>OW799236.1:46445750-47047806 GCA_941918925.1 Phyto melanocephala
TAATACATAATTCTCAGCTCTAGTTTTTTATGTAAAGTTTCTATGTACCTGATATATCTGATATGTTTGTATTAAAATAAATAAACAAAAATATTTTAATATAAAATCCTTTTCATGATTATATGAATAAAAATACTAAACTGAAAAAAATTAAATAAATTTTTTTTGAAATTTCTTAAAAAAATGTTGACAACAAAATTGTTTCGCTTATTAAAACGAAATAATATGCATTTTTCCTTATGTTGTCAAACTTAGTATTTATGTAGGTATAAATATTCAAAGTTTTTGAAAGAAAATATTTAAGATTCAAAAAAATTTAAACCAAAATAATTTTAATTTTTAAGTATACAAAAGAAAAGAGAATATTAATATTAAAATTTTAACAAGACAAAGAATAAAGTAGCTAAAATAAATTATAAATTACACTTCAAAATAAAAAATATCACACTAGAGCTACATGTATAAACATTGAGTGTACTTGACAATAGGCGAAAGTTTTTCCGAAAACTTCAATTTGTAAAAGTGTCTGTAATACATTAGAAAACATCGCCTTTTTTATTTATTTATTTAAAATACCTCAAGAGAAATTCAAATGCTTGAAAAAAACATTTTCACCTACAAAAAAATTCCTTCTATTAAAATTATCTCAAATCAATAAAATTGTACACGTACACTAAAATTTTCGCTAAGAAGGGCAAATAAAATTCGATCACAATTGATGCAATCTCATTTATACAACAACAATATATATATGATTTTGCTACTGTAACACAGTCGAGCGTATTTGTTTTCAAAACAATGTTTGTTTACATTCGTTTGAATTTATTTGACCTTATTTATAAATGTAAATTTATATTTTCTCATTTCTTTATTTAAAGCACATTAACACATCCATACATACATGCATAAACAACATACATACACGCGTTCGTAGTTAAACGTCTGACTGACTGTCTGACTGACAACAATTTGTTGAGATGATGAATAGAAGTTGAATTTGTGCAAGAAATGAAAATATCAAAACATAAACAAACATATACCCCTTTCGCATTGGGCAAGTCACTTGCTCAAGTTAGTTTTTTATTTTCTTTTATTATACCCTTCACACAGTGAAAAAGGGTATATATAGGTTTGTCATTCCGTGTGAAATTTCTACAATTTTGATTTCCGACCCCATAAAGTATATATTTTCTGAAAGCTTATGAATAGGGGAGTCGATTAAGCGCTGTCAGTCTGTCCGTCTGTCCGTCTGACCGTCTGTCCGTGTGTATGTTGAAATCAACTTTTTGAAGCCCTCCGACATCGCTTGGACTCGGGTGAGGTATTAAAATATCAGAAATATTCGGGAGTAGATCGCTATTGAAAATCAGAAACATCGGTACATAAACAACTGAGATATGAGCAAAAACCCACGACCACCTCGATTTTTTTTTCACAAAAGCAACATTACAACAACAACATACATACATACAAACGTGTATACTGGTTAGAGAAAACGTGGCATTAAATCCCAGCTGAGCCAAAAAAATTTTTTTTTAAATTTTTTTTAAATTTTTTTTTTATTTTTTTTTATTTTTTTTTTTATTTTTTATTTAATATATTATTTATATTTTTATTATTTTTTTTTTATTTTTTTTTTTTATTTTTTTTTTTATTTTTTTTTTGTTTTATATATATTACATACATAATAATTTTAAAAAAATTTTTTTTTTTTTTTTTAATTTTTTTTTTTTTAAATTTTTTTTTTTTTAAATTTTTTTTAAAATTTTTTTTTTTTTTTTGTTTTTTTTTTAACATTCATACGTGAATTTATAATTTTACAATGGGACGTTTTTATATATGTATGTTTTTATATGTATGTACGTATTTCATATGGGATGAATGGTGACACAAACCACTGTTATTGCATGAATTCACGTTGTGAAGGGTATATAAGATTCGGCACGGCCGAATATAGCGCTCTTACTTGTTTTTCTTTGAACTTGCTTTCATGTTCAGACTCAGCAACTGACTTGCCCAAGTTTCGTTCTCTTTTATTTATTATACTCTTCACACAGTGAAAAAGGGTATATATAGGTTTGTCATTCCGTTTGAAATTTCTACAATTATCAATTATCTACACATACATACAAACGTGGTATACTGGTTAGAGTGAGCCAAAAAATTTTTTTTATTTTATATTTTATTAAAATTTTTATTGTTTTATTTTTAATTTTTCTTTTAATTTATTTTTTTTTAAGCACATAAGTAAACTTAATGTATAATATTACAATGGGATGTTTTATATATGTATGTTTTGTATGTACGTATTTCATATGAGATAAATGGTGACATAAACAATTGTTGTTGCATGACAACACGTTGTGAAGGGTATATAGCACTCTTGTTTGTTTTTATTACTCTTTTGTTTTTGGTTTCTCAACAAAAACTTGCTCGTACTTGCCGAGTACAGGCAAGTGTGTACTCAAAAATGAGCAAGTTTCTTCCTCTTAACCCGACCTTACCCCTTTTGCCTATAAACACAACACTTGCGCAAGTGACTTGCCTAGTCTGAAAGCCGTGATACATACATACAAACTCAAGTATTTACAAACACACGCAATTACGTATGAGAGCGAAACATTGTTATGCTCTTTACTTTGCTTCTTTCCCTTTTGCCTTACCGACCGCGTCGTAAAATTTTTTTAAAAAATATTTCAATTTGGGCCTTCATGCGCATTCTATATGATTTATATTCTTTGCTATTACTTAACATGTTAGTCGACCAAACAGCCAATCAAAAAAAATGTAAATAAAACGAATTTAAACAAAACTATTATAAACAAGTAAAAGCGCTATATTTTATATATAATCTTATAATACCCTTCACCGTTATGCACAAAGGTAAAACTACCACATCGTAGCTAAGCCTAGATTTTAGATTTCATGTAACACGCCATTTTCTTTATTATATCCGACGCCATCTTTGATTTTGAATTTTTATGTAGTTATCTGTATTCTACTAGTCAAGCCCCTTCATTTGATACCCATATTGTTGGGGTTAAAAAAATTGCTCCGCCATTTTGTTTCAGATGCCATCTTGGATTTTATACTTTTTAATAGTTAATTATATTGTCCCAATTTTTAAATATCTCCAGAGGCATACCAAATCTATAAATAGTAACAACCGTGCCTATAAATTATTCTAGTGCTGGAAAATTTTAATTTTTTTGGTAGAAATGAGCGAAAAAACGGAGGCAGTCGGTGTTTATTGGCTCATATCTCAGAAAGTTATGGAGCGATTATGCTGAGTCTTGCCGATCTCGAAGGGCTTCAACATAAACACGGACAGACGGATAATGCTTAATAGACTCCCTATTCATGAACTTTCAGAAAATATGTATATACTTTATGGGATCGAAAATAAATATTGCAGAAATTTCTCACGGAATGACAAACCTATATACATATACCCCTACACTAACTGTGAAACTAATGAAATTAAATGTAAATTAAACTATTAAAAATGTAAAGCTGTAACAATATGTACATATATACAGTCATCCTTAAAATACTTGTCCATTTTAAACCTTTAAATTACTTTTTTTTCATTTACCTGACTATCCAGTCCAGGTCCAGGCTTAACTGAATTATGTGCTTGGTGAAATTTGCGCCTAAATGAACCACTTGGTGAATGGAAAGTTTCTCCACTTTCGGAACTCTGTGTACTATAACGTCTTTCTCTAGCCCTTTTTTGTTCATCTCTCCTCTTTCGTTGACGTTTAATCGCCATTGCAGAATGGATACCCACGGCATGCATCTTAAAGCTAAACAAAATCAATAAAATAAATATTATTAAATAAAATGTGTTACATATACATATAAAAATGATTTTTTAAAAATGCAGAAATAAAATAAGTGGACAGGTGTCTGGTACTTTTTTTATACCGAAAGGCTAAGGGGCAAAAACCGGTAAATCTTTATCTTTGGTACGTTTTAAGATCTCATCTAACTTCTAGACTAATTACATCGGAAATAATTTGAAATTAATTTTTCATTAAAAAAAAAATAAAAAAATCTTAAAATTTTTATCTTTACACTAATTTGTGATAAAAAATATCAAAACTATGTACTTTCAGCTTATCGGAAGTAAGACACGAATTTATCCATGGATTTTCATATAATGAAATTTATTTTATTTCTAATAAATGCAGTTTTAAGACTAAGTACCAAAACTTTTTCATAATTTTTTTAATTTCAAAAATTTTATAATTTTACTAAAAAAATTTTTTTTTCTTTCGACTTGTTCCTCGATAACTCCAAAACTGATGGCTAGATCAGAAAATGATATTTGAAAAACTTAAAGCTGGCGTAATTTTAAGTTTTCAGACGGATTGCTAAACAAAATCGAGTACGTCATTCCAAAGTTACGACAAGATGTATGGAGCAGCCTTTTCAAAAATCTCAAATTTTATAAAAAAAAATTTAAAAATAAAAACTTACAATAGAATTTTAAATTATGATGATTTTTGCAGTTAGGTGACTATAGCGGATCAAAAAAATATAGTGGTTATTCTGAGAATTTTTGCTTGTTGCATAGTGTAGCTGGCACCTTATTACTTTTAGAAATCGAGTTGTTAAGTTTGTGGGAATAGCACAAAAAACAAATGTCGAAACGTTTACTTTATCCCTTCCCCCTGGATCCGCGCTTGACTTTTAACATGCATTTTTGATATTCTTAGTTTTTTAATAACAGTGTTAGTCCAAAAAACTAATGAATAGAAAATATGTGTTTAATTAAATATAATATACTAGCATTTAACCCGCTACTTCGTTAACGCAGTTCTTACTATTTATTGAATGCTCAAGTTCTATTTATAATTATTAAATATTTTTGGTCCAATTTATGAAAATTTGTATCTCTGATCCGATTTACCAAGAAAAATAAAAAGTAGAGTAAGGATATATCGGGTATATATTTCCTAACAAAAAGCAAGATCAATGCTACTGAGTTTCAAAAATTAAGATTCATGTTTTGCAAAAATTACCCTAAAAATAATAAAAGTAACATATTTTCCTTCACTAAAACTTCCACTGGTTTTATTATTACCTTTGTTCAGAATTCTATGTATACAAAATATAAAAAATGAGAAAAAGTAATTTTGGTCGTCCATAATATAAGGATTTAGACCTCGGATCAAAAAACACTAATTTTAACAATCTATGTTTACAAACGTAAAAATACAAAGAGTACAATAAAAATGCGAAAAGGCTTTTTTGTGTCTCCAATATAATTTTAGTTTTAAAATTGAATCAACATTCCTTTATTTCACTATTTAAGCTTTATAAACGTAGGAAATACAAAAAGTCCCATTAAAATTCAGAAAAGTACTTTCTTGGTCGCCCATAACATATTTAGTCTTAGCTTGTATCAATAGTAACTAATTTCGAAATTCTTGCTTCGCAAACGTTAAAAATACAAAAAGTACCATAAAAATTAAAAAAAGTACTTTTGTGGTCGCCCATAACATTTTCAGATTCACATGGAATCAAAAGTCCTTGATTGTACAATCCCACCCTCATAAACGTAGAAAATACCAAATTATCATAAAAATCAAAAAAGTACTTTTTTGGTCGCTTATGACATTTTCAGTCTCACCTTTTATCAATAGTCACTAATTTCAAAATTCTAGCTTCGCAAACGTTGAAAATACCAAAAGTACAACAAAAATTCAAAAAAGTACCTTTTTGATCGACCATAACATTTTTAGTCTCACCTGGAATCAATAGTCCTTTATTGTACAATCTTACCTTCATAAACGTACAATATACAAAAAGTACCATAAAAATTCAAAAAAGTACCTTTTTGGTCGACCATAACATTTTCAGTCTCATCTTGTATCAATAGCCACTAATTTAAAAATTCTAACTTTGCAAGCATTGAATATACAAAAAGTACTATAAAAATTCAAAAAGTACTTTTTTGGTCGCCCACAACATTTTTAGCCTCACCTGGAACCAAAAGTCCTTGATTGTACAATCCTACCTTCATAAACGTAGAAAATACAAAAAGTACCATAAAAATTCAAAAAAGTCCCTTTTTGGTCGACCATAACATTTTCAGTCTCACCTAGAATCAATAGTCCTTGATTGTACAATCCTACCTTCATAAACGTAGAAAATACAAAGAGTACCATAAAAATTAAAAAAGTACCTTTTTGGTCGCCCATAACATTTTTAGTCTCACCTTGTATCAATAGTCACTAATTTCAAAATTCCAGCTTCGCAAACGTTGAAAATACAAAAAGTACCATACAAATTCAAAAAAGTACCTTTTTGGTCGCCCATAATATTTTTAGCAAACGTTCATAAACGTAGCAAATACAAAAAGTACCATAGAAAAGCAAAGAAGTACATTTTTGGTCCAAGTTCCAAATTCCAAGTTTAAAATGTTCAAATATCTATGTAACAAAATATTTTAATAGACATGATTTAAAGTCAGTAAATCTACTCTTTTTTGCATAAAAGTAATTATGTTCAAAAAGTACCAAACTCTTCCCGATTTTTCCCTTTTCTACCCTGTTATGAATGTGTTTCAATTTTTACTAAATTACATAATTTTTTATGCCTGGTGAAATCCCAATTAAAAGTTTTGTGAAAATTGGCCGTCTAATTAGGAATTACATACATTTTCCGGAATTTTTCCCTTTTTGGTACTTTTTTTGTCCAAAAAAAGTTTCCAGAAATTTCACCTAAATAGTTGTCCATATCCTATTAGGAAATAATTATTGTCAAATTTTGTTCCATTGAATAATATAAGAAAAGTTTATTTTAAAAAAAGTACAAAAAAAAGGGACAATTTTTACCCCTTATTCATATGAATTTGAAAAAGGTGCCAAATTCTTATTAATATTTTTTCGCGGATTACTTAAAACAGTTTAAATTTGTTTCCTAGCTATATATGCGTTTGGCAGTTACATAGGGTACCCAAAAAGTACCAAATTATAGTTTTTACCCGTTTTTTCCCCTTAGTGGTTGAAAATTCCAAAAAAGGCCAGACACCTATCAGCTTATTTTTTGTGCAAATTACAATACTTTTTGAATTTAATTTGTATCATTTTTAGTTTAGCAGATATAAGATTACCTATTTTACCCGTTTTTACCCCCTTAAAGTACGAATTTCTAAAAATTCCTTCTTACTGGAGCTATACATTGAAAGAGGAACCGATTGTCCAAATTTCATTTCTCTAGCTCTTTGTGTTTGGGCTGTGCGATGATGAATCAGTCAGTCAGTCACGTTACTCTTTTATATATACTATATAGATTACAATTAACGCAACACGGAGATTTACTAATTTTCTATGAGAGATTTGTACGATTTTTAATTGGCATTTCTTTAAGTGTAAGAAAGGCGACAAACTTTAAGATATCTGTCATAAACCATTAAAAATGTTGCTAAAACATCAGACTTTTCCTGCTAATTTTATCAAGAAACATATGTAAGTAAAACAAATTACAACTCACAGATTTTTTACACTCATCTTCTTGCGGGTAAATCAGGGCAAATTTGGTACAGTTGTACTATTTTCGGTACTATTTAAACTTGAATAGTACAATGGTACACCAATTGCTTATTTAGTGCAATTAAGGGATCTTTTTATGGTGTTTTCTTTTCTAGCAAATAATGTTGCCCTTTTATTATTAAACACTTTTCAAAGGTCACCTGCACCCTAATAAAATGCTTCCTTTATAATCAGCAGAATAGAACAGAAATTTTCACCTTTTTTACATGATAGCTATATTTTTATGTAAAACTGCATTTCTTGCTTCCATTTTAATAATTTAACCACTAGAAAAACTTAATTCTCCTTTTTAATATTAGCTGTTAAAGAGTGCAATATTCTAACCCTTTGATTTAATTCAGGGTACGACATGTAACATTTTTTCTCATTTTTATGCCAACATTATTACAAAAGAACTTGTCGCCTGCTTATAATATTGCATATTTTTCAGAAAAGGACACAAAAAAAGGCTTAGGGCAGAATTAATGCAACATTTACGTCAGAAAAGAAAACACCATTAGTTTTAGTAATTTTATATTGCAACTTATCATTGTTGCTGATGTTGAAATATTAAAATCTACAGTTTATAAAATAAACAAGTAAGAGCGCTATATTCGGCCGTGCCGAATCTTATATACCCTTCACAACGTGTAGTCATGCAATAACAGTAGTTTGTATCACCATTCATCTCATATGAAATACGTACATACATATAAAAAACATACATATGTATATAAAAACATCACATTGTAAAATTATAAATTTACGTAAAAAAAAATTTTAAAAAAAAACATATAAAAAAATTTAAAATAAAATTTAAAAAAAAAATAATTAAAATATATATAATAAATATAAAACAAAAAAAAAATAAAAAAAAAAATTAAAAAAAATAAAAAAAATTAAACAAAAAATAATAACAACAAGTAAGAGCGCTATATTCGGCCGTGCCGAATCTTATATACCCTTCACACCGTGTAGTCATGCAATAACAGTAGTTTGTATCACCATTCCATATGATATACGTACATACATATAAAAACCATACATATATAAAAACATCCCATTGTAAAATTATAAATTTACGTATGTATGTTGAAAAAAAAATAAAAAAAATTAAAAAAAAATAATAAAAAAAAAATATTTAAAAAAAAAATTAAAAAAAAATAATAATAAAAATATAAATAATATATTAAATAAAAATAAAAAAAAATTAAAGAAAAAATATAAAAAAAGTAAAAAAAATTTTTTTTAGCTCAGCTGGGATTCAATGCCACGTTTTCTCTAACCAGTATACACGTTTGTATGTATGTATGTTGTTGTTGTAATGTTGTTTTTGTGAAAAAAAAATCGAGGTGGTCGTGGGTTTTTGCTCATATCTCAGTTGTTTATGTACCGATGTTTCTGATATTTTTGATATCTTAATACCTCACCCGAGTCCAAGCGATGTCGGGGGGCTTCAAAAAGTTGATTTCAACATACACACGGACAGACGGACAGACTGGCAGGGCTTAATCGACTCCCCTATTCATAAGCTTTCAGAAAATATATACTTTATGTGGTCGGAAGTCAAAATTGTAGAAATTTCACACGGAATGACAAACCTATATATACCCTTTTTCACTGTGTGAAGGGTATAAAAATATAAATAATATATTAAATAAAAAATAAAATAAACAAAAAAATAAAAAAATTTTTTTTGGCTTTTGCCACGTTTTCTTTAACCAGTATACACGTTTGTATGTATGTATGTTGTTGTTGTAATGTTGTTTTTGTGAAAAAAAAAATCGAGGTGGTCGTGGGTTTTTGCTCATATCTCAGTTGTTTATACACCGATGTTTCTGATTTTCAATACCGATCTACTCCCGAATATTTCTGATATTTAAATACCTCACCCGGGTCCAAGCGATGGCGGGGGGCTTCAAAAAGTTGATTTCAACATACACACGGACAGACGGACAGACTGACAGAGCTTAATCGACTCCCCTATTCATAAGCTTTCAGAAAATATATACTTTATGAGGTCGGAAATGAAAATTGTAGAAATTTCACACGGAATGACAAACCTATATATACCCTTTTTCACTGTGTGAAGGGTATAAAAATGAGATAAATAAATTAATGTTTTCGGATGTTTTAAGATAAATACTATCAGTTCCACGGCTTAATCTAAAAAAAGGATTTACTGAGTTCACAAAATTGTAATTGTTATGATATAAATACATATGGGCATTTCTCCAATGTCGAATGTGACATTCGTACGCATTTAACATTATTTTATTTTACGCCAAAACATTATTTTATTTTGACAAAACGCGAAGCTTATAGCACTTGATTCGCACTATAATTAGAGCTAAGTTTGACTTTAACCAATTGTTCGTTTTTAAGATAATTACAGAAAACCAAAGCATTCGCATGCGACAAAAATAGAAGCCGCTTTCAAAGTAAACAAATCAAATACTGATTTCATCGATAGCTGAAGCAATATTTTTATGCAAATTATTTTAAAATGTTGTGCATTGATGTGTCTTAATAATGTTATTTATTTTATTCAAAAATATTAAGTAGTTTATTTTTTATTTAATTTTAATCATTGTTGCACGCGACATGTCGAATGTGACATTTTGTTCAATCATACTTTTTGAGTTAATTTTTTTTAATTTTTAAATAAAACTGCTCTGCAAAAAATCATTTTTTGTCTTCCCATTTAATAAAACTATGTGGACTATATGGATTTTGATGCGCTGAGCTCAAATCCGTTGTCGGTTTTTTTTCCATCAGATCGGGATTTTTTTTATGGGCGTGGCAAATTTTTCCCCCTAAATTAGTCAGGTACGGAGACTTATTTCATCCTAACTCGAGAACCAATCATCCGATTTTCAAAAAAAATGTGTAACAAAATGTGTAACGTTTCACATAAAGCACCCACCCTGTCGTCACCCGTAGATAACTTCAAGTTACAATAAAAAATTAAAATATTTACAGCCTATTTTGTTTGAAATAACACAAAACTTTTGTTAATAATTATTAATTTTTATTTAGGAAACATTGTTAAAATAAAAAAGTAACTTAAGCTGTTCATGCTCTTTCTTCCACATCATTCAATTTCGTTCTAAAGACCTCGTCCTTCATAATTTGTCGTATTTGTGGACTTACAAATATGCCTTCTTTTACCTTAGCATCTCTGATTCTAGGAAACTTGCTCTTAATGCTTAGAAAGCCTTCACCGTCCTTGTTCATTGCTTTGACAAAATTTTCATTAGGTCTAGCTTTATATGAAGAGAAGGCAGAAGAGTTTGTTCTTTTTGATTTAAGTGCTCTTCTGCTGCATTTTTTTTCCTGAAAAAAAATTTACTCTTTTCGGCCAAATTTTAACATTGTAGTGTTTTTCTTTCGCGCGGCTATCCCATTCACATAAGAAGCAACAAAACTTAGTAAATCCAGTTTGCAATCCATTTAACATTGCTACGACTTTCAAATCTGCACTTACGTTCCATGAGTAATGGGAATATAAACATTCTTTGTAGTACCATCTTCATGCTACAATAGTTTTCTTTCATATTTCTTGCATACGCGAGTGGGACCGATGGAAATTTGTTGCCATTGCGAAGTAAAATGTCTTTCAAACTTGTCTTGGATGAATCAATAAAAAGCCACCAATCCTCAGATTTATGGCTGAAACACAGTTGTCGCAAAAGTCCGTCAGCATTATCACAAAATACCAAACCTTCCTCTCTGCTGAAATACCTCAAAAAAGGTTGTTTTTTATTTCGAAAGTACGAGACGTTAACGTCTTTTGGCCCCAAATTCCGTTCTTTTAATTGGGATGCAAGAAGCTCAGACTTGTTTTTTGAGAGCCTTAATTTACGAACTAAGTTATTTATATATCAGTTTAATTCGGAAAATAAGGTTTACTCGTTGGACTTCCAAATGGATGCGAAGAAACACCCATGCTGGCGTAAGTGGATTCAGTTGCTACAGAAAGCCCATCTTCTTCATCGTCTGAAGGAGGCAATAGAGGTAAAAATTTATTTGTAAACTGGTTGAAGTATTTGGTTATGAAACTTTATTTTTTGTTTTTTTCGTAAACCCACGTATTTTAGTATGGCAAAAGTAGCAATCATTTTGATGATTTTGTGGTTCACTCCAAATCGCTGGCTTCATAAACGGCTTCATAAAGACTTATGACTTCCTTTTAACCAACCTCTTAAAGACTACTACAACATATTTTCGGCAGACAATTTTTATCTCTATCATCGATAGGAGACCCAAAATAACGGCGATAAGCATCTTTAATCTTGGAAGGTATTGTCTCCCGTTGAGAACTTAAAGTTAGATTGCCACAAACATAACAAAATAAATTTGGAGATTTGTTACAAATTCTTGACATTTTGTAATATGAAAGCGTTTGTGGATTCTTTAATTACTTTATTTCTTTACACAATAACAAAGTACACTATAAGATCTATTTACTGTTGCCGATTTTAACCGCACGATATTCAAATTAAAAGTGACTTACTTATTGCCCATTAGCTTCTATATATACAATAAATACCAGAATCTACCCTAATGTTCTTAATTTGAAATCACAGGTAATTGAAAAATACTATTATAAATATTAATTCCAAGAACTATGTAAAATATCGTTGTAGTTTAGTTCCATTACCTGCTCACGTAACGAAATGTTACATATATCATATGCAAGGCTGGTTGCATTACAATATTGGGTACCTGCGGTAAATTGACAATAAAATACATTTTTTAACCGATTTTTATGGTTAATGGCTTCCTTTATTTCCAAGATAAGTAGCTCTCAGAAAAAAGCTTAAAATGTTGAATATTTGCGTTATATTTTTTTAATTCCATTTTTAATTTGAAAAATATTACGAATTTTGCACAAAAAAATTGTTTTTTCTCCATAAATTTCTAAATAACTCCAAAAATATCAGAGATAGAGAAAAATTGTATTCAACTGAAATAAATACAATTTTGTTACACATTTTTTCGTGTTTTATTTTTGAAAATCGGATGACTGGTTCTCGAGTGAGGATTAAATATGTGTCCGTACCTGACTAATTTAGGGGGGAAAATTTGCCACGCCCATAAAAAAAATCCCGATCTGATGGAAAAAAACCGACAACGGATTTGAGTTCAGCGCATCAAAATCCATATAGCCCACATAGTTTTATTTAATGGAGGACTTTGCTGCTGAGCAGTGTAATTAGACCTGCATAAAATGATTATAAATGATTTCTAATATATTCAATATATATATTTGCACAACAAAAATTTTTAACTTAACACAATAACTTTAATAAAGAAAAAAACGTGTATTCTATGCATTCTATTCATAACGGACAATAGCATTACTAATGGCAATTAAAGTTTTTTTTTTTTTTTAGAGGAATATGTAGTCCTAGCTGCTTTTAGCTGTTGGCCATCGCAACAAAACGAATGCAACTAGGATATACGTGGAATGCTTTTCACTTCCTGCTTTGACGTACGTATGACATTTTATTTTTTAAAAGTTTTTTACGCCTCTTTCGTTGTCTTATGCGATTATATTTTCGCTTCTCTTGAATTATATTTTCTTCACCTTCAGCCAGTGCTCTCCACGTCTGTCTAGCTTTCTGCATTCTTTCCTTAGTCTTTAATTTATAGTTTTTTAATTTTGTTTCATCATCCATTAACCTTTTTCTCCACCGTTCGCAGTTGGCGTTATTTTTTTTCCCGTTGTTTTTGCTCATCTACATTCACAAATTTTATATTTTGTATTTACATATTCAAATAAAGACATTTTAGAAACAAAAATAATTTGGAATTTATACATTATACACTTATGATCTCGCACGCTACAAATTTGAATACGTAAAGAGAGCAAAGCGCGGATTATTTTCCAGAAATTTTTTTTTTTTAATTTTATTCGTGATTATAATGTCTAAAATGTTGTACACATATGTACCTTCGACTCACTAATAAAAAATGTTCTATTTCAATGTCGCACGCTACATCGAAATATACGGTAAAGCAAAGCAAAAATTTACCGTAATTGGTAATCACATCATTCCTTTTATATTTTTCTTATATTCTTTAAATGTTAACCGATACTTTAAAGAAAAAAATATCAGTGCATAATGCCTCTCATTAAGATTATTAATCTCAACAAAACATATAATGAAAATGTTTAAAACAGCACTTTTGCACTTGTTCGACTTTGCATTCGAATATTTTAAAATATGTTATGAATAAATTAAAAATTTGTTTGTATTACATACATTTGATAGATTCACTGTAAAAATATGTTAAAACAACATACTTTTTTAGACTTTGCTTTTTTGGCTGCGGTTGACGTTTCTGTTGAAATGCCCATATGTATTTATATCAAGTAAATTATTATCAAAATTGTAATTGTGATCTCGAAAAATATTTAGATTTGAGCAATTTTTAGGGAAAGATATTGTTTTACTCAAGAAGTATACATTCTAAATTTCACCGCTCTACGTCTATGCGTTTAGACACTAGTGAAGTGTATATATAGCTTTGTCATTCCGTTTGTAATTTATACAATTTTCATTTCCGACCCCATAAAGAATATAAATATTTTCTGAAAGCTTATGAATAGAGAAGTCGATTAAGCCCTGAACTGTCTGTTCGTGTGTTGGTTGAAATCGACTTTTATCAACTATATGTTCCTTAAATCTGTGTATGATATCAATCTTTGGAAATATCCGGGAATGAATCGCTATTGAAATTCAGCACAATCGCCCCATAACTTTCTGAGATATAAGCAAGAAACCACGACCACCTCGTTTTTTTTACAACAACAACATACATATGTACTGGTTAGAGTAAACGTGGCATCGAATCCCAGCTAAACCAAAAAAAAAATTTTTATATTATTTTTTTATATATTATTTATATTTTTATTATTTTTTTTATATATTATTTATATTTTTATTATTTTTTTTCATATATTTTTTTTCATATATTTTTTTTCATATATTTTTTTTAATTTATTTTTTTTTATTTATTTTTTTTTTAATTTTTTGTTTTAATTTTAGTTTTTAATTTTTTTTTTTTTTTTTAATATATTTTTTTTATTTTTTTTTTTTTGTAATTGTTTTTTTTTAGAAACATACATACATAAACTCAACTTATAATTTTACAATGGCATGTTTTTTATATGTATGCTTTTTACATGTATGTACTTGTGTGTATGTATGTACGTATTTTATATGAGATGAATGGTAATATAAACAATTGTTATTGCATGACTACACGTTGTGAAGGGTATATATTCGGCACGGCCGAATATAGCACAGTTACTTGTTTTAACTACTCTTGCATTACGAGCAATAACTTTCTACCTAATATACCGATTTATCCCTTTTTTCTATACCTTATATTTAAGAAATCATATAAAGGCTATCAAAGAATATTTTTATCTAAAGATAGAAATGTTGGGAGGGTAGAAGATAAAGAAGATATAACACCATCTTCTTGTGACTGCATTTTCAAACACTTTTCAACGGTTAATAAAAGATGACTACGCGTAGCAACATTTGTTTTGAAGTGAATTAATTTTTTGTTAATTAATTTTGAAATGCTTGCCACAGTGTTAATTATTTTAAGAGTTAATATTTGCTCCGTGAGTATGTTCTGTAGCGATAATAGCACAATATACTACAGGGTAATTTACACATAAACAATTTAGTACTGCAGGGTAACTATACTTATACTTTTTTTGTGTAAACCGTAATATGAATCCTGCTGTGTTTGTAAAAATAAATGTATGGGAATTCCACCCAATAGTAAATGCATTTAGGAATGATCACACTACTTGAATATGTCTGGCAAACGTCTGGCTTAGCGACACTTCACAATATCAAGTGCCTATACGTAATGATCGTTGCCGCTTTGGGCAACAATATTAAAGGCCTAACTATATTATGCTTTTGCTGGCTTAAGCTACTGTCAAAAATCAACGAAAAGTCTGCCAAATGCTTAAAACATTTTTTTCAGTGGATATATCGTACTTTTTAAACTTAAATACTTACTATGATTAGTTGCAAATACCTGTATTTTTGCAAAAGCTGTTTTATTTCTGTATTTCCTAAATATATCGATATTGTCATAAAATTATTATTTAATGTGTAAAATGTAAAAATATTTTACCATAAACTATAAAATTTATACATTTTTGACTAATTTAAAAAACAAATGACAACATTAATAAAAAAGTACTAAATAATGCAACAGTGTGTACAAATCAAATGAAAAGCAAATTTCGTAAGCAAAGTACGATCAGGGTATCAATTCTCGTTCTATGAAATGAAAAGTTTTTCATTTCACAGTTTCACAGAACGAGAATCGAGCCCCAGATTCGCTGTTTGCTTAAGCAAATGACACTTGACGAAACTTGACGAAAAGTTTCTTAAGTATAATATAGTTGCATACATTTAATTTTATGTATCCGCACATTTGCTTAAAGGCCTAACTATATTATGCTTTTGCTGGCTTAAGCTAATGTCAAAAACCAACGAAAAGTCTGTCAAATGCTTAAGCAAATTTTTGAAGACTTGTCGGTGGATATATTGTACTTTTTAAACTTAAATACTTACTATGATTAGTTGCAAATATTTGTACTTTTGCAAAAGCTGTTTTATTTCTGTATTTCCTAAATATATTGATATTGTCACAAAATTATTATTTAATGTGTAAAATGTAAAAATATTTTACTATAAACTATCAAATTTATACATTTTTTCACTAATTTAAAAAAACAAATAACAACATTAATAAAAAAGTGCTAAATAATGCAACAGTGTGTACATATCAAATGAAAATCTATTTTCGTAAGCAAAGTACGATCAGATTCGCAGTTTGCTTAAGCAAATGACACTTGACGAAACTTGACGAAAAGTTTCTTAAGTACAATATAGTTGCATACATTTAATTTTGTGTATCCGCACATTTGCTTAAGCCAGCAAAAGCATAATATAGTTAGGCCTTAAGCCTTTAGGCCTTAACACACACACTAAGCGGTACTAACATGTGTATGTAGTGCAGTATCGGCTTCATGTTACTTTAATATTTTGTATTTTTCCAACGACATACTAGTGTGGAACTGAACATTAATTTTAAGTACTAATACATATGTATTAATTTAATTATAATAAATAAATAAAATAAGTACTAACCAACACTAATGACTACTAGACTAGCGGTAAAAATCTCAAATGTTATATATAAGCGAGTAGTTTTAAGAATGCAATCAATCAATAATTCTTTGTCTTATAAATTAGAGCTTCCAAGAGGAGCTTCTTAGAACTAAACAAAAATATACAAAACAAGTAAGAGTGCTATATTCGGCCATGCCGAATCTTATATACCCTTCACAACGTGTAGTCATGCAATAACAGTTGCATGTATCACCATTTATCCCATATGAAATACGTACACGTATGTATGTTAAAAAAACGAAAAAAAAAATTTTTAAAAAAATTTAAAAAAAAAATTATTATATATATAATATACATATATAAAACAAAAAAAAAATTAAAAAAAAAATTAAAAAAAAAAATAAAAAAAATTAAAAAAAAAAAAATAATAATAAATATATAAATAATATATTAAATAAAAAAAAATAAAAAAAAAAAAATTTAAAAAAAATTTAAAAAAAAATTAAAAAAAATTTTTTTGCCTCAGTTGGGATTCGATGCCACGTTTTCTCTAACCAGTATACAAGTTTGTATGTATGTATGTTGTTGTTGTAATGTTGTTTTTGTGAAAAAAAATCGAGGTGGTCGTGGGTTTTTGCTCATATCTCAGTTGTTTATGTACCGATGTTTCTAATTTTCAATACCGATCTACTCCCGAATATTTCTGATATTTTAATACCTTACACGGGTCCAACCTATGTCGGGGGGCTTCAAAAAGTTGATTTCAACATACACACGGACAGACGGTCAGACGGACAGACTGACAGGGCTTAATCGACTCCCCTATTCATAAGCTTTCAGAAAATATATACTTTATGGGGTCGGAAATGAAAATTGTAGAAATTTCACACGGAATGACAAACCTATATATACCCTTTTTCACTGTGTGAAGGGTATAACAATAACAACAATCTTTTATTCTACAGTTCATATGGGCGAAAAAATTTTGTGAATTATTCTGAACGGTATATTTATAACTGTCGCAAAACTAACACAGCATAAGAATTGATTTTTTTCTAAAAACATTTTAATTAACATCTTAACCATTTACAGATGAATCCTTAAACAATTACCAATTTATATTATTTGAATATTATACATAGATTCATGATGACGTTTTATATTTTCAGATAACCGCCCTTCAATGCTTAAAAACTGTTAACAAAAAAGCAAAAGTTTAAATTAATACGCTATTGCTTTAAAGCAACATTTTTACATTAGATTGTAAATTTTGAAGACCTTTAGTTGCGATTTGTAGCTCTGAGACCCTGCTAAAGTAACGAAAGTAAAGAAAATTGTAACTAGCATTTAACCCGCTACTTCGATAGCGCAGTTCTTACTATTTATTGAATACTCAAGTTCTATTTTTAATTAATTTTTTTCGTTCAATATATGAAACTTTGTATCTCTGATTCAATTTACTTAGAAAAATAAAAAGTAAAGTTTCGAGTAAAGTTCAAGTTTCAAAAATTAAGATTCATAATTTGCGAAAATTACCCTCAAAATAATCAAAGTAACATTTTTTCCTTCGCTAAAACTTCCACTTAGCTTATTATTACCTACATTCAGACTTCTATGCATACAAAATATAAAATAAAACATAAAAATTAACTTTGGTCGTCCATAATATTAGCAGTTAGACCTCGGATCAAAAAGCACTAATAATAAGAATTCATGCTTACAAACGTAAAAATACAAAGAGTACAATAAAAATGCGAAAAGGCTTTTTTTGTGTCTTCAATATCATTTTTATCCTAAACCTGAATCATCAATCCTTCATTAATTAAACAAATTTAAATTTATAAACGTAGAAAATACAAAAAGTCCCATTAAAATTCAGAAAAGTACCTTCTGGGTCGCCCACAACATTTTCAGTTTCACCTTGTATCAATAGTCACTAATTTCGAAATTCTTGCTTCGCAAACGTTGAAAACATAAAAATTCACAAAAGTACCTTTGTGGTCGCTCATTACATTTTCAGTCTCACCTGGAATCAAAACTCCTTGATTGTACAATTCTACCTTCATAAACGTAGAAAATCCAAAAAGTACCATAAAAATTCAAAAAAGTACCTTTTTGGTCACCCACAACATTTTTAGTCTTACCTGGAATCAATAGTCCTTAATTGTACAATCCTATCTTCATAAACGTAGAAATTACAAAACATAACATTTTCAGTTTCACCTGGAATCTAAAGTTCTTGATTGTACAATCCTACCTTCATAAACGTAGAAAATACAAAAAGTACCATAAAAATTCAAAAAATTACCTTTTTGGTGGCCCATAATATTTTTAGTCTCACCTGGAATCAAAACTCCTTGATTGTACAATTCTACCTTCATAAACGTAGAAAATCCAAAAAGTACGATAAAAATTCAAAAAAGTACCTTTTTGGTCACCCACAACATTTTTAGTCTTACCTGGAATCAATAGTCCTTAATTGTACAATCCTATCTTCATAAACGTAGAAATTACAAAAAGTACCATAAAAATTCAAAAAAGTACTTTCTTGGTCGCCCATAACATTTTCAGTTTCACCTGGAATCTAAAGTTCTTGATTGTACAATCCTACCTTCATAAACGTAGAAAATACAAAAAGTACCATAAAAATTCAAAAAATTACCTTTTTGGTGGCCCATACCATTTTTAGTCTCACCTGGAATCAAAACTCCTTGATTGTACAATTCTACCTTCATAAACGTAGAAAATACAAAAAGGACCTTCTTGGTGGCCCATCACATTTTTAGTCTCACCTGGAATCGAAACTCCTTGATTGTACAATTCTACCTTCATAAACGTAGAAAATACAAAAAGTACCATTCAAATTTAAAAAAGGACTTTCTTGGTCGCCCATAACATTTTCAGTTTCACCTGGAATCTAAAGTTCTTGATTGTAGAATCCTACCTTCATAAACGTAGAAAATACAAAAAGTACCATAAAAATTCAAAAAAATTCCTTTTTGGTCGCCCATAACATTTTTAGTCTCACCTGGAATCAAAAGTACTTGATGTACAATCCTACCTTCATAACCGTAGAAAAAACAAACAAGTACCATAAAAATTCAAAAAAGGACCTTTTTGGTCGCCCATAACATTTTTAGTCTTATCTTGAATCAGTAGTCCTTTATTTTACAATTCTGCCTTTATAAACGTAGAAAATACAAAAAGTACCATAGAAATGCGAAAAAGTACATTTTTGGTCGCCTATAACATTTTTAGTTTCACCTTGAATCAATAGTCCTTAATTGTACAATCCTATCTTCATAAACGTAGAAAATACAAAAAGTTCCATCAAGGACCTTCTTGGTCGCCCATAACATTTTCAGTTTCACCTGGAATCTAAAGTTCTTGATTGTAGAATCTCACCTTACGTAGAAAATACGTAATAATTCAAAAAAAACACCTTTTTGGTCGCCCATAACATTTTTAGTCTCACCTGGAATCAAAAGTACTTGATGTACAATCCTACCTTCATAACCGTAGAAAAAACAAACAAGTACCATACAAATTCAAAAAAGGACCTTTTTGGTCGCCCATAACATTTTTAGCCTCACCTGGAATCAATAGTGCTTGATTGTACAATCCTACCTTCATAAACGTAGAAAATACAAAAAGTACCATAAAAATTAAAAAAGTACCTTTTTGCTCCAAGTTCCAAATTCCAAGTTAAAATGTTCAAATATCTATGTAACAAAATATTTTAATAGACATGATTTAAAGTCAGTAAATCTACTCTTTTTTGCAAAAAAGTAATTATGTTCTAAAAAGTACCAAACTCTTTTCCCCTTTCTACCCTGCTATGAATGTGTTTCAATTTTTACTAAATTACATAATTTTTTATGTCTGGTGAAATCCCAATTACAAATTTTGTGAAAATTGGCCGTCAAATTAGGAATTACATACATTTTACGGAATTTTCCCCTTTTCGGTACCTTTTTTGTCCCCAAAAAAGTTTCCAAAAATTTCACCTAAATATTTGTCCATATTCTATTAGGCAATAATATGATCAAATTTTGTCCCATGGAATAATATTAGAAAAGTTTCTTTAAAAAAAAGTACCAAAATAAGGGACAATTTTTACCCCTCATACATGCGAAAAAGTGCCGAATTCTTATTAATATTTTTTCGCGGATTACTTAAAACAGTTTAAATTTGTTTCCTAGCTATATATTTGTTTGGAAGTTACATAGGGCACTAAAAAAGTACCAAATTACAGTTTTTACCCGTTTTTTCCCCTTAGAGATTAAAAATTCAAAAAAATGCCAGACACCTGTCAGCTTATTTTTTATGCAAATTACAATTCTTTTTCAATTTTATTTGTATCGTTTTTAGTTTAGCCGATATAAGATTACCGATTTTACCCGTTTTTACCCTTTTTTACCCCCTTAAAGTACGAATTTCCAAAAATCCCTTCTTAGTGGAGCTATACATCGAAAGAGTAACCGATTTTCCAAATTTCATGTCTCTAGCTCTTTGCGTTTGGGCTGTGCGATGATGAATCAGTCAGTCAGTCACGTTACTCTTTTATATATATATAAGTAGGTATAGATTTGTAACAGTATTTGTAAAATTGAATTAAAGAACAATATAATTAGTAATTAAAAAACTCATTTATTTAAACTATTTATGTACATAAAATAGACTTTAACAATATAGACAGTGCAACAAGTTCATCTAACTAAAAACGCATTTGAAATTGAAGAGGAAGAGTTGTTGAATACGTTTTTAAAGGAGAACCTTGAATCGAATTCTAGTGAAATAGTCTATACAGATGTTTACTCCAAAATTGCAATTTTACATTTGCCATTTTTACGGAGTAGCATCACTCCTTATGTTTTAGAGAGAAAGAAAGCAGTTTGAACCTGAGTTGTATGTTTTAAGTAGCGTTTGCTTTGTTATACCGCCAACTCAGGCACGTTATACTTCCTTTTTTATGATTCTTTTCAAGAAGTCCTTTTTATTTTGCAGGTTACCGTTGAACGCGCGTTTTCGTTTTTAAAGCTTATATTCACTGATAACCGCGACAGACTTAATCATGACACTTAAAGGCCATGACTGACTATCAGATTTAGTCGTTCGATATGTCAAAAATTGTATGTGTGTTCAGAAAGTGTGATAGTGTGGACACAAAGTGCACATGTGTGACAGATTTTTTGACAAGTGTGTCCGATTTGATAATCTTTTGGAAATTTTCATAAAATAATAGTTTCTGTGCGATCAGAGTTGCTTTTTCTAAGCAAGTATGACAGTGTGGCATCCAATAACACATTTTGTTGCGATTTTTTCATGTAGGACAGAAAACTATCAGATTTTTATTTGACATAATCGCACGACTTTGTAGGATAGTCAGTCATGGCCTTAAGAGGATATTTTATTGGTTAAGCTCAACTCAACATTCATAAATAAAGCTAAATATTAACAGCCTGCAACTGTTTGAAAGCTTACTTCCACAAAACGAGTGAAGTTAATAATATAATTATGAATTTTTTTTTCATTTCTGTAGTTTAATTTTTTCATCAATGTAAGTTCAGTTATACAACAATAAAACAAATATCATCTACATTTGCTCTCAACATGTGAGCTTCTTCTGTTACCTCCTCTTACTTACTTACTAAATAGGCCTTTTGTAAGACCTTCATAGATCTTTTTTTAGATCCAGTAATTATGATTGTTTACCTTTTCAGGAAGGCCTTATGGCCTTTTTACACTTGCTCACACCTTTCATCAAATTAACAAGATGTTAACATCATCCCATATGAATTGTACGTGTTTGTGTGTCAACATTTTTCAACATCTTTTAAAGATGCTCCTAACTCATTTTGTTCCACTCAACATCTTTCGATTATTTTAGTGTCTTCACTAGAAGAAAAAAATATTGTTGCAAAAATTTACATGGCATCACTGAAAAAAAAGTACAAGTGCCAAAAAAAACAAGTAAGAGTGCTATATTCGGCCGTGCCGAATCTTATATACCCTTCACAACGTGTAGTCATGCAATAACAATTGATTGTACCACCATTCATCTCATATGAAATACGTACATACACATACAAAACATCCCATTGCAGAATTAAAAATTGAGTTTACGTATGTGTTAAAAAAAAAAATAATTAAAAAATGTATTAAAAACAAATAAAAAAAAGTTGATTTCAACCAAAACACGGACAGGGCTTAATCGACTCCTCTATTCATAAGCTTTCAGAAAATATATACTTTATGGGGTCGGAAAATTGTAAAAATTACAAACGGAATGACAAAGCTATATATACCCTTGTGCACCACAGGTGAAGGGTATACAAATAAATACATACAACGAGTGGACTTGAAGTATGTCGTATAGGGATGGGCAAATTGGAAAAATCTATCGATATTTATTATATCGATATTTTATTTTACCATCGATATTTATTATATTTAAAATATCGATATTTCGATATATCGACTGAAACATATTTACCTAGTTATTGTTGAAATGATTTACATTTGAAAATTAAATACACCCACTTATGTACATACAAACAAAAATAGATGTATATTAGGCTTCGTAGTAACTTTTTATTCCAATTTTTATAATAAATAAACTAGATATTATAATATATATTAATAGTATAAATTCTTGCTATTATGCGTGAGCTTATAAAAACGAAAATTAGAAAAAATATTTGCGATTAAGGATAAGATCAGTTACATGACTAGATCAAACATAAAAACAACAAGTAACAGTGCTATATTCGGCCGTGACGAATCTTATATATCCTTCACAACATGTAGTCATGCAATAACAATTGTTTGTATCACCATTCATCTCATATAAAATTCGTACATACATGTAAAAAACATACAAAAAAAAAATAAAAAAAAAAATTTTAAAAAATTAAAAAAGAATATAAAAAAAAATAATAATATATAAATAATATATTAAATCAAATAAAATTTTTTTGGCTCAGCTGGAATTCGATGCCACGTTTACTTTAACCAGTATGTATGTATGTAGGTTGTTGTAATTGTGAACAAAAACGAGGTGGTCGTGGCTTTTTGCTCATATCTCAGAAAGTTATGGGGCGATTGTGCTGAATTTCAATAGCAATTCATTCCTGGATATTTTCAAGAGATTGATACCATATAGAGATCTGAGGAACAGATAGTTGCTTATAAAAGTTGATTTCAACCAAAACACGGACAGACAAGCAGACGTTTAAAGTTTGTTTAAAGTTAACAATTGAGGTATTGTTATTGTATAATTATATAATAAGTATACTAGTATAATTAAAACTAAATTCGCCTTTGCTGCTGTACCTTCTTTTGGAAAACTTTTAAAATTATCGGTTCCGATATTAGTAAATAAATATCGATATATCGGAATTGAGGTATTTAAAATATCGGCGATTTATATCGAAATTTTTTAAACTAAATATCGATATTTTGATATATCGATATATTTTGCCCAACGCTACATCCTCTAACAAAATCTGCATATTGTAATAATAATACAGAATTTTTAAATCCATTTTTATACCCTTCACCTGTGGTGCACAAGGGTATATATAGCTTTGTCATTCCGTTTGTAATATCTACAATTTTCATTTCCGACCCCATAAAGTATATATTTTCTGAAAGCTTATGAATAGAGGAGTCGATTAAGCCCTGACCGTCTGTCCGTCTGCCCGTCTGTCCGTGTGTTGGTTGAAATCAACTTTTAGAAGCAACTATATGTTGCTCAGATCTGTATATGGTATCAATCTCTTGGAAATATCCAGGAATGAATCGCTATTGAAATTCAGCACAATCGCCCCATAACTTTTGAGATATGAGCAAAAAACCACGACCACCTCGTTTTTTTTTCACAATTACAACAACAACATACATACATACATGTAAAAAACATACCAAACAAAAAAAATTACAAAAGAAAAAATATTAAAAATAAGAAAAAAATAATAAAAAAAAATTACAAAAAAAAATTTTAAAAACATTTAAAAAAGAATTTAAAAAAATTTTTTAAAAATTTTTCTAAAAAAATTTTTTTAAAAAATTTAAAAAAAATATAAAAAAAAATAAAAAAATATAAATAATATATTAATATATTAAATAAAATAAAATTGTTTTGGCTCAGCTTGGATTCGATGCCACATTTATTCTTACGTGTACATATGCACGTATTTTATATGGGATGAATGGTGATACAAACAATTGTTATTGCATGACTACACGTTGTGAAGGGTATATAAGATTCGGCACGGCCGAATATAGCACTGTTACTTGTTTTTATTTTTATTTGTGCAAACATGTAAAATAAATAATATAACAGATTAAGGATGAAAGATGTTGCAAATGTAAACAAGTTTTTTCATTTTCAACATCTTCCACGCATTCCGCTAAGATGTGACCAAGTGTAAAAAGGCTATTATAGAAGGCGTACCTACTCCATTCTACACAGGTTGTTTTTTTTTTTATTATTTATTTATTTAATAGATATTTATATTACATATTTACAATCTTAGAGATTAAATTTTACTGTATTATCTATATTTAGCATAACATGATAGTTGTGAGCCAGATATAAAACTATGAGTTATTTCATTTATTTACGTTGTAAAAAATTTTCAAACGATTCAAAATCTACGTTCCAATTAGTGCAGTTTAAATAGCGGGGTATAAAATAAAACAAATTACCATAAAGATTAGCTGTTAGTAAAACGTTATTATTTGCATGAATCGATAATTTTAATTTATAAGCTTTTTGTATTTCCTTTTAGAAGCCATACAAGCATCCACCGCTAGCACGACCAACATTATGGGTTTTCTTTGCATCAATCCAATATAATTTGTAATTTTAAAAATATGTAGCAAAAAGTTGTCGTTTTCAAGCAATTACATGAGTTTCAGCAAGTAAGAGCACTATATTCGGCTATGCCGAATCTTTTATACCCACCACCAATTTTGTGTACATTTAAAGCACAATATTTTTTATTTTGTTAATCATTATGGAATAATCTATTTATAATAAAATATGTATCACTTTCTTTGTAGAGGGTGGTTAAATTTTAAATTTGTTTTCTGCATTTCATTTGACATTTCTGAATCTCAAACTTACTCAATTTGATCCGTGGAAAGATACGCAAATGAGCAACGCTTTAAAGTTATTCAGGTTTTTTATAAAACTGGGCGTTCAAATCAAAATGCATTTTGTGCACTTCGTAATTTATTTGATCACATAATCGTTCAAATTCGTCCACAATCGGGAGAATTGTGAAAAATATTTAAATTTCTGTAAAACAGGTCTGTATAAAATGTTAGAAAATCTGTGAATGCCTTCTTAGTTCGTTGAATGGGAACCATTGCTGTTTTTTGCGATAGTGTGGCAAAAGAGCAGTCAACCTCGACTCATCATCATGCCCAACAATTGAGCATCAACATTGTCATTGAAAATTTGGACCATCAGATAGAGGAGTGGCGCCAAGGATGGGGGGGCCATTTGGCCGATATTTTGTTCAATACATAACTGAACCATACAAACATTCTCATTACAAAAAGAAATAAGTAGTGTATTTGTGGTGATTCTAACTCACTTTTTTCATACAAAATGATGTGCATGCCAGTAGGGGTGTTCACAAAAATTGTGTAAGAATAATGTTGTAGTATTAAAATGAGAAGTATTTATATTTATCTGCACACCCCTAATGTTAGATCGTCTATATTTATGCAAACTTGCACATCATACATGGACGTAGTCCTGTTTTAGTTTTGTGGGGGTTGGAGGCTTATACGTTTTTGGTAGAAAATGACATCAAAAGAGTTACTTACCAGAAGAAACACATATAATATAAATCGTTTTTTTTTTTGGGGGGGATAAATATCCCTTTTTTCCTCTTCATGTATACGCGCGTAAAAATTGAGTAATGAAGTATGTGTTTAAAATATATAACGTAAACAAACAAACGGACTGAAGAAGACAGACGGGCTGCCAAAAAGACAGACGGACTGACAGATAGACAGAAGGGTAGAGAGATGAATAAATTGATTACTATAATTCCTTGTTGTTAGGGTATATTTTGTTCATTTGTTTGTTTGTTTAAGTGATCGTCTTACACTAGCATGTATTTATTTTTTTAAGTCTTACAAATGCGTGTGTTTATAATATATGTCGGGGGCAAACAGACAGACTAACAGAAAGACAGACGGACTGACAGATAGACGAAGGGTAGAGAGATGGATGTATTGACCACTATGATTCCTTGTTGTTATAGTACATTTTTGTTTTTTTAATTGCTTAGTAAAATTATTGACTTATTCTATCTTGTATTTTATTTTTTATATTGTATAAGTATGTGTGTTTATAATTAATGTCGCAGACAAACAGAAGGACAGACAGATCTACATACAAGACTATCTATCCAACGGATAGATTTTAGACAGTTTGATCTAAAAACAACGAAACAGCTTCGTGAAACAGCTAAACAGCTTCGTGAAACAGGTAAACAGCTTCGCAAAACAGCTAAACAGCTTCGCAAAACAGCTAAACAGCTTCGTGAAACAGCTAAACAGCTTCGTGAAACAGCTAAACAGCTCCCTAAAACAGCTAAACAGCTCCTTGAAACAACTAAACAGCTTCGTGAAACAGCTAAACAGCTTCGTGAAACAGCTAAACAGCTTCGCAAAACAGCTAAACAGCTTCGTGAAACAGCTAAACAGCTCCTTGAAACAGCCAAACAGCTTCGTGAAACAGCTAAACAGCTTCTTAAAACAGCTAAAAAGTTCCCTAGAACAGCTAAAACAACTTCTTGAAACTTCCTAGTTTTAAGGAGCAGTTTAGCTGTTTCACGAAGCTGTTTAGCTGTTTCACGAAGCTGTTTAGTTGTTTCAAGGAGCTGTTTAGCTGTTTTAGGGAGCTGTTTAGCTGTTTCAAGGAGCTGTTTCACGAAGCTGTTTAGCTGTTTTGCGAAGCTGTTTACCTGTTTCACGAAGCTGTTTATAAACACACGCATTTGTAAGACTTAAAAAAATAAATACATGCTAGTGTAAGACGATCACTTAAACAAACAAACAAATGAACAAAATATACCCTAACAACAAGGAATTATAGTAATCAATTTATTCATCTCTCTACCCTTCTGTCTATCTGTCAGTCCGTCTGTCTTTTTGGCAGCCCGTCTGTCTTCTTCAGTCCGTTTGTTTGTTTACGTTATATATTTTAAACACATACTTCATTACTCAATTTTTACGCGCGTATACATGAAGAGGAAAAAAGGGATATTTATCCCCCCCCCAAAAAAAAAAAAAACGATTTATATTATATGTGTTTCTTCTGGTAAGTAACTCTTTTGATGTCATTTTCTACCAAAAACGTATAAGCCTCCAACCCCCACAAAACTAAAACAGGACTACGTCCATGTATGATGTGCAAGTTTGCATAAATATAGACGATCTAACATTAGGGGTGTGCAGATAAATATAAATACTTCTCATTTTAATACTACAACATTATTCTTACACAATTTTTGTGAACACCCCTACTGGCATGCACATCATTTTGTATGAAAAAAGTGAGTTAGAATCACCACAAATACACTACTGAAATAATAAAAATTTCCTAAATAATTTGTGTTTTATTTAAATTCAACATCGACCCTTAAAATTTAACTACCCTTTATAACTTCGGTATGCTACTAAAATGCTTTTGTAAATGTAGTCTTTCAATGAAAGTGGGAATTAAAGTAGGAGTGTCAATAAAGTTTCTGCTAATATATACAACTTAGATATTTCAATATAGTCCTTTATTTTCCCAAAAACTTTGTCAATAGAGAAATTACATGAATTTAAGATAAACCGTTATATGGGAGGTAGGCGTTAAAGTGGGCGTGTCACCTAAACTTTTTGGCACAACAATTACATTGATTAGAAGGATATACATATGTAGCAAATTTCATCATCATACCTCTAATTTTGTCGGTTTTATGAGCTTTTAAATTTCATTAACGGTAGATAACGTGAAAAGTGGGCGTTATAGTAGGCGTGTCAAAGTTGGTTTAGCTAATGAGTACAACTTAGGTATTTCAATATAGTCCTTTATTATTCCAAAATCTTTATTAATAGAGAAATTATATGAATTTTGGGGTAAAACGTTATATGGGAGGTGGGCGTGGCACATTGATTTTCCGTTACAAAAAAGCCTCTCACTAAGAAGCAAAGTGTGCAAAATTTCAGAGTCGTACATCGAATTTTGTTGCTTTTATGACGTTTTTGTTTTTAAATATACCGAAAAATACACTGTGCGGTATAAATTTTCGTACATTTTGATCGATAACTCCTCTCCTAATGCATAGATTTTGATAATTTTCAGGGACAAATGTTGTTTCTACTCAGGAAATATATATTCGAAGTTTCATGAGTCTACGTTAATGCGTTTGGACACAATTCCATTTTATTCGATGTTTGAAGGACACGGTTTTTTCGACCTACTCTTGCTTTTCGAGCTATAACTCTCTTCCTATTATTCTGATTTAGCTCATTTTCAATACGAAACAAACCTTGTCTATAAGAAAGATTCTGGCAAAATTTGAACCCCCTAGCTTTTTCGGTGCGACCTCTATCGTGCTTTCAACAGACGGACGGACATAGCTAGATCGTCATCAAATCGAACCCTGATTCAGAATATATATACTTTATGGGGTCTAAAATGGATATTTCGATGTGTTACAAACGGAATGACAAAATTAATATACCCCCACCATTTTTTTGGTGGCAGGTATAAAAAGGAAGAGAATATCAAATTTATTTATAAAAGTTACAAAATTTCCTAAACTAAGAGAACTGGCAAGGTTTGCTACATTATATGAGACTAGGCGGCATGTGTTGTATTGCTATTGTGCAGGGACATTTGTTGAGGTTGCAGCAGCATCTTCAACATTATTGTTCATATTTCGAACTGTGACATCTATAGAGGAATTGGCTTCAGACAATAAATTTCTTAAAAACTCAGCATCATCAGTAGTTATAATATGACAGTTCTACCCTACCGGGTACCTGAGTACCGAATACATTTGTATCCGAATAATACATCACTATAACTTTAGGGTATTGCCATATGTAAATTATAATATACATTTAGGTTTGTGTATTCGCTAAACGGTGTTGCCATATGTAAATGATTATATTCATTTAGGTTTGTGTCTTCGCTAAACGGTGTTGCCACAATTAAATTATAATGTCATTTTGGTTTGTGTCTTCGCTAAACAGTGCTGCCAATACTGCCACAATATGGCGCTACATTTTATGTAATTCCTACAACCATATTAAGATGAGATTGTCGTATTATATGAGTATAAATTATTTTAAATATAGAGGGCGACTCAGATATTAAACCTCACTAGATGGAGAATGTGATATCTGATAACTTACACTTTGTAGCATTCTTTTAGGAAGCTTTTAAATATTTCATTTGTAAAATATGAGGATAAAACTGAAATACCGAATACTTTTTATCTACGTCACTATGTATTTAGTTTTATAGCATACTTTTAGGATGCTTTTAAATATCTGATTTGTGAAATATGAGGATAAAACTGAAATACCGAATACTTTTTATCTACGTCACTATATATTTAGTTTTGTAGCATACTTTTAGAATGTTTTAAAAATAACCGGTTTGTGATGTAGGCTAAATTGTTGTAAGTACACAGGTTGAGATTTAAATTTTCATCCCAATGGTAATTCCCCATAAGGATGAATTTTTGTTAATATTTAAAAGTTTTCATCCCAATGGTAATTCCCCATAAGGATGATTTTTTATTTTGGTTATTATAAATTTTGTTATTGGTTTGTTTGTCTCAAGTTTAATTTTTTTATTGTCTGTGCAATTTACTCATACGGATGAATTTTTGTTTTAAATTTTCATCCCAATGGTAATTCCCCATAAGGATGAATTTTTGTTAATAATTAAAAATTTTCATCCCAATGGTAATTCCCCATAAGGATGATTTTTTATTTTGGCTGATATAAATTTTGTTATTGATTTTTTTGTCTCAAGTTTAATTTTTTTATTGTCCGTGCAATTTACACATACGGATGAAAATTTTGGTAAAAATTTTTTATAATTGTAATATAAGAAAATGCAAAGGTAAATTATTAATTGTATATACATACATAAATACTAGCATATATAAATAAGCGCATACAAACTTACATAATAGTTTTAGAAAATGTATGTAGAAAAAATTGTTTTAAAATAAAAAATGTATGTACAAAATTGTTTAAATAAGAATGGGAAGAGATGAGTTTTCAAAGATGAATAATTTAAGAGAAAATAATTTTTATTGAATGTAATTTTAGTTTTTCATAAGGATGAATTTTATTTTTAAAGATGAATAATTTTAAGAGAAAATTATCGTTTGAGTGATTTTAGTTAGAATAGTAAAGAGGGAAATCATGAGAAAATATATAAATAAACTCAAGTTGCATCAAAAAATCTTCTTAATGTGTAATGGACTAATAGATATAAAAGAACGATAATGATAATAATATTTTTCTCATTAGTCTAATCAATACTTAAAAGTATGCTTAATAAAATGGTAAGAAATCGCATCATATTTAGAAGTTTTTTCTAATTTTATTTAAAATATTGTAGATGTATGATCAAATAATAAATATTGCCCAAGGTATAATACCTCAGTATACAAAAATTGATGATATCCCCCTACATCAACCATATAAAGTCCAAAGGCTTGAGTGGAAGGAATCACAATATGGATCAAAAGTCATAGCATATTTGGATAATAATAAATGGTTTTATCTTCCTCAAAGAATTACAAACTTTTTAAATAAAGAAGATCCATACTTATCTGAAATGAATGATAAAGTGTGGAGAATTATTTACAAAGGTCGACAATCAGCAAATGGTCTAGCAATATTTGAATTAAACTACAATTAAGAATTTAAATTTTAAAAAACCTCTTTACCATAAAGTAAATAAATAAATCACATTTTTTAATATGAAATTTCTAAACTATTTTTATTATTTTTATATATTAATTTCTTAAAAATCTAAAGATAACAAGATATTGTCAATAGGATGAGATTGCTGTAGCTGTTGATTCCACCGATGAATCCAATGAAAAGGTGTTTAAAATAACATCACCTTCCTCGTTCATATATGTATTTTTCAAAAAATGAGGGTGACGCAGCTGATGTTGTTGTTGTTGTTGTTGTGGTTGATGTTGTTATTGTTGTGGTTGATGTTGTTGCAATTCCTGGTAGCCATCCTAATATATTTGTTATATATAGGATCGTATCATTGTAAGAAATGTTTATTTTCTAAGTCAATTAAGTGTTTAAAGTAAAATTCTCATTATGAAATTTTAAGTATGAACATTTTTATGTATTTATTGTAGACATGTATGAATACAGACGGACAGATGGATAGATCTACATAAATTCTTGTCCTTTTTTTGTTATTTTAAGTTCATTTTTGTTTTGATTTGAATTTGTAATCGTCTAATTCTGCAAATGTTTATTTTTTTTAAATTAAAATTGTAAATATTAAATTTTAAGTACGAAAATTTGTATATATATTTATTATGTACATATATCACAAACGGACATACAGTTAGATTGAAATAAAGGCAGATATGCTTACAAAACAAAATTATGATTACGTTATTTTTAATAATGTTGTTCTAATACAATTTTTAAAGATCGATTACTTATGTGTATGTTTAAAAGTGTTACCTATGTTTTACATTATATAAAATCAAACAATATATTTAAAACTACTTAGTTCATTATAAACATTATGATACAATTTTAAAACTATATAAAGAAAATCTTTTGCCATATTAAAAAATAATACAAAAAAGCTATGAAGACCACAACATCACCAACTAGCTGCTTAGAGGATAAACAGGCAACAGCCTTATGGGAGTGTAATCAGTTTTTTCGTGCGTTCGAAAAACATATTCTACCAGCCATCAAAGAATATTGCAAAGGAGAATTTGCGAGAGAGTGCGAGTATTTCTATAACAATAATGAATTATTTGTTACCCATGAGAGGATAACAAATAATTATAAAGAAAAAATATTAGAGTATAAGATTAGAATTTTATTTTGTTTTAACAATAATATTGAAGAGGTGTCTGATGGCATCCTATTTGTAATAAATAATAAAATTAGTTTGTATTTAAATAAAGAATTAAATAGTAATATTTTAAAATTATAGATAAAAAAATAAACAAATAAATAATATATAAAAAAACTATATAAAACGTGAGTTAAATTAATATTTATATAGTCTCAAACAACAAATTGATTTAGAAAGATGGACGTAATTGATGATTTTCTAAATAAATTTAAATATGTAATCTTTGAAGAAGATTTAGATTTGTTACATACATTTAAGAGACAGTATTCCAATACTGAAGCATTCAATAAACCTTACCCTCACAATGAATCAGATGGAGACGTAGTTGCTATTTTGTGGCTGTTACTTTTTCCACATGAGAAAGGAAAAAGTTATGAAGATAATAGAAAAATATAAAAAAATAATTAAGAGGTTGAAAAATAATATATAAAAGTAGTATGTTTATGCCGATAGCAATCATAGCGGAATGCGTGGAAGATGTTGAAAATGAAAAAGACTTGTTTACATTTGCAACATCTTTCATCCTTCATCTTTCATATGTCATAATATTTATTTTTCATGTTTGCACACATTAAAATTAAAAAAAAGGATTTAAAAATTTTGTATTAATTTTATTAATTATTGCCCTTGGAGAGCAATTATTATTACAATATGCAGATTTTGTTAGAGGATGAAGATAATTAAGATATCATATTTTATACGACATATTACAAGTCCACTTGTAAACACTAAAATAATCGAAAGATGTTGAGTGGAACAAAATGATTTAGGAACATCTTTAAAAGATGTTTAGAAATGTTGACACACAAACACGTATAATTCATATGGGAAGTTGTTAATATCTTGTTGATTTGATGAAAGATGAAAGATGTGAGCAAGTGTAAAAAGGCTATTACATACATATTATAAGGGATTTTGCGAAAAGTGTATTAGAATAATGACTCTAGTATTAAAATGAGGTATGTTTGTACTAATCGTATACATCCTAATGTTAATATATATGTATGCATATATGTAGTGTGTGAAAATCGAGTAATGAAGTATATGTTTATAATATACAACGTTGATTATTAAGATTTCTTGTTGTTGTTAGGATTTTTTTTGGTAATTTGTTTATTTACTTAAATGATCGTCTTACACAAGCACTTATATATTTTTAAGTCTTACAAGTACGTGTGTTTATGATATATTACGTAGGAAAACAGACCGACTAACAGAAACAGAGACGGAAAGATAGAAAGACAGACGGACTGACAGATAGACAGACGGACGAACTCACAGATAGACATAAGGGTAGAGAGATGTATGTATTGACCACTATGATTCCTTGTTATAATATATTTCAGTTTATTTATTGTTTAGTAAAATGTTCGACTTATTCTATAATGTATTTATTATGTATGTCACAAACGGACAGACAGTCAGATAGATTTCCATACAGACAGATATTTGTTATTACTGTTTACTGTTCTTTTAATTTAATGTTTTATGATCACCTAATTCAAAAATTTTAATAGAAGCGTGTCTTTCAATTAATTCGTTTTTTAAATGTATTTCAATGTGGTTTTTTCAATTATACAATATTTGATTTTGCTGAATGGGATTATATGTTAAAATATTTGTAAATGTTTACTTTCTATGTAAGAGAATTATACCTAAAAGACAGACAGATATGTACGCACAGAAAGAGAGAAAATGTCTTATTTTCTATAGTCATTATATCATATTATTTCTAATCAATATAAACATAAATTAATCAATATTCAAACATACTTGTCATATCTAAATCAATTTATAATGACGAAAAATAAATATAGAGAATATTATAAGGATTGTACGTAATCAGATAAAACTGCTAAATATGAACCTGAGCACCTGTTTATGATGTCATATGAAAAATAATGTAAAAAATTACAACAAATATATAAAAGATTTTAAACATTAATTTTTATTACAAACAATTTATAAAAGGTTTCAATGAGATGTATTAATTCATTTTTTATATTCAAAATAAATGCATTCACATAAGTAGATTTGATCCATATTCTTAAGTTTCACTATCACTAGACAGTTGATCAAACGTTTTCCATGAATTCAATTAAAAACCTCAATATTTTCATACTTATTGAGCATTGTTACAGTTATATGTATATAAACAAACATACAAACAAAACAAGGAAATTTTTTTTTATATGAAAGATAATCAAGTTAAAATTAAAACAATAAATTTAAATATACTATATAAAAGGTGAACAATAATAGTATATATACACTATCAAACATTATATTATTTTAGAAAGATTGATATTTTTGATGATTTTGTATAGAAATTTCAAAAATGTAATCCGAATACTGCAAGAAGATTTAGAAATATTACATACATTCAAGAGACAATATACAAATATTAACACATGCAATAAACCCTGATCATACAATGGTTCCGATAGAGATGACGTTGGTATTTATTGCTGATACTTTTTTTTTTATTTTTTGTTATTTTTCCCTCTATATGAAGACATTCGAAATCATATTAAAAGATGAAAGTGAGAATAAATTTATAACATAATACATATTTAGGTTTAGCACCTAAAGTTTACTCAGTTGAGCAAGATATTAAGAAAATTAAAGATGTTTAACAATTTGTTAAATTATCAATTAATGAACGATTGTTAGAAGTAGAAATTATTTCCTGTTGAAAATGTTGTTTATTTTATTAAATATTAATATCACTTGCTTATAATATTTGTCATAAATTTTTTTTTGTATATTTTTATGCAAATTAAAAGATTGTTATGTATAAAGTTCTAGTTCTTTATCTTTTACCCAATCTATTTGCTTTCGTCTGTTTCAGCATTATTATTTTTGTATGTTTGTTACTATTAGCTGTTGTAGGGAGCTGTTTAGCTGATCTAGGGATCTGTTTAGCTGTTCTAGGAATCTGTTTAGCTGTTGTAAGGAGCTGTTTAGCTGTTCTAGGGATCTGTTTAGCTGTTATAGGGATCTGTTTAGCTGTTCTAGGGATCTGTTTAGCTGTTTTAGGGAGCTGTTTAGCTGTTCCAAGGAGCTGTTTAGCTGTTTTAGGGAGCTGTTTGGCTGTTTTAGGGAGCTGTTTAGCTGTTTTAGGGAGCTGTTTGGCAGTTTTAGGAATCTGTTTAGCTGTTCTAGGGAGCAGTTTAGCTGTTTTAGGGAGCTGTTTAGCTGTTTTAGGGAGCTGTTTGGCAGTTTTAGGAATCTGTTTAGCTGTTCTAGGGAGCAGTTTAGCTGTTTTAGGGAGCTGTTTAGCTGTTTTAGAAAGCTGTTTTAGAGAAGCTGTTATAAGAAGCAGTTTAGCTGTTCTACGAAACTGCTTAGTTCTTCCACAATTTAATATGTTTTGTTTGAAATCACTCGCATTCATAAATATGGAAAACGATAATGTATTAAGGGAGTTAGTGAAATATAGAAAAAGAAATTTCTTAAAAAAATTTTTGGGTTATACATTGGATGAGGATAACACAGATATCGAGAATAAAAGAATCAAAAATGTTGCGAGTCCTTTGGAGGAGAATGATGTTGTCAATAAATTAATTCTACTATCTTACATGAATCAAGCGGAAAACCAAATAAATAATTATTTTAGGGAGGAAATCAATGAAATTCATGAAAAAGTTATGCAATTTAAAGTAATACTCGATGGACAAATAAAAAAAGTTGTGCTGATAAAATTAATAAAATTGAAAATCTCGTCAGTAGCTATAAGTGTGCCAATAGATAACAAGTCAACTAAAAACAATCTAAGATATAAATATACAGAAAAAAATGAGTTCAAAAGGATAGACAGATTGACATACAATACTGTCTATCCGTCGGATAGATTTTAGTCAGTATAATTTAATTTTTTTTTTCTTTGTATGTAAAATAATCGTTTCATTTTAGCAAGTGTTTTTAAAGTGTTACAAATGAATTTGTTTATAATATTTATATGTATGTCACGGACAAACAGGAGCTTTTATTCTTAATTTCATTATAATAAGAGCATTTGAAACTGATATCATATTGATTAGTAAACTTATATTGAAATAGACTATAAAAAATAAACCTGTTTGAAAGATTTATATATATATGTATGTTTAATATAAGAAATTCAGTCTTCTTCATAAAAAAGTAAAAATAATAAATTTTTTAGTAATTAGCTTTCGATATCTCTAAATTTTTGATTGTGGTTTGAGATAATTTTTGTAATTCTCATTTAGCTTATAAGAATTTTTAATAAATATAAAGAATAGTAGAGGTTACATTTCATTATTAAATATAATTTTGTATCACTAACTTCGCTAAAATTGGAGTTTTTAATTGCGATTTTTAAAAACTGAAGTAACACATTTCACGTTATTTGTTTGTACGTAAGTATAACTGCTGTTTTTTTCTTTTTTTTTTTTTTTTTTTTCTATTAAATGTTGATGCTTAAGAAATTTCTTGCGATTTGGAAATTTTATATTACACGTCTTGCATTCTGTTGAAGGCTCTTTATGATGCATTCTTATATGACGTTTTAAACAAAAGTTTCGACTGAATGTACAAACAAATAACGTGAAATGTGTTACTTCAGTTTTTAAAAATCGCAATTAAAAACTCCAATTTTAGCGAAGTTAGTGATACAAAATTATATTTAATAATGAAATGTAACCTCTACTATTCTTTATATTTATTAAAAATTCTTATAAGCTAAATGAGAATTACAAAAATTATCTCAAACCACAATCAAAAATTTAGAGATATCGAAAGCTAATTACTAAAAAATTTATTATTTTTACTTTTTTATGAAGAAGACTGAATTTCTTATATTAAACATACATATATATATAAATCTTTCAAACAGGTTTATTTTTTATAGTCTATTTCAATATAAGTTTACTAATCAATATGATATCAGTTTCAAATGCTCTTATTATAATGAAATTAAGAATAAAAGCTCATGTTTGTCCGTGACATACATATAAATATTATAAACAAATTCATTTGTAACACTTTAAAAACACTTGCTAAAATGAAACGATTATTTTACATACAAAGAAAAAAAAAATTAAATTATACTGACTAAAATCTATCCGACGGATAGACAGTATTGTATGTCAATCTGTCTATCCTTTTGAACTCATTTTTTTCTGTATATTTATATCTTAGATTGTTTTTAGTTGACTTGTTATCTATTGGCACACTTATAGCTACTGACGAGATTTTCAATTTTATTAATTTTATCAGCACAACTTTTTTTATTTGTCCATCGAGTATTACTTTAAATTGCATAACTTTTTCATGAATTTCATTGATTTCCTCCCTAAAATAATTATTTATTTGGTTTTCCGCTTGATTCATGTAAGATAGTAGAATTAATTTATTGACAACATCATTCTCCTCCAAAGGACTCGCAACATTTTTGATTCTTTTATTCTCGATATCTGTGTTATCCTCATCCAATGTATAACCCAAAAATTTTTTTAAGAAATTTCTTTTTCTATATTTCACTAACTCCCTTAATACATTATCGTTTTCCATATTTATGAATGCGAGTGATTTCAAACAAAACATATTAAATTGTGGAAGAACTAAGCAGTTTCGTAGAACAGCTAAACTGCTTCTTATAACAGCTTCTCTAAAACAGCTTTCTAAAACAGCTAAACAGCTCCCTAAAACAGCTAAACTGCTCCCTAGAACAGCTAAACAGCTTCCTAAAACTGCTAAACAGCTCCCTAAAACAGCTAAACTGCTCCCTAGAACAGCTAAACAGATTCCTAAAACTGCCAAACAGCTCCCTAAAACAGCTAAACAGCTCCCTAAAACAGCCAAACAGCTCCCTAAAACAGCTAAACAGCTCCTTGGAACAGCTAAACAGCTCCCTAAAACAGCTAAACAGATCCCTAGAACAGCTAAACAGATCCCTATAACAGCTAAACAGATCCCTAGAACAGCTAAACAGCTCCTTACAACAGCTAAACAGATTCCTAGAACAGCTAAACAGATCCCTAGATCAGCTAAACAGCTCCCTACAACAGCTAATAGTAACAAACATACAAAAATAATAATGCTGAAACAGACGAAAGCAAATAGATTGGGTAAAAGATAAAGAACTAGAACTTTATACATAACAATCTTTTAATTTGCATAAAAATATACAAAAAAAAATTTATGACAAATATTATAAGCAAGTGATATTAATATTTAATAAAATAAACAACATTTTCAACAGGAAATAATTTCTACTTCTAACAATCGTTCATTAATTGATAATTTAACAAATTGTTAAACATCTTTAATTTTCTTAATATCTTGCTCAACTGAGTAAACTTTAGGTGCTAAACCTAAATATGTATTATGTTATAAATTTATTCTCACTTTCATCTTTTAATATGATTTCGAATGTCTTCATATAGAGGGAAAAATAACAAAAAATAAAAAAAAAAGTATCAGCAATAAATACCAACGTCATCTCTATCGGAACCATTGTATGATCAGGGTTTATTGCATGTGTTAATATTTGTATATTGTCTCTTGAATGTATGTAATATTTCTAAATCTTCTTGCAGTATTCGGATTACATTTTTGAAATTTCTATACAAAATCATCAAAAATATCAATCTTTCTAAAATAATATAATGTTTGATAGTGTATATATACTATTATTGTTCACCTTTTATATAGTATATTTAAATTTATTGTTTTAATTTTAACTTGATTATCTTTCATATAAAAAAAAATTTTCTTGTTTTGTTTGTATGTTTGTTTATATACATATAACTGTAACAATGCTCAATAAGTATGAAAATATTGAGGTTTTTAATTGAATTCATGGAAAACGTTTGATCAACTGTCTAGTGATAGTGAAACTTAAGAATATGGATCAAATCTACTTATGTGAATGCATTTATTTTGAATATAAAAAATGAATTAATACATCTCATTGAAACCTTTTATAAATTGTTTGTAATAAAAATTAATGTTTAAAATCTTTTATATATTTGTTGTAATTTTTTACATTATTTTTCATATGACATCATAAACAGGTGCTCAGGTTCATATTTAGCAGTTTTATCTGATTACGTACAATCCTTATAATATTCTCTATATTTATTTTTCGTCATTATAAATTGATTTAGATATGACAAGTATGTTTGAATATTGATTAATTTATGTTTATATTGATTAGAAATAATATGATATAATGACTATAGAAAATAAGACATTTTCTCTCTTTCTGTGCGTACATATCTGTCTGTCTTTTAGGTATAATTCTCTTACATAGAAAGTAAACATTTGCAAATATTTTAACATATAATCCCATTCAGCAAAATCAAATATTGTATAATTGAAAAAACCACATTGAAATACATTTAAAAAACGAATTAATTGAAAGACACGCTTCTATTAAAATTTTTGAATTAGGTGATCATAAAACATTAAATTAAAAGAACAGTAAACAGTAATAACAAATATCTGTCTGTATGGAAATCTATCTGACTGTCTGTCCGTTTGTGACATACATAATAAATACATTATAGAATAAGTCGAACATTTTACTAAACAATAAATAAACTGAAATATATTATAACAAGGAATCATAGTGGTCAATACATACATCTCTCTACCCTTATGTCTATCTGTGAGTTCGTCCGTCTGTCTATCTGTCAGTCCGTCTGTCTTTCTATCTTTCCGTCTCTGTTTCTGTTAGTCGGTCTGTTTTCCTACGTAATATATCATAAACACACGTACTTGTAAGACTTAAAAATATATAAGTGCTTGTGTAAGACGATCATTTAAGTAAATAAACAAATTACCAAAAAAAATCCTAACAACAACAAGAAATCTTAATAATCAACGTTGTATATTATAAACATATACTTCATTACTCGATTTTCACACACTACATATATGCATACATATATATTAACATTAGGATGTATACGATTAGTACAAACATACCTCATTTTAATACTAGAGTCATTATTCTAATACACTTTTCGCAAAATTCCTTATAATATGTATGTAATAGCCTTTTTACACTTGCTCACATCTTTCATCAAATCAACAAGATATTAACAACTTCCCATATGAATTATACGTGTTTGTGTGTCAACATTTCTAAACATCTTTTAAAGATGTTCCTAAATCATTTTGTTCCACTCAACATCTTTCGATTATTTTAGTGTTTACAAGTGGACTTGTAATATGTCGTATAAAATATGATATCTTAATTATCTTCATCCTCTAACAAAATCTGCATATTGTAATAATAATTGCTCTCCAAGGGCAATAATTAATAAAATTAATACAAAATTTTTAAATCCTTTTTTTTAATTTTAATGTGTGCAAACATGAAAAATAAATATTATGACATATGAAAGATGAAGGATGAAAGATGTTGCAAATGTAAACAAGTCTTTTTCATTTTCAACATCTTCCACGCATTCCGCTATGATTGCTATCGGCATAAACATACTACTTTTATATATTATTTTTCAACCTCTTAATTATTTTTTTATATTTTTCTATTATCTTCATAACTTTTTCCTTTCTCATGTGGAAAAAGTAACAGCCACAAAATAGCAACTACGTCTCCATCTGATTCATTGTGAGGGTAAGGTTTATTGAATGCTTCAGTATTGGAATACTGTCTCTTAAATGTATGTAACAAATCTAAATCTTCTTCAAAGATTACATATTTAAATTTATTTAGAAAATCATCAATTACGTCCATCTTTCTAAATCAATTTGTTGTTTGAGACTATATAAATATTAATTTAACTCACGTTTTATATAGTTTTTTTATATATTATTTATTTGTTTATTTTTTTATCTATAATTTTAAAATATTACTATTTAATTCTTTATTTAAATACAAACTAATTTTATTATTTATTACAAATAGGATGCCATCAGACACCTCTTCAATATTATTGTTAAAACAAAATAAAATTCTAATCTTATACTCTAATATTTTTTCTTTATAATTATTTGTTATCCTCTCATGGGTAACAAATAATTCATTATTGTTATAGAAATACTCGCACTCTCTCGCAAATTCTCCTTTGCAATATTCTTTGATGGCTGGTAGAATATGTTTTTCGAACGCACGAAAAAACTGATTACACTCCCATAAGGCTGTTGCCTGTTTATCCTCTAAGCAGCTAGTTGGTGATGTTGTGGTCTTCATAGCTTTTTTGTATTATTTTTTAATATGGCAAAAGATTTTCTTTATATAGTTTTAAAATTGTATCATAATGTTTATAATGAACTAAGTAGTTTTAAATATATTGTTTGATTTTATATAATGTAAAACATAGGTAACACTTTTAAACATACACATAAGTAATCGATCTTTAAAAATTGTATTAGAACAACATTATTAAAAATAACGTAATCATAATTTTGTTTTGTAAGCATATCTGCCTTTATTTCAATCTAACTGTATGTCCGTTTGTGATATATGTACATAATAAATATATATACAAATTTTCGTACTTAAAATTTAATATTTACAATTTTAATTTAAAAAAAATAAACATTTGCAGAATTAGACGATTACAAATTCAAATCAAAACAAAAATGAACTTAAAATAACAAAAAAAGGACAAGAATTTATGTAGATCTATCCATCTGTCCGTCTGTATTCATACATGTCTACAATAAATACATAAAAATGTTCATACTTAAAATTTCATAATGAGAATTTTACTTTAAACACTTAATTGACTTAGAAAATAAACATTTCTTACAATGATACGATCCTATATATAACAAATATATTAGGATGGCTACCAGGAATTGCAACAACATCAACCACAACAATAACAACATCAACCACAACAACAACAACAACAACATCAGCTGCGTCACCCTCATTTTTTGAAAAATACATATATGAACGAGGAAGGTGATGTTATTTTAAACACCTTTTCATTGGATTCATCGGTGGAATCAACAGCTACAGCAATCTCATCCTATTGACAATATCTTGTTATCTTTAGATTTTTAAGAAATTAATATATAAAAATAATAAAAATAGTTTAGAAATTTCATATTAAAAAATGTGATTTATTTATTTACTTTATGGTAAAGAGGTTTTTTAAAATTTAAATTCTTAATTGTAGTTTAATTCAAATATTGCTAGACCATTTGCTGATTGTCGACCTTTGTAAATAATTCTCCACACTTTATCATTCATTTCAGATAAGTATGGATCTTCTTTATTTAAAAAGTTTGTAATTCTTTGAGGAAGATAAAACCATTTATTATTATCCAAATATGCTATGACTTTTGATCCATATTGTGATTCCTTCCACTCAAGCCTTTGGACTTTATATGGTTGATGTAGGGGGATATCATCAATTTTTGTATACTGAGGTATTATACCTTGGGCAATATTTATTATTTGATCATACATCTACAATATTTTAAATAAAATTAGAAAAAACTTCTAAATATGATGCGATTTCTTACCATTTTATTAAGCATACTTTTAAGTATTGATTAGACTAATGAGAAAAATATTATTATCATTATCGTTCTTTTATATCTATTAGTCCATTACACATTAAGAAGATTTTTTGATGCAACTTGAGTTTATTTATATATTTTCTCATGATTTCCCTCTTTACTATTCTAACTAAAATCACTCAAACGATAATTTTCTCTTAAAATTATTCATCTTTAAAAATAAAATTCATCCTTATGAAAAACTAAAATTACATTCAATAAAAATTATTTTCTCTTAAATTATTCATCTTTGAAAACTCATCTCTTCCCATTCTTATTTAAACAATTTTGTACATACATTTTTTATTTTAAAACAATTTTTTCTACATACATTTTCTAAAACTATTATGTAAGTTTGTATGCGCTTATTTATATATGCTAGTATTTATGTATGTATATACAATTAATAATTTACCTTTGCATTTTCTTATATTACAATTATAAAAAATTTTTACCAAAATTTTCATCCGTATGTGTAAATTGCACGGACAATAAAAAAATTAAACTTGAGACAAAAAAATCAATAACAAAATTTATATCAGCCAAAATAAAAAATCATCCTTATGGGGAATTACCATTGGGATGAAAATTTTTAATTATTAACAAAAATTCATCCTTATGGGGAATTACCATTGGGATGAAAATTTAAAACAAAAATTCATCCGTATGAGTAAATTGCACAGACAATAAAAAAATTAAACTTGAGACAAACAAACCAATAACAAAATTTATAATAACCAAAATAAAAAATCATCCTTATGGGGAATTACCATTGGGATGAAAACTTTTAAATATTAACAAAAATTCATCCTTATGGGGAATTACCATTGGGATGAAAATTTAAATCTCAACCTGTGTACTTACAACAATTTAGCCTACATCACAAACCGGTTATTTTTAAAACATTCTAAAAGTATGCTACAAAACTAAATATATAGTGACGTAGATAAAAAGTATTCGGTATTTCAGTTTTATCCTCATATTTCACAAATCAGATATTTAAAAGCATCCTAAAAGTATGCTATAAAACTAAATACATAGTGACGTAGATAAAAAGTATTCGGTATTTCAGTTTTATCCTCATATTTTACAAATGAAATATTTAAAAGCGTCCTAAAAGAATGCTACAAAGTGTAAGTTATCAGATATCACATTCTCCATCTAGTGAGGTTTAATATCTGAGTCGCCCTCTATATTTAAAATAATTTATACTCATATAATACGACAATCTCATCTTAATATGGTTGTAGGAATTACATAAAATGTAGCGCCATATTGTGGCAGTATTGGCAGCACTGTTTAGCGAAGACACAAACCAAAATGACATTATAATTTAATTGTGGCAACACCGTTTAGCGAAGACACAAACCTAAATGAATATAATCATTTACATATGGCAACACCGTTTAGCGAATACACAAACCTAAATGTATATTATAATTTACATATGGCAATACCCTAAAGTTATAGTGATGTATTATTCGGATACAAATGTATTCGGTACTCAGGTACCCGGTAGGGTAGAACTGTCATATTATAACTACTATCATCATTACAATTAGTAACTGCTTTTCCCATGGACCAAGTGTATCTTTTGTTATTAATAAAAATACAGAATTCACCCATCCTGACCTTTAAATTATTTTGAGAAATTGCAACAGCTTTATTTATTTGCCTTTAATTATATCTCATATTTTGTTCTTCATTGGTATAGTCTTTTTGAATGAAAATCGAACCATCATTTAAGTTACCCTTGGCAGCTATTACAATGGTAGCTTGTATATATGTTTCCAATGTAAATAAAACTGTATTTTTCGATGGCAATTTACTCGCATTTATAACATGTATGTTAACCTTAAGTACGTTGAAGCATAATTTAGTAAATTCATTTTTAGCTTCGTTGTTATTATTGCTATTTAAGCCACTAACAACAATATTTTCTGAACGAGTCCTTCGATCAATATATTCAAGACTAGTTGAAAGTTTGTTGATGTCATTTCTTAGTTTAACGTTTTCTTCTCTAAGTTCCTCAATTTCTGTTTTGATTGATACAAGGTCTTCCTTTCTGGTGACATCTTTCAATTTTGCATCTAAAAGGTTGCAGAGCTTATCCCAAGAAAATACATCAGGAGTAGTTTGATTATCCATAATATTAGTCGTTAATTGCTTCTTGTTATTATTATTAATTAATTGTTCCGGTGATGACAAATTTCTGTGGCACTTAAAACTCATTAGTTTTTTGTTTTTATTTTATACTAAAGCTACAGTCTTTTCGTAGCTTTGATTTACTATGGAAGTAGCTTTTTAAACCCTGGTTGTTATTTTAGCGTTTTTAAACACTGGTTATTATTGTATTTAAATAAGTAAGGGCATACTTTTAGGCACAAAGTGATATGATAAATATAATACGAGGCAATCCAAGGCGAATTCATTATCAGGTGGTGTTGACAACGCAGCTGATCTACTTTATAATTTTCATAAATGATGATTGAGTTGTCAAATATTATTTATGTTTACATAGATTACTCTTTCCCGCGCAAAAAAACACAAACAAAACCATGTAGTTTTTGACACATCGACAGTCGAAAGCAACAATAAAAAACCATGTTGTTTTTTTAATGTTGTATTTGTTGTAGAATTACCACCACCTGATAATTAAATTCGCCTTGAGGCAGTCTTTAAGTAATAACACAAACAAAAACAGCTGATATTTACAGAGAAAAAGCGCAAGTTACAACAATATCACCAAATATTTATACCAAAACCAGTTGAAGAAAAAATGAAAAATCCATCAAAAATGTTGAATACAGGCTGTATTTGTACTGTACTCCACCAAACTAGTATGCAGATTTCACCAATAGTTTATATTTTAGTGGTTTAGAACGTGTAACTATTAATTTAACTTGGAAAATAAACGAAATAATAGCACAGCTTAAGTATTTTACGTTTTGACAGCTAAAAAGCAGTAATGCCATGTGTATGTATACATATGAACATATGTACATACATACTATTTGAGCACTTAATACGCTTGTAGCAACCACAACCGTTAAAAAACAAAAATCACATTCCAAAGAAAAAGCAACAAATACAAAAACCTCATATAGAAATGCAAAAAGTAACAAATATGTACATACATAAGTATTTGACGTTAATTTTTAAATTTGTTTGATTATATTTTTTACTAGCCAAACCCGGCGCGCGTTGCTACGCCCCTTAATGAATCGAAATGCATTCTGAATTTTAATTGAATATCAAGTGTAAAAACCTAAATATTATAATTTTTTTATGGGCGTGGCATTGCCCACTTTTCTAATCACGAAATTGTAAAGTCATAACAGCTCAATATGTGTGCAAAGTTTCAGAAGAATCGGACCAGTGTAAATACCTCAAAATTATAATTGTTTTTATGGGCGTGGCCCTGCCCATTCTTCTAATCACGAAATTGTTAAGTCATAACAGCTCAATATGTGTGCAAAGTTTCAGAATAATCGGTCCAGTGCAAGTACCTCAAAATTATAACCTTTTTTTATGGGCGTGGCCCTGCCCACTTTTCTAATCACGAAATTATATGGTTATGACAGCTTAGTATGTGTGCAAAGTTTCAGAAAAATCGGTCCAGTGCAAGCACTTCAAAATTAAAACTTTTTTAGGGGCGTGGCCCCGCCCACTTTTCTTATCACAAAATTATTTAGTCATGACAGCTCGATATGTGTGCAAAGTTTCAGAAAAATCGGTCAGGTGCAAGTAGCTAAAACAGATAACTAACTTTTATGGGCGTAGCCCCGCCCACTTTTTTCCACCCATAAACACTCCCTGGTATGTGTGCAACAACTTGCCAAAGTTTGAATCCGATCGGTTTTACAGTTTCGGAGTCTATAGCTAACACACACACACAGAGTTTCACTTTTATATATATAGATTTTCTGGAATCAACCTTATTTTTGGCTTTTTATATAATTTTTGTTTCTAATTATTAGCATTGAACATCCCAATATACTTCGTTTTCATGACTTTTAATAGTGAATATCTTGGAAGATCCAAAGATCTAACAATGAATATGGTCAGAATTTTGGCTAAATATAAGAAAAGGCTTAAAAATTTTCACATAAATGAATAAAGCCTGAATAACAAAGTCGATGCATTTAAATAAGTTTTTGATAACTTTGATGTTGATGTGTTATGTATGTGTTTTGAAAACATGGCTTGCAGGATCATCGCCTGATAGCCTTATATGCCCATATGGCTACAAGGTTTTTAGATCCGACAGACAAAGTGATAGTGGCGGTGTCGCCATGTTTGTAAAGGGATCAATTCACCTACACCATTTTCAATTGTATTTCAGAAATTTCCAATTGTATTTCAGAAATTTCTAATTGTATTTCAGAAATTTCCATTTACATTTCAGAAATTTCTAATTATATTTCAGAAATTTCTAATTATATTTCAGAAATTTCCATTTATATTTCAGAAATTTCCATTTATATTTCAGAAAATTCTAATTATATTTCAGAAATTTCCAACTATATTTCAGAAATAACCATTTATATTTCAGAATTTTCCAATTGTATTTCAGAATTTTCCAATTGTATTTCTGAATTTTCCAAATGTATTTCAGAAATTTCAATTTGTATTTCAGAAATTTCTATTTGTATTTCAGAATTTTCCATTTATATTTCAGAATTTTCCAATTGTATTTCAGAACATGAAACAGATATAATTATTTTATACCACTATATTTTGTTATGCATATTTGTTCTGAGGAATGATTGCAAACATTATTACTTAATTTAAATTACAAATAATAAAAATAAGATGAATATTGTAAAATGCGAAAGGTGAGTATTGTAATGTCTTAATTTAATGTTTTTTTGCAATAGTAAAATTTTAGGTTTATTAAATTAAGCATAATATAGTTAAAATTGATCAGTATTATTAAAAGTTGCAACATATTATATATTTATATTTTATTCGAACTTTTTTCTATATATTAAATTTTAATGTGAACCATTTTTTTTATTTTGGCTTAAGTTCATGAACTTAAGCCAAAATAAAAAAAATCGTTGCAACATATTTGTAAGAAAAAGACACTTTAAATTTTAATTTTAATCTTTTAAAGGAACATAAGACTTAAATGTTAAAATGTTTGTAAATTTTTGTTATACATGTATAAAAATATTCCAGCAAGCGAATTATATATACGGAGAGTCAAAACAAAAAGGTAAATTTATTTTTTTATTTCATAAAATTAACAAATTATTATTTTAATTTAAATTGTAAAGATGAAACAACGTGACGTTAAAAAATTTAGTCAAATCAAAACTTTCAGTTCCTAGTGTTGTCCCACCTGGAGTTGTGGAACAACGTTTACAATATTTAGAAAATGTAGTAGACGATGCAATATCCGAAATCACTTAAGGAGATGTACAACACTCTAGCTCTTTTCATGTTTTAGCAGCAAATTTAGAAGATATTCCTGTTGGACAATAAAATATTATTAATCCCATATTTCTGTATTACTTTTGTTACATTTCTGTATTTTTATTACTTTACCTAAATTACTAACTAACATTACTTAGCAATTATTTATTATTTTCATACTTAATAATTATTTCTCATTATTTAATTAATATATTAATACAAACAAGTAACAGTGCTATATTCGGCCGTACCGAATCTTATATACCCTTCACAACGTGTAGTCATGCAATAACAATTGTTTGTATCACCATTCATCCCATATAAAATACGTGCATATGTACACGTAAGAATAAATGTGGCATCGAATCCAAGCTGAGCCAAAACAATTTTATTTATTTAATATATTAATATATTATTTATATTTTTTTATTTTTTTTTATATTTTTTTTAAATTTTTTAAAAAATTTTTTTTAGAAAAATTTTTAAAAAATTTTTTTAAATTTTTTTTTAAATTTTTTTAAAATTTTTTTTTTGTAATTTTTTTTTATTATTATTTTCTTATTTTTAATATTTTTTCTTTTGTAATTTTTTTTGTTTGGTATGTTTTTTACATGTATGTATGTATGTATGTTGTTGTTGTAATTGTGAAAAAAAACGAGGTGGTCGTGGTTTTTTGCTCATATCTCAAAAGTTATGGGGCGATTGTGCTGAATTTCAATAGCGATTCATTCCTGGATATTTCCAAGAGATTGATACCATACACAGATCTGAGGAACATGTAGTTGCTTCTAAAAGTTGATTTCAACCAACACACGGACAGACGGGCAGACGGACAGACGGTCAGCGCTTAATCGACTCCTCTATTCATAAGCTTTCAGAAAATATATACTTTATGGGGTCGGAAATGAAAATTGTAGAAATTACAAACGGAATGACAAAGCTATATATACCCTTGTGCACCACAGGTGAAGGGTATAAAAATTATTACTTAGAAAAATATTAAAACCATATAGGTCTCTATTTAGTCGTATACTTTCTAAAAAAATTTGATTACTTAGATAAGGAAAAAAATATGTTAATAAAAAAAATATTCTGAAACACAATTGGAAATTTCTGAAATACATTTGGAAAATTCTGAAATACAATTGGAAAATTCTGAAATACAAATAGAAATTTCTGAAATACAAATTTAAATTTTTGAAATACAATTGGAAAATTCTGAAATACAATTGTAAAATTCTGAAATACAAATAGAAATTTCTGAAATACAAATAGAAATTTCTGAAATATAATTGGAAAATTCTGAAATACAATTGGAAAATTCTGAAATACAAATAGAAATTTCTGAAATACAATTAGAAATTTCCGAAATATAATTGGAAATTTCTGAAATATAATTGGAAATTTCTGAAATATTATTAGAAATTTCTGAAATATAAATGGAAAATTCTGAAATACAATTGGAAAATTCTGAAATACAAATAGAAATTTCTGAAATACAAATAGAAATTTCTGAAATACAATTAGAAATTTCTGAAATACAATTAGAAATTTCCGAAATATAATTGGAAATTTCTGAAATTCAAATAGAAATTTCTGAAATATATTTGGAAAATTCTGAAATACAATTGGAAAATTCTGAAATACAAATAGAAATTTCTGAAATACAATTAGAAATTTCCGAAATATAATTGGAAATTTCTGAAATATAATTGGAAATTTCTGAAATATTATTAGAAATTTCTGAAATATAAATGGAAATTTCTGTAACATAATTAGAAATTTCTGAAATGTAAATGGAAATTTCTGAAATACAATTGGAAATTTCTGAAATACAATTGGAAATGGTGTAGAAGCCATTTAAATACATAATTTTTTATAATTCTCATTTTGTTTAACACGCTTAGGGTATAAGTTATAACTATTTTGACAACAGTGGCAAAGCATTTTGTTAAAAAAGTGGTGACTTATAGATTTTGACTGATTGTTGAATTTCAAATTAAAACAGAATAATCTAACTGAATTTTCGTCCTTAGAAGAACCGAATGACTTCTGTAAGTCCATAATAGTAATGGGTTTTTTAGGTTATTAAAATCAAGTAATTTTTTATTGCTATAAAAGTAAGTACTTATTAAGTCCCTATTTATAAGCGACCGTAATAAGTACTTATATGAGTCTCTTTTTGTAAGCGAGGGTGGTAAGCAGTGTTGCCAGAATATTTAGGGGTAAAGCTTGCAAATCTTAACTATATTTTCATATAAAATCTGCATCTGGTTTACAAAAACCTTCAAACCTATTTTTTTATAGTTTATTTTGTTAAAATTATATCTTAACAAGTAAATAACAAAATAAATAAATTCAGTTTTCAATATATTTTATTTGTAAGGTTTTTACGTAAGTCATACTTATTATTATTAGTTTTTAATTTTATTGGCAAAGTTTTAAAACCATAGAGCCAGGGTATTCAACACAGGTTCAGTATCCGTAAGTCGACCTATATCTTCATATAGGAAGTCGGAGCTGAACGCGAATATTCTTTTCTTTAAAAGTTTTGCAAAGGTTAAATGAGACTCCGGGTGACTGTACCTCAGTACAGTTAACCGACGCCACGCAATTAACCAATGCGAGAGTGAGACGTGAAACTCTCGAAGACAAATGAAAAGGACGGCCTGATTGCCCTTAAGAGATAATGGCAATGACGCGCGAGCTCTTGACCGGACCAGAGCTGAATCACGACTGAAATCATACTTTTAAATATATAAAAAGTATTTACAAAGTGATAAAGTTTTAGGTATTTGAATATCATTGTCAGCAATGACCTTGGAGATATCAATGTGTTAAAACCTGGGATGTTAAATGGGGTTTTAAATTTTGTACCAACTTTCAAAAAAATTACTTTCTGGACCTTCACAGTACCATTTTTTTAAATTAATTAAAACAAGAACAATAAGTCATGGCAGGGATGTTAAATATGGTTTTAAATTTTGTATTTACTTTTAAAAAAATGTACTTTTTGGACCTTCCGGCACCATTATTTTAAATTAAGTAAATAAAAATTCAATTGTACACAAAAAACCAAAACTTAACATTAACATAAATAAGGTACATAAAAGTCTTATAAATATAAATCAAAATCAGGCACTTATTTGTTTAGTCAATAAGCTAAGTATTAGCAATTTTTACAGTATAGCAGCATGAATTTGTCGATCTTAACAAATCCTTTGTTTGTATGAGACTTCATAATGTTAGTTTTTATTATATTTTGAAAAGAAAAAACTCTTCCCACATTTGCAGACCAATGTGGAATGTGTAAAATTCCACCAACGACTCTAGAAATGTCAGGAAACATATGGGCATTCAGCTCATTTTGTTAATTTCCTACTGCCAACCAAAAACTACAAATGTTTTCAGTTTTTAACGACTGCGGTTGCTCGACATCAGCTAAAGCTCTAAATTGGTTATTGATTTAATCAAAATTTGCAATTTCATTTGGGAACATTTTCAGGAGTAAATTTATGGAACCACATTAAAACTTCGTTATTAAAGTTGACTTTAGTTCTCAAAACTTTGCAAAATTTTATATAAAACTGTTTTGCATTTTCTTTCATTTCTTTAACAATAAATATATATATATATATTAATCCACTTCCGCAATAAATTTATTCAAAGGACATGTGATTTTTGTCTAGGTCTACGATAGGTATATCACATTCATCTAAAACATTTTTATTCATGAAGTTACATACGTGCTTCGAGCATCTTCTGATTGCATTTCTTAATTGCGATTTGTTGACGTTTTTGTCTATAAATATTAATTTTTTTTTTTTAATAATTTGCTAGTCGTTTAAACCATTTTTATTATGTGATTAAAGTCGTCTAATGAGGCAAACGGAATGTTATGCTCAGCTACAAATATAATAAGCATTATTTATAATTTTCTAGCCGGCCTCTGCTACAGGAGATTTGAAGCAATGGTCAAAAAATTATTCATTTTTGGTGTCGTTTTCGTTGAACTAATGTTTTTAACTTGGGCATCCAGTGAGGCATGTCTCTTTATATGGGCAACACAACCAATTATTGGAACTGTACAGAGAGTACATCTTTTGCCTTTTCGTCGTTTTCCTTTTCTATCCATGAAAATAATTTTGACCAGTCTTCACGGTTTAGTCTGCTTGCTTGTTTTACAAAAAAAAAATAAAATTAACTTTCAAATACCTTGATAATATTAAATATCTTACCCAACTTCATTGAAATCCATTTTTAAATATAACAATAAATAAGTTAATTATTTTTATTAATTTTTTTTAATGTGAACCATTTTTATTCTGGCTTAAGTTCATTTATTCTTTCATTTAATTTTATAATTCAAATTTAATTATATATATACACATGTAGGGGGTATATCGAAGCAGACCATTTTTTAATTAAATTGTAACCATTTTTAGGAATATTCTTTCTAAAATTATTTCCGATATTAGCCGAGTGGAATGCATTTTCGAAATCAGCTACGATTTCATCATCAGCACTCTTTATCGGTATACTGAAAATTCCTATTTATGTTACAATTCAATGAAACTTGAATTAGTGAATCTTAGTATTAATTTTCAAATTTGTTGAATTTTTACTTCACCTATCAAATGACAAATCATAATTTTTTTATATTCGTAATACATTTTCGTTATGCTTTCAATGTCCACCCTTTGGCTGGAATTATTGAAAACAAGGTTGTATCGGAAATAATTTTAGAAAGAATATTCCTAAAAATGGTTACAATTTAGTTTTTATAAAATTAAATGAACTTAAGCCAGAATAAAAATGGTTCACATTAAAAAAATTTAATATATACATAGTAAAAGTGCGAATAAAATATAAATATATAATTAATTATTTTTATTTAAAAATAACAATTAGTTATTTATACAAGAAACGTTATTTCAACACAAAAATATTTTTGCTTCTTTAGAATTTCAATAAGCCAAGCAAAACATTTAAAATAGTAGTAAAGTTATCTGCAACAAGCAACTGTCGATATATGTAAGCGCTCTCTATACACCAAAATACTAGTCGCATATTTAAGCGCCCATTACACGATTTGTTGTACACCATGAATGCAATGAAAAGGACTCAATAATTTGTTTGCTGTTCTAAAAATTCAAAAAGGGGAAACAATAACAAAATTTTAAATTGTACCAAATGAGTCACGGTAGCACTACGGTACATTAGAAGGTCAAAATGTACCAACAAAAGTACCAACTTTAACATCCCTGGTTAAAACAGTAGGAATTGTTAAGTTTTAAATAATCTTTTGTGAACAAAATCACTACTAAAGGTGAATTCACCCATTTAATCTGAACAAAATTTTTTCCGGAGAATAACATTTTTTACTGAGAGTTTTCTACAGAACGATTCACACATTTAAGAAAATTTGTCCGAAAAAACAAAGCTGCCATATAATATAAAAATGCAAACAGTTGTACAAAGTGGCAGCACCGCTAGCAAACTATTTAATAAATACAAACGTAAATTATTTCATTAAAATATATGTGAAAAAAATGTCGGATAGAAGAAAACTAAAATTACTATTTTTAATTAAGTGCATAAAGTCAATTTGTTTGCAAAAGAAATTTATAAAAAAAAATCGAAAATAAAATGAGTCGCAGTGAGAAAAACCCTGCTTTAAATAATTATTTTTGTATGCACTATTGCTCATGTCATACAAACATTCTCTTCCTGTTTTTTTAATTCTTCTATTAATTTTTGAGCAATATTTTCATTAAATTCCATTTTAATTGTTAATTTTCGGCAAAAACAATTTTTGTATAATAAATGTACTGACATTGTGTGATGTGGCAACCAAATTCAATTTTCATGTAAATATTGAAAAAAAGTGGCATCCCAATTCAGTTTCTTCTAAACAAGAATTAAAATTAAACAAATTCAAGAAAAAACTTTCTGAACAAAATAATCTCTCTTTCTCAAAAGTAAAACGTCAAACTCAATATAAAAAAAAATTTTTCTGAACTAAAATTTTATGGGTGAATCCAGCTTAAAGATTAATTTTCCAAACGATTTCGAGTTTTTGTTTTGTTTAAGTTAACTTGACTAAATATTCTCTTGACATTGGCAGACGAATGTGGTAAAACCATTATATTTGGAACAAATTTAGTTAGCGACTGAACCAAGTTAGTTGAATTACCATCATTCGTGGTTTTATTATTGTTTACATTAAAAATAAAAATATTCGTTATATTATTTTAAAACGATTAGAAATTATTCGCCTACCCTTTTTTCAAATATTTAATCATAGTTAATATTAAAATCCCCCAGTATGTAATTGTGACAATACATCCTAGGTCACACACGACGATTTTAATTGCCCAACTTTTTCCATATTTTCTTTTGAACTTGCTTTTATGTTCACACACGACGATTTTTTTGGTGATTTTTCTGTTTTGTTTAGCTTTTATTTTTTTACAATTTGTCATTTGTGCCCAGCGTTGCCATAATCATGATTTTGTCATATTTTTAAGGATTTTTTTTTTGCTAAAATATGATTTATGATTTTTTTCCCCCAATTAATGATTTTTATTTTTAGAAACTATATTTTTTTTTTGTTTTAAGTTGTAGATACGAAACATAATTTTTCTACAATTCTTATTAACAATCAATTTTTAAACCAATAAAGTTTTATGTCAGCTTGTCACAGGTCTATTAAAAACAGGTCGAACTCTATCTGTGTTTTTAAAGTATATTCTCAACATAATAAACAAAGTTACCATAATTTTTGAAACCACATCCTCTCAAATACAAAGAATTTATGATGAATTTTAGATAATTTTATAAAACCAAATTACGTTAACATCAATTTGATTAATGAACATAATTTTTGAATTGCTTCGTTTACAAAACGAAAATATTTATTTGGTCGTGTTTATAAAACAAAAAAATTTCCAATCTTAAACTTGGAGAAAATGAAAAAAAAAATTTGTTGAAAATTGTACTTCATTTTACGATTTGATTTTAGCCATAATTATTTTAAAAAACTTTTTTTTTCATTATTTTGTCTTGACCCTTTAAAAATAATTAATAGAAAAGTAGCTTCTTTAAAAGGTTTAATACAAAACTTTTCAAATTTATTCAATTGATAAGAATGATGTTCAAAACTTAGAAAACGAGTTTAGAAAACTACGTCTTCTCCACTTTGACGAACACTTTACAACTTTAGATGATCTAAGTTGTGAAGAATTTTGGTCAGAAGTCTCAAAAATAACTCGAGATGACAAAATCTTAGCTCTGTCCGACTCTGTCAAAATGTGTCCTATTTCTTCTGCAAATGTTGAACGAATATTTTAAGTTTTAAATTTAAGTAAAACAAAATATAGAAATAGATTATTTAGATAACAGCACTCTTAAGGGTATATTATATTCAAAAGAATACTTAAAGTTAAACGATTGTTCATGCTATAATTAAAAATATATTAAGGTATAAATACAAATATGAAACCTATTCAGTATAATAATAATGATGATTCCTAAAATACTTTAATTCATATGTATTGTTAAATGTATGATTGTTTTTTTATATTAAAACATTCAAGTACATTCAAGAAACATTCTTATATATGTATGTTTCTTTTAAGTATGTATTCAGCTTTCCAACGTCGAGTAAAGATGTGTTGGAAGGCTTTTAATCGCTCCCAACGTTTTAAATGTGAAATTTCTTCTAGAGGGAGTTCAACAGCCGCTTCTGGTGGTGCTGTGATTGGAGCTCCTCGTAATAGGTGACCAGGGGTCAAGGGTAAAATTTCATTTGAGTTTCCGGGTATTGGTGAAAGTGGTCTTGAATTCAATACTGCCTAGATGCGAACAAGAATTGTTAAATTCTTCAAAGGTAAAAGACAAATTAGTAGTTACCTTTTTAAATGCGACTTCATACTTTTCACTGAGGCCTCCCAGAGGCCACCCATGTGGGATGCATACGGCGGTATGAAGGACCAGGTGAAACCTAAGGTGCTATTTTTCTCAAGAGCTTTTTAAATGCGACTTCATACTTTTCACTGCGGCCTCCCAGAGGCCACCCATGTGGGATACATACGGCGGTATGAAGGACCAGGTGAAACCTAAGATGCTATTTTTCTCAAGAGCTTTTTCCGCTGATTTAAGAAATTCGTTGTGGCTTTTGAGCAATGCATAGCTAGCACCAAGAAAGTTTTGACCGTTATCGGAAAACATGGTCCTTGAAAGTCCTCTACGACCGGTTAATCTATTGAAGCAAGCTAAAAAAGCATCAGTTGAAAGATCTGAACAAGTTTCCAGGTGGACGGAACGGGTAGAAAAACAAACAAAGACAGCTGCATAGCCCTTCAGAATTTTGGCATGTCGCAAATTAGACGACTTGATGTTAAAAGGACCAGCAAAGTCGACTCCAGTATACGTAAATGGCAAAGAACAATTAACACGTTCTAGAGGGAGTGCAGCTATGATTTGGTGCGAAAACTTGTGTTTGTAGACCGTACATGCCTTGCATTCACGAATGCATTTTCGCACGAGGTTCTTTAACTTCGGGATGTAAAATCCTTGTCGGATCGCTCGAAACATTATATGGTGTTCAGAGTGAAGCAGAATGTGGTGTGTAAAGTTGATAAGAAGTTTTGCAAACTGAGACCCTTCGTGAATTTTAATCAGATGACGTTCGGAGTAACTCAAGCCAGAATGAAGTAGTCTGCCGCCAACGCGTAATAGATTATCTTTATCCATAGAGGGATTTAAAGTAAGCAACCTGCTCTTGCGACTTAAATGTTTTTTCTCCTTCAAGCATTCGTATTCACGGGGAAAATGCATCCTTTGGGCAAGAGAGATAAGTAGAACTTGCGCAAGTGACTTGCCTAGTGAGAAAGGCGTGTTATCTTCATAGAATGAAGCAAGTTGACTCAACAACAAAAACATGAACGGCTCTCATTTATATGAAGAATAAACAATGTTGCCAGGTCGGAGAGTGCAAGATATTTTTGGCAGCCAGAAAATTTGCAATGTTACAATGTGTAATATACAACTTTTGCAAGTATCACTATTTAATTTTTAAATAAATGCTACTGATTATAGCCTTTAGTCTTAGTTTTGGTTGGCTTCTACAATAAGAGGTAAACAATAACAGTTATTTTGTGTTTTTTATTTTCATGTTTAAATTTTTTGCAGCAAATTAAAAAACTGCGTTCTTAGGTGCTCACTTAAATTTTAAAGATAATACGCAAAAACAAAATCTCTTAGGCAGACATCAAAGCAAGAAGCACTTTATATTTGCTTGTTATTTTTGTATTATTTTGTTAAATTTAAATCGTCTATTTTTCAACAATCCACAATTATTATGATGAATCTGACAAGCTTAGTTAAAACACACAACTTCATAATGACTACGCGAGTCATACGTGCTTTTGGTCGTCTTTTTATTTTGCATGAACGACAATAGCAATCAACTAAGTCATACATGTTGATGAATATGAATACTGTTATTACATTTCATTTAAAAGTGCGTATAAGTAGTGAAGACTTTTCAATAATTTTGAATGCGTATAAATTAACGAAAAAATAAATAATGATTCAGGTTCACTTACTTCATTAGTATTCGTTGCAGATCTCTGTTATGTATAAAGGCGAATTCATTATCAGGTGGTGTTGACACCGCAGCTGATCTACTTTATTTATTTCCATAAATGATGGTTGAGTTGTCAAATATTATTTATGTTTACATAAATTACTCTTTACCGCGCAAAAAAACACAAAAAAAAATAAAAACCATGTAGTTTTTGACACATTGAGGTCGAAAGCAACAATAAAAAACCGTGTTGTTTTTTTAATGTTGTATTTGTTGTAGAATTACCAACACCTGATAATTAAATTCGCCTTGCTTATGTATTTAAGTCCCTATTTGTAAGCGAGCGTGGTAAGTATTTGACTTCAGTGACATCGCCATGTTAAAATAATGGCTTTAGATGCCAAATTGTAAGTAGTGAAGAACTGTTTTCTAGTACTTTCAACTCATTATTTTGTAATCTATTACTTTCACACTATTGTTTTTAAATTTTTCGTGATTTCGTTTTCAAAAAACTATATTTATTTAAAAGGTGGTGTAAGAGGCTCTCTATATTCTGCTTATCCAAAACTCAAACTCCTTATTAAAAAATGTATACAATAAAGTAGTTCTGTAATTGCAACACCTTAAAAATTATGATTAAATTTTTTTCTTTATGAAGCGTAGTATGTATTTAGTACTATGGTACAATTATCAGGTGACCTCACAAAAACAGCTGATTTTGTTTTTCTCTATTTTCAGGTTTAACTAAAATGTCAAATTTTGTTTATGTATGTGTATATGTTGTGTATGTAGAATTTTGTTGTTGCAGAACTGAGGCTACCTGATGATTGTACCATGATTTAGTACAATATGATAAAAACCACAGTCTAGTGGCGAAGTTGACTTCGTTTTGTATGGAAAATCTAATAGATTTGGCTGAGGTGTAAAAATTGTATATAAGGCCATAATTTTTAACATTCAAAATATTAATAAAAATTGTTTATTAGTTTAGTATTGTTTCTGCTAGTCGCTGTGTATGTATTGCAAAAATATGAATTATTTTAATTTGCATTTTTTTTTTTTTTTTTGTTATTTAAAAAATTTTAGTACAAATAATATTCATTCGGTAAAATTTTACTTTTAATATGGTACAATCTTAAAACTTATACATCCCAGCAGTCGTTTACACCACATACATATATCAATTTTGCAGTGGGAAATTTTGCTAGTCATAGGTAATATATGTACATGCTCTCTGAAAGCACTTTAAGTAGTTGACCTAATTTTTTAATTATACTTATATGTATGTACTTAGATATGTATGTATGTGTGTGCGAAAGTGTGTAAATTGTATATAATTTCAATTTATGCCACGCCCTTTTTAATATTTTAAATATGAGTATGTTTACATGAAAATTAAATTGTCAATACAAATGTATATAAACTTCTTTTTAATAATATTCCGTTTATTTACTTGTACATATATGCATATGTACATATGTATGTACATATCTATATATTTCTTCAAACTTTCACATGTACACATACATATGCATAAGTAGTCATCAAAATATTGTTAGTACATACGTGTGGTAACAAACATACATACATACGTATGTATTATGAGGTATATTCATTTTTTCTCAACAGGTTTATTTTATTAATCAGAAGTACGAAAATGTCTAATAAGTCGCTCTCATACATTATATTTAAGTATATATTTATACACATATGGAGCCTAATATGTATGCAAATGTAAATATATAAGAGAGTATATCCGTAAATGTACATACTTTCGTGTATAATTCTTACATACGTAGTTAGTTTGGAACAACATTGCATGTATTTACACATACATACATACATATGTAATAATTGTGTTACTTACCTGTGTAATTCTTTAAACAATGAAGAGTTAAAATTGTTTAATAACAAATGCTTTTGTACTGACCATCTGTATCTTCATCAGTCCTTTCTTGTTTTTTTTTTTGTAATTACTTTATTATACATACATTCAAAAGTAAGTGCATTTATTATTATTTTATATATATATATATTTTTTCACATATGTATGTATGAAAGTGTAATTATGTTACTGATGCAATTTTTTTAATTTTTAAAAAGTTTTATAAACTACATTAGCGGTTTCTAAATGCATATACATATGTACATACATATGTTTGTATTTAATAAAACATATTTCTCACGGCTTTGCAGCAATAGTCGGCAACAATAAAAAAGTTTAAATAAAGTTAACAAAAGAGTAATTGCAAAAAAAAAGTAAGCTAAAAGTATCGATTTTGTACACTTGTCAGTTTTTTTTAAAATGAAAACAAGTTGTTTTCATAGATTTTACTTCAAGAATTATTTTATTCCGATTTGTTTATTTGAAACTGATTTAGTATCGTTAATAGTTAATATATTATTGTGCCATAAACAGTTCGTTAGTTTTTTTTTTTTTAGTTTTAATGATTAATTTAATACTTAATACAATACTAAATGCAAGTATAATTTTTATTTTTTATTTATTCTACATTTAACTTTTTAAGTGTGTTTGTATGTATATGACGACTTCTTTTGCTTGTGCTCAAATCCTTTGTTATCCATGTTTATTTGCTGTCACCATAAGAAATAAAAGCTTTGAAGCTTTTTTGTAGGACATGTGTGTATCGAAATTTTTTAGTTGAGACAAAAACTTCAGTACAAGTACTGTATACATTTTAAATAAAATTTATATTCTAGTAAAGGCACAATTTTAATTTATCTCAACATGGGGAACAAATTTGAAACGTATATTTCTTTTATTTTTAGTTCTATTAGTAAATTATAACAAAATTTGTATAAAGTGTAAATAAGTAAAGTTTTTATTTGAATATAATTTTAGGAAGAAGATAAAAAGTTAAGAAAGATTTTTATTACCATTAATATAAATTGTTAAAATGTTGGCAAATTCTACGAAGATGATCAAAATTTGCATAGATTTTAGTATAATATAGTATATCGTCGATATCTGACGAAAGCGTTTATGTGACAATTTAAAAAAATTTTTTTTGCCGTATTTTGAACCTCTTTTGGTCGTACACCAAACCGTTTAAGGTTTGTTGGTTCAAAAATAAACAAGAATCGATATGTGTAAGTTCAATACTATAAAGCAATAAAGTAAAATGTTTTTTTTTATCTCCTGAAAACTTAATAAAAAACACAAAAACGACCAGCTATTTCATATGAAATAACTCCCAATGATGAAAATGAAATAAAATGAAATTATGCCTGAAATTCATGAGTCAGTTTCACTAAGGATTTTATGAAGTCAATATGGACCAACAGCAAAATCGCAAAATTATTAAAATGAATCGTGTGGAGGCCCGCAGGCGTCTTCTTCATAATAAGGATATATGCAACTTCGAAAGTGTGCCAGCATTCATAATCAATTTTTTTTGGTGAAGGAACATACAAAGCTCGTTAATTAGTGACTACTTTTGGTTTTGTAAATGGACTAAGTCAAGTGCAGTTATTTTCCCTTTTTGAAACCCAACTACCAAAAAATTATTTTCTTGTACATATGTAAATAAATAAAACTTAATACATTATACGTCGCACCATCCATATCCAGAAAAAAACCAAGTCCTTCCAACATCGTATAAAATGCATAATGCAATAATAGGTCCTTAAGGACAATACCTAAAGGACAAAAAAATATTTTTGAATTTTCTTTTTCTATTATTTTCTTTGAATTCGAATTGCCAAAAAAAAATACAGTTTATGGTTTCACACAACCCATAATCTGTTAAAAATGTTCACGATTTCGCGTAAAGCGCTATATTTGAATCATAAAATTCATCGAATGACCCATTAGGTTTATGTTTTTTTTTCACAAAATATCATCCTTAATGTCGAAATCGGTGTTATATATCTTGTTCTAACGTTTCAACGCGTCGCATAAATCATACCAATCCATGTTATCACAACTGCGATGAAATCTCCAAAACCATTTAAAGGCTTTGCCTTCAAATAGGATGTGAGCATTTTCACATTAGATTCGAAAATCACCCAATAAATTTGCATTCATCGACGTATTAATCCCATATACAGTCAGAGACTAAAGTTTAAATACAGCCCTAAAATATTGAGTACAAAAGAGACTAAATGTTTTTGCGAAATTATAAATATGTAGTTTTATTAATTTTCATATATATTTTAAAAAGAAAACAAAAAGCATACATTTTATTTCAAACATAACGGTAATTCATACAAAATCTCAAAAATTTATTAGACAAAAGTTTAAATACAATCAGAATGGGAAGAACATATCTTTAAATAATCAAAAAAAAAGGTAATTTAATATCTTGTTGGACCACCTTGGCTATCTATGACTGCTTGAAGGCGCCGTGGCATGGAATGGATCAATTTTTCTAGCTCGAGCACCGTTATTTCAGACCAGATTTTCTTAAGAGCCTCTTTCAGGGTATTTTTGCTGGTTACTTCTTCCTTACCTAATTTTCTCTTCCTTAAATCCCAAACATGCTCTACTGGGTTTAAGTCCGGTGATTGAGGAGGGCTATAGAGCTGGCACGGTGCATAATACAGCAGCCATTCTTTCACCGAACGTGCGGTATGCTTTGGATCATTGTCCTGTTGGAAGATCCATTGCGGTCCGAGGTCCAATTTGTGGACAGAAGGCTGTAAATTATGTTGCAGTAGGGTCTTATATTGTACTATCTATAAAAGCCAAATTACCAACACCAGATGCTGCTATTGATCCCCAAACCATAACATTGCCGCCCCCATGCTTTACAGTGGGAATCAGGTTTTTTTGTATGAAGGGAAGTGTTACGTTTCCGCCAGACTTTAGCGCGGCCATCGCTTCCAAACAAGTTAAACTTGCATTCGTCTGTAAATATAATGGTTTTCCAGAATTCCACATCTTTGCTTTTATATTTATTACCAAACTCCAATCTTAGTAGTCTATTCTTTTCACTTATTAACGGTTTTTTACGTGGAACTCTGCTTCTGTAGCCATTCTCCCGCAATGCCCTTTGTACAGTTCTTGGATGCACATGTTTGTTTAAACTTTTTTCAATGTCATCTGCTAATTTCGCGACGCTTAATTTAGGGTCCTTGTTCACTTCCCTTAGAACATGACTAACATCTCGATTTGACAGTTTTTTTGGTTGACCACTTCTAGACATATTTTCCAAAGTATCATTGTGTTTGTACTTCCGGACGATATTTTGCACACTAGAAAATGGGACATTTAATATTTTTCCAATTTCGCGGTAAGATTTTCCTTCTGTGTAATGTTTTATTATTACAGTTTTCACGCTAAACTCTATTTATTTTCCTTTGCACATAACTAAGACTGAACTGACAAGAACACAACCAGAATAAGAATAAAATGAATGTTTAACAACTTAAAAACTAATTAAAACAACGGTACTTAGCAAGAATGATAGAAGAAAGATTACGACAACTCGAACTCAAAAATTGAATGTTCTGCGCAGGTGGGTTAAATGACGTCACGAAACAGTCTAACATTTAAACATGACAGTGGGACAATTTCTTAATTTTTCCCATAAATAATTTTATTTTTTATTTACTCGTATTTTTTTCAAGAATAAAAATAGTAAAATATTGAATGAATATATATAATTAAGAATGATTTTAAATAAAGATTAATAAATTTTAACATATGAATAATATCTATCTATTACGTTAATGTTTTAGTATATTTCCGCATTAGCGTTCTTAATCTAAAATACATCCTACATCTAAAAAAAAGTTTTTTCTCTTCTTCGCTGGCTTTTACGTCTTTTGCTTCCAATAAATGTTTGTTAAATAATCATTTGTTGGAAATAATTTGTCTCCATTTAGCCCCATAAAAATATCATCACAAGACTTTAAAATGTTCATTAAAGAGTTTGATGGCTTACTTAAGCCACCTTCACTTAAGTGATTAACCCATGAATATGATGAGTCTTCTAGGGGCTTAATGGCAATAAAAGGTTCTTTGTTTTTTAATTTATGGCAAATATAACCGGCCAAATTCTCTAAACCATCACAATTTATGTTTTCGAGCTCACTTTCGTGATTTTCTTCTTGCAAGTTTTGTTGTTCTATGGCAGGATTAATGTGTTGAAGTATTTTATTTACCTACAAAAATCAGAAGCAAAATTAGCTCTGTACTACGAGTACTTAAAACTATGAATTTACCTGTTAAAGAACATTTGCATCAGTGCCTAAGATCCCTTCGTTGTACCCAAGAATATATGATCTAAGTCTGTATTTAAATTCTTGACGGTCAGAATGGTCGTGAAGACCTCCTTTCTAATCTAATCATACCAAAAAAATTTTCAAGAACATCCTGATTAAGGCGATACGTTAAGATATACTCAATATTATAACGACTCTTAAGTTCACTATACATGAGTCTTAACGCATTATTTGTTTGAATAATGCCTGTTCAGTAAAATAAATAGATTCTAATCAAACAGTTTTCAACATTCAAATTAAACTGTATACCTTTTACCTAAGTATTTTTATGGTGTCCTTCCATTTGCAAAATGTTATCCAAAGCTTTCTTTGTTGCTCATTATTTTTTGGAAAAGTGTAAAAGGACACATCTAAGATAAGTTATATTAAAAACACGCACAAAATTAGTTTTAAACACAATTTCTCACTTGATTTCTTTCTATCGTTTTGCATGCATTTGCCCACTGCGCACTTCATGTTTACAATTTGCTTCAAATTTTTGAACAAGAATTTTTTACACTTAAAGCTTTCAAATAGCCTCCACACACGGTTATTATAATAATAATTATTTTTTTACACAATATTTAATAGATAAAAACACAATATTTTTGATCTATAACGAAATATGATAAATTAATTTTTTGAGAATTGTCAAACTAATTTTTGTTGCAGGGCTACCAAGTCTTACATAACATATAAATTGTTTCGAACAAATTTAGGAATAAATCCAGAATATATTTATCTTAAGTATTAATAATATAATTAAAAGTCTTTTAATTTTTGATTTTTCTTGACTGTTCTTGAGTTTAAGGTATTTTTTTTTTAATATGTTTTTTTATTTTTTAAGTTCAATATTTCGAGACTACATGAATAAGTAATGACCTTTATATAAAGAAAAACCACAATTCTCTCATTACAATTGCAAGAGATTGTGTAAACCAAATTAAATATTTTTAATTTGAATATAGAAAATTATCAAAAACATATGTATGTACATACATGTTAGTAATGTCAGAAATTATTAAAACCAATACTAAATCCGCCTTGCTATAAAAAAACATTTAATGTTTATTAAGCGCTTAATTGGCGGATAACTGTAGGAAATTTGTCAAATAAGCCTGTATTAAATATAAAATATTTCTTGTGAATAAGGCAAATATACATACATTTAATATACAAAGAAACGCCAAAATCAGAAACTAAAAATATAGAATTAGTTTTTTGTCTTAGTTTGCTTGATGTAAAGGGACCGCCAAATAACTTTAAAAAGTGTAGCTTCGGCTGTGTGGCACGTAGCGCCGTCCTGTTGAAACCAAATGTTGCCAATATCCTTCCGATAACGATCGCCATTGACTACGGCCACTCCTTGCTCATTTTCGAAGAAAAATGGCCCAATTATGCTTCTGGACCAAAATCCGCACCAAACAGCGACTCGTTTTAGGTGTATCGGCTTTTCAATGTATGCGTGCGGGTTTTCTGTGCCCCAAATGAGACAATTTTGCTTGTTTACATACCCGCCAAAATAAAATGAGCTTCTTTTGAAAGGATGATATTTTTTTTGCAAAATCGGCCAAAGTAATGTCACAATATTTCCCAGCGTTATTTAAGCGTATACCCATTTGTATTCGTTCAGCGGAAGAATAAAACTAATTATCTGTCAAATCATACATGAACTAGTGTTATCATTCACGAAATAAGCACTAGTTAAAAAAAACTCTAAATGGTGGACCCTTTATAAGGTTTAATGTTATTATTTAAGTTAAAGAAATTTTTTTTATCCTATGGAGTTAATTTTCATATATGTAAGTTTTCAATTCAATTTTTGGTTCTCAATTTTATAAAATTTTCCTGAAGAAGATACACAAAGTGATACCGAAATATTGATGTTAAAAAATAAAAAACAAATTAAAAAAAAAACACCTCAAGCTCATAGGAATAGTTAAGAATACACACATAGCCCTAAATATTTTGGAAATACATAGAATAGGTAACCCTAGCTTGGGTTAAGCTACGTCATCTAACGGGAAAACATGCGCATGTCATAATCTCTTTGTATATCATTCTTGGGTACTTAGATTCGAAAAAATTGCAAAAAAGAGAGTAATAATAAACATGTATTTAAACTTTTGTCCAATACATTTTTCTCTTATTGTGGGATTTACCGTTAAGTTTCCAATGTAGTAGATCTTTTTTGCATTAGTTTTTAGTTTAACATGTTTTCTTAAAAATCTGCATACACAAAATTTTTGTAAGATGTTTATTTTTCTTTAAACTATATTTTAAAAATGTATTTAAACTTTAGTCCCTGACTGTATAAAATCGTCAGCCGTAAATTCAGTAGTGTTTCCCGAAAAATGTATTCTCCAATTACGAATTATATATATATAAGGTATTTAATACCTTATCGGATTTCTGTTTGCAATTCCCATAGGAGTTATGAGGTCTACTATTCTCTTGTTAGGTTGTTCTATCCTGTATATTTGATCTTAAATTACACAAGCCAACAAAATTTAAAAGGCTTTTAAAACCACTATGCAATTTTGATGTGTTGTCATTCCAACAGTACAAATATCGTACAAGTTTTAAATTCTATTGAGAGGTTTTTTTAAAATCTTTAATTAAAATTCAAGATTTTTTTTACACGCTTTTCCACATAATCAATGATAACTCGAAAACGGATAGTCCGATATTATTCAAATAAACTTTGAAAAATTTAGATTTACATAGCCTTTAATCCGTTTATATATTGCGGTTTAATCGGCTCAGTAGTTTCGAAGTTATAATAAGAAATTAAAGTAAAAAATATATTTTTTACGTGAAAATAGCAATTTTTTTTTGTTTTCAAAAAATCATGAAAAATTGAAAACGTCAAAAATTTTTCAAATTTATTACTTTATTGCAAAGCCACATGTGAAAGGAACTAAATAAGATATGAATCATAAAAATCGGTTGATTTTCTTTCGAATTTATTCACAAAATTTTAGTTTTTTTTGTTTGATATATTTACATCAAATTGAGTAGTTAAAGTTCTTCTCCTAAAAAATTGTTTAGAAAAAACCTTTTTGACATGTTTGCGATTCTCACAATCAAAAAAAAAACATGTAAGAACACTATATTTGGCCGAATCTTTAATACCCAACACAAATTGTATGTACTTTTATAGCACAAAATTTATTATTTTGTTATTAACAGTAATGGCTATGGAATAATGTCTTTATACTAAAATATCTATCACTTTCTTTGTATAACTTCGATATGCTAGTAAAATATTTTCGTAAATTTATTCTTTCAATGAAAGTGGACGTTAAAGTAGGCATGTCAGTATAGTTTCTGCTAATAAATATAACTTAGATATTTTAATATAGTCCTTTTTCTTTCAAAAACCTTGTCAAAAGAGAAATTATATGAACTTAAGGTAAAGCGTTATATGGGAGGTAGGCGTTAAAGTGGGCGTGTCACCTTAATTTTCTGGCATAACAATGACTATAAGGATATCTGTAGCATATTTCATCAACATACCTATAATTTTGTCGGTTTTATGAGCATTTAAATTTCTTTAACAGTAGTTAACGTGAAAATTGGACGTTATAGTAGGCGTTCCAATATAGTTTTTGCTCATAATTTTAACTTAGATATTTCAATATAGTCCTTTATTATTCCAAAAACTTTATCCTTAGAGAAATTTAATGAATTTAAGATAAAGCGTTATATGGGAGGTAGGCGTTAAAAAAGGCGTGTCACCTCATTTTCTGGCAAAACAATGACATTGACTAGAAAGTGATATGTACGAAATTTCATCAGCATACCTCTAATTTTGTCGGTTTTCTGAGAATTTAAATTTCATTGACAGTAGATTACGTAAAAAGTAGGCTACTTCGACACTTCGTTTCTGCTAATAAGTTCAACTTAAATATTTCAATATAAAGTCCTTTATTCTTCCATAAACTTTAATAATAAAGAAATTAAATTAAATTAAGATAAAGCGTTGTATGGAAGGCGGGCGTAAAAGTGTGCGCGTCACATTTATTTTCCGTTAGTACAAAGCCTTTGACCAAAAAGCAATGGTTGCAAAATTTCAGAATCATACTTCTAGTTTTGTCACTTTTATTACGTTTTAAATTTTTGTATATTCTGATCTATAACTCCTTCCCTAATTTAGGAAAGTTTCGTGGAAAAACGGTTTTTTGACCTACTCTTGCATTACGAACTATAACATCTACCAAATAAACCTTGTGTATAAAAAATATTCTGGCAAAAATATTTTAGCTTTTTCGGTCAGACCTCTATCGTGCTTTCAACAGACTGACGGACATAGCTAGATCGTCATAAAATGAAAGCCCGATTAAGAAAATATATACGTTATGGGGTATAAAATGGATATTTCTATGTGTTACAAAAGGAATGACAAAATAAATATACCCCCACCACTTATTTTCGTAACGGTTATAAAAACTTTTAAACTGCTATAACAAAATATATAGGCAATATTTTTTAATTCTATTTTTTACTTGAAATATAAAATATCGTTCTATTTTTAAAAGTTCATAACTGAAATTTTGATCAACTAAAATTGTCATGTTTGCACGCTATTGTGCGATGCTTCTTTTCTTTGACAAAATCGTCCGTTTTTCTTTTTTTAATTTGTATATTATTATTATTATATTTTTTTAATCATGAAAATCGACTTCAAAATTATTATAGCAATTCAAAAATCGATTTTAGTAAAATTGATTTGTTTTGGCATGGTAACTTTTATTATCCAGTTATAGAAGGATCCCAAGTTAAAAGTAAACGGTTCAACAAATCAGTATTTGTTGAAATGCGTGAAATTTTATGCGCGTGCTAGCACTTTTAAAGAATTTTCGTGCCGTATTTCTATCATTGGAAACGCCCCCCTCCATTTTTTGGCTTGGAATTTACCTAATTTGCCATTGTTTTTTTTTTTATACGATATATGAAGAAAATACTGTGTTCAATTGTGTCCTTGTAATATGTCGCTTCGTCGATGGACAATTGAGCTGTCATATGAAATACATACATATAAAAATCATACATCTATAAAAACAAACCGTTGTAAAATTATAAATTGAGTTTATGTATGTTTATGTATGTATGTTTAAAAAAAATAAAACAAAAAAATATATAAAAAAAAAATTAAAAATGTATGTACATGATAGTGGAGGGTATCAACAGATTCGGGACGGCCGAATATAGCACTCTTACTTGTTTTTTTTTGTCCTTATCAATTTAAAATTGCACTTTTCACACTGCAAAAACCAAATGTTAACTCGCTTTCTTTTTTGAAGCTGTTCTTAAAGAGTACATTTGGAATAAAACAAAACAACTATAAATTTTAAAACCATGTTTTTATAAGAAATAGTAATGTCACATTTGGTGACAAACTTTGGCTTTGATATTTTATTTTTGGCCAATGGGATCGACCACAGTGCTCTGGTGAGAAAGGATAGGAAACTAAAGCAGAATCTAGAAGAAGTGAACGCTTGAAAAATAGAGTTTTAGAATATATAACAGGTCATCTGAATTTTACAATATCTGGAAGAACCTTTGTAGAACCCCAGAAAAATCGTATGTGGTTGGAAGCAGTAAGCAATGAATTCGAAACAATAAAAGAGAATTAAGTATGGATTTTAGTTCCACGGAATGTAGGAAACAATTATAGAAGACGCAAATGGAAACTCAATCCAAATAATACAAAGCACGTAGCAAAAGGTTTTCTTGAAAAAACTGGCATAGAGAAACTTATTCACATGTAGCTAAACCTTCTACAATTCGGATAATATAAGCTTTTAGAGTAAAAAAAGGGTCTTCATTTACATCAACTTGTTGTTAAAGATGCTTTATTGAGTGGAATTTTAAAGGAGGAAGTTTTTATGAAAATTCCAGATGGTCTAGAAACTCAAACTCAGCTCAGGTTGTTTGTATGAAAAATTTAATGAGTACCTAATTCAGTCAGGTTTTAATAGGTCAAAACATTATTCCTGTTTTTACACAAAATTTAAATATTACTATTTTTTCTATATCTTATTATACGTTGATGATGTTATAATCGCAGGCGATAATATGGATATAATAGAAAGATCTTAATTCCGATTTCAAAATCGCAGACTGTGGTATTTTGCAGTGTTACTTAGAAACAAAAAATGAATATGATCGTCCCAATGGTTAATTTAATTAATTTAACACTCGAGTATTGAACGTAACAATATCACAAACGAATCAACTAAAAGCTTATATTGTGAAATACTGGGGATGTTCATTTGACAAGTTGAAAATGCATAGTATCAAAGATTCTAAATATGTTAAACTCAAGGCGAATCCATAAGGTGACTGCATAACTACAACAAGCGCAATAAAAAAAAAAACAACAGGCATTTTGTTAGTATGTTTTGTACATAATTGTCAATAAAAAGGCGAATTGAAATTCTTCTTTGTCAATTTTTGACAACAAAGAATAATTTGCCCTGTGAATTGAAAAATATTATTAATTTTCTTTTCAATTAAATTTAATTTGTTTAAAATTATTTAGGTTAGGTTAGGTTGAAAAGGAGGGGTATAAAAGCCCAAACCCATGACAACCCTATGCCCAGTTGGCATGTTGTGCGCTCCATGTGGAAAACGGAATTCCCAAACAAAAAACCATAAACATAATTTCCCATAAATAACGGACTAGTCCAAGAAACCAGTCCCCTCAATGTAACGCCTTATGGATCTCCAGTTCGAGTTCCCCAGGTATTCCAAGTTCGGCATAGTATCCACTGTAAAATTTTCGCGCCTAATATGCCCAAACGCAGGACAATGACAGAGGTAGTGTACCAGGGTCTCATCCTCTTCCTCGCAAGCTCTACATGTCGTCTCCTCAGATAATCCCATGCGAGCTAGATGAGTTCTGAACTCCGTATGACCTGTAATTACACCGTAGTGTAGTGTAGGTCTACTTAGTCTCAGCATCTCCTTTGACTTCCCAAGATTTGGGTCACCCCAGAGTGTTCTTATTATTTAATCATTACCAATTATTACCTGGAAAAAAAGGTCTGTATGAAGGTAAGTGTTACTAGAATTTTATTTCCTTACTAGCATTTAAACCGCTACTTCGATAGCGCAGTTCTTACTTCATAATTTGCAAAAATGACCCTCAAAAAAATTTAAGTAAGATTTTTTCCTTCACTAAATTTTCTACTTGGTTTATTATTACCTACATTCAGAATTCTATGTATGCAAAATATCAAAAAATGAGAAAAGGTAATTTTGGTCGTCCATAATATTAGGAGTTAGACCTCGGATAAAAAAACACTAATTATAAGAATCTATGTTTACAAACGCAAGTACAATAAAAATGCGAAAAGGCTTTTTTTGTGTCGCCAATATCATTTTAATTTTCAACTTGAATCAATAATCCTTTATTTCACAATTTTAGCTTTATAATTGTAGAAAATACAAAAAGTCCCATTAAAATTCAGAAAAGTACCTCCTTGGTCGCCCATAACATTTTCAGTCTCACCTGGAATCAAAAGTTCTTGATTGTACAATCCTACCATCATAAATGTAGAAAATAAAAAAGTACCATAAAAATTCAAGAAAGTAACTTTTTGGTTGCCCATAAAATTTTTAGTCTCACCTGGAATCAATAGTCCTTGATTGTGCAATCCTATATTCATAAACGTAGGAAATACAAAAAGTACCATAAAAATTCAAAAAAGTACCTTTTTGGTCGCCCATAACATTTTTAGTCTCACCTGAAATCTATAGTCCTTGATTGTACAATCCTACCTTTATAAACGTAGAAAATGCAAAAAGTACCATAAAAATTTAAAAAAGTACCGTTTTGGTCGCCCACAATTTTTTTGCCTCACCTGGAATCAATAGTGCTTGATTGTACAATCGTATCTTCACGTAGATAATACAAAAAGTAAAATAAACATTCAAAAAAGTACCTTTTTGGTCGCCCATAACATTTTTAGCCTCACCTGGAATCAATAGTGCTTGATTATATAATCCTACCTTCATAAACGTAGAAAATACAAAAAGTACCATAAAAATTCAAAAAAGTACCATTTTGGTCGCCCATAACATTTTCAGTCTCACCTGAAATCAATAGTCCGTGATTGTACAATCCTACCTTCATAAACGTAGAAAATACAAAAAGTACCATAAAAATTCAAAAGAGTAACTTTTTGGTCGCCCATAACATTTTTAGTCTCACCTGGAATCAATAGTCACTAATTTAAAAATTCTAACTTCGCAAGCATTGAATATACAAAAAGTACTATAAAAATTCAAAAAGTACTTTTTTGGTCGCCCGCAACATTTTAAGCCTCACCTGGAACCAAAATTCCTTGATTGTAAAATCCTACCTTCATAAACGTAGAAAATGCAAAAAGCACCATAAAAATTCAAAAAAGTACCTTTTTGGTTGCCCATAACATTTTCAGTCTCACCTTGTATCAATAGTCACTAATTTAAAAATTGTAACTTCGCAAGCATTGAATATACAAAAAGTACTATAAAAATTCAAAAAGTACTTTTTTGGTCACCCACAACATTTTTAGCCTCACCTGGAACCAAAAGTCCTTGATTGTAAAATCCTACCTTCATAAACGTAGAAAATGCAAAAAGTACCATAAAAATTCAAAAATGTACCTTTTTGGTCGCCCATAACATTTTAGTCTCACCTGGAATCAATAGTCCTTGGTTGTACAATCCTACCTTCATAAACGTAGCAAATGCAGAAAGTACTATAAAGATTCAAAAAGTACTTTTCTGGTCGCCCACAACATTTTTAGCCTCACCTGGAACCAAAAGTCCATGATTGTAAAATCCTACCTTCATAAACGTAGAAAATGCAAAAAGTACTATAAAGATTCAAAAAGTATTTTTTTGGTCGCCCACAACATTTTTGCCTCACCTGGAAGCAAAAGTCCTTGATTGTACAATCCTACCTTCATAAACGTATAAAATGCAAAAAGTACCATAAAAATTCAAAAAAGTACCTTTTTGGTCGCCCATAACATTTTTAGTCTCACCTGGAATAAATAGTCCTTGATTGTACAATCCTACCTTCATTAACGTAGAAAATGGAAAAAGTACCATAAAAATTCAAAAAAGTACCTTTTTGGTCGCCCATAACATTTTTTTTCTCACCTGGAATCAAAAGTCCTTGATTGTACAATTCTATCTTCATAAACGTAGAAAATACAAAAAGTACTATAAAAATTCAAAAATTACCTTTTTGGTCGCCCATAACATTTTTAGTCTCACCTGGAATCAATAGTCCTTGATTGTACAATCCTACCTTCATAAACGTAGAAAATATAAAAGTACCATAAAAATTTAAAAAAGTTTCTTTTTGGTCGTCCACAACATTTTTGCCTCAACTGGAACCAAAAGTCCTTGATTGTACAATCCTACATTCATAAACGTAGAAAATACAAAAAGTACCATAAAAATTCAAAAAAGTACCTTTTTGGTCGCCCATAACATTTTTAGCCTCACCTGGAATCAATAGTGCTTGATTGTACAATCCTACCTTCATAAACGTAGAAAATACAAAAAGTACCATAAAAATTTAAAAAAGTACCTTTTTGCTCCAAGTTCCAAATTCCAAGTTTAAAATCTATGTAACAAAATATTTTAATAGACATGATTTAAAGCTAGTAAATCTACTATTTTTTGCATAAAAGTAATTATGTTCTAAAAAGTACCAAACTCTTCCCGATTTTTCCCTTTTCTACCCTGTTAGGAATGTGTTTCAATTTTTACTAAATTATATAATTTTTTATGTCTGGTGAAATCCCAATTAAAAATTTTGTGAAAATTGGCCGTCTAATTAGGAATTACATACATTTTCCGGAATTTTCCCCTCTTTGGTACCTTTTTTGTCCCCAAAAAAGTTTCCAAGTTTCTTTTAAAAAAAGTACCAAAAAAAGGGACAATTTTTACCCCTTATACATGTGAATTTGAAAAAAGTGCCGAATTCCTGTTAATATTTTTTCGCGGATTACTTAAAACAGTTTAAATTTTTTTCCTATCTTTATGTGTTTGGAAGTTACATAGAGTACCAAAAAAGTACCAAATTATAGTTTTTACCCATTTTTTCCCCTTAGGGGTTGAAAATTCAAAAAAGGCCATACACCTGTCACCTTATTTTTTGTGCATATTGCAATACTTTTTGAATTTAATTTGTATCACTTTTAGTTTAGCAGATATAAGATTACCGATTTTACCCCCTTAAAGTACGAATTTCCAAAAATCCCTTCTTAGTGGAGCTATACATCGAAAGAGGAACAAATTGTCCAAATTTCATGTCTCTAGCTCTTTGCGTTTGGGCTGTGCGATGATGAATCAGTCAGTCAGTCACGTTACTCTTTAATATATATATAGGTAGATTGATTTTAATAATTTTGATTTTGTTTAGAATACCCAATGTTTTGTCTCATGTATCTGCTGACGGTGTTGGTTTTTTGAATTGCTGAAAGGAAAAACCCTTGCCTGGTGTTTCTGTTTTGAGCAATGCTTAAAAAAATGCACTACATAAAATTAATTAATTTATTTATTTATTAACTTAATAACACTGCTCAGCAGCAAAATCCTCCATTAAATAAAGCTATGTGGACTATATGGACTTAGATGCGCTGAACTCAAATCCGTTGTCGGTTTTTTCCATCAGATCGGGATTTTTTTTTATGGGCGTGGCAAATTTTTCCCCCTAAATTAGTCAGGTATGGACACATATTTAATCCTAACTCGAGAACCAGTCATCCGATTTTCAAAAATAAAACACCAAAAAATGTGTAACAAAATTTTATTTACTTCAGTGGAATACAATTTTTCTCTATCTCTGATCGTTTTGGAGTTATTTAGAAATTAATGGAGAAAAAAAAATTTTTTCGTGCAAAATTCGTAACATTTTTCAATTTAAAAATGGAATTAAAAAAAATATAAGGCAACATTTTTAATCTTTTTTCTGAGAGCTACTTATCTTGGAAATAAAAAAAGCTACAAAATATGAAAATCGGTTAAAAAATGTGGATTTTATTGTAAATTTATCGCAGGTACCCAATATTGTAATGCAACCAGCCTTACATATGATATATGTATGTAACATTTCGTTAGGTGAGCAGGTAATGGAACTAAAGTACAACGGTATTTTACATAGTTCTTGGAATTAATATTTATAACAGTATTTTTCAATTACCTGTGATTTCTAATTAAGAACATTAGGGTAGATTCTGGGATTTATTGCATAAATAGAAGCTAATGGGCAATAAGTAAGTCACTTTTAATTTGAATATCGTGCGGTTAAAATCGGCAACAGTAAATAGATCTTATAGTGTACTTTGTTATTGTGTAAAGAAATAAAGCAATTAAAGAATCCACAAACGCTTTCATATTACAAAATGTTAAGGATTTGTAACAAATCTCCAAATTTATTTTGTTATGTTTGTGGCAATCTAACTTTAAGTTCTCAACGGGAGACAATATCTTCCAAGATTAAAAATGCTTATCGCCGTTATTTTGGGTTTCCTATCGATGATAGAGATACAAATTGGCTGCCGAAAATATGTTGTAGTAGCTGTGGTAAGTCTATAAGAGGTTAGTTAAAAGGAAGTCATAAGTCTTTATGAAGCCGTTTATGAAGCCAGCGATTTGAAGTGAACCACAAAATCATCAAAATAATTGCTACTTTTGCCATACTAAAACACCTGGGTTTACGAAAAAAACAAAAAATAAAGTTTCATAACCAAATACTTCATGCGTCAAACGACCAGTTTACAAGTAAATTTTTACCTCCATTGCCTCCTACAGACGATGGAGAAGATGGGCTTTCTGCAGCAACTGAATCCACTTACGCCAGCATGGGTGTTTCTTCGCATTCATTTGGAAGTCCAACGAGTAAACCTTATTTTCCGTATTAAACTGATATGAATAACTTAGTTCGTAAATTAAGGCTCTCAAAAAACAAGCCTGAGCTTTTTGCATCCCAATTAAAAGAATGGAATTTGGGGCAAAAGGACGTAAACGTCTCGTACTTTCGAAATAAAAAACAACCTTTTTTGAGGTATTTCAGCAGAGAGGAAGGTTTGGTATTTTGTGATAATGCTGATGGACTTTTGCGACAACTGTGTTTCAGTCATAAATCTCAGGATTGGCGGCTTGTTATTAATTCATCCAAGACAAGTTTGACAGCCGTTTTACTTCGCAATGGCAACAAATTTCCATCGGTCCCACTCGCGTATGCAAGAAATATGAAAGAAAACTATTGAAGCATGAAGATGGTACTACAAAGAATGTTTATATTCCCATTACTCATGGAACGTAAGTGCAGATTTGAAAGTCGTAGCAATGATAAATGGATTGCAAAGTGGATATACCAAGTTTTGTTGCTTCTTATGTGAATGGGATAGCCGCGCGAAAGAAAAACACTACAATGTCAAAATTTGGCCGAAAAGAGTAAATTTTATTCCAGGAGAAAAAAATGCAGCAGAAGAGCCTTTAAATAATAAAGCTAGACCTAATGAAAATTTTGTCAAAGCAATGAACAGGGACGGTGAAGGCTTTCTAAACATTAAGAGCAAATTTTCTAGAATCAGAGATGCTAAGGTAAAAGAAGGCATATTTGTAGGTCCACAAATACGACAAATTATGAAGGACGAGGTCTTTAGAACGAAATTGAATGATGTGGAAGAAAGAGCATGAACAGCTTAAGTTACTTTTTTATTTTAACAATGTTTCCTAAATAAAAATTAATAATTATTAACAAAAGTTTTGTGTTATTTTAAATAAAATAGGCTGTAAATATTTTAATTTTTTATTGTAATTTAAAGTTATCCACGGGTGACGACAGGGTGGGTGCTTTATGCGAGGCGTTGCTACAAAATTACAATCTGGCAAATTTTTTTGCTTGTATTTGTTTTTGTTGTACGAAAATAGATAGAAGTAAAAAGTTGCCATTCATTGATGCTACAAGGCGCTTTAGTGCGCCCACTCTGACGTTGTTTGCTGCATTACACATATTTGGTCAATATTTGGTACCTGCCGTAAATTTACAATAAAATCCACATTTTTTAACTGATTTTATTTCCAAGATAAGTAGCTCTCAGAAAAAAGTTTAAAATGTTGAATATTTGCCTTATATTTTTTTTAATTCCATTTTTAAATTGAAAAATATTACGAATTTTAATTTCTAAATAACTCCAAAACAATCAGAGATAGAGAAAAATTGTATTCCACTAAAATAAATACAATTTTGGTGTTTTATTTTTGAAAATCGGATGACTGGTTCTCGAGTTAGGATGAAATATGTCTCCGTATCTGACTAATTTAGGGGGAAAAATTTGCCACGCCCATAAAAAAAAATCCCGATCTGATGGAAAAAAACCGACAACGGATTTGAGTTCAGCGCATCAAAATCCATATAGTCCACATAGTTTTATTAAATGGGAAGACAAAAAATGATTTTTTGCAGAGCAGTGTAATAATTAATTATTATAAAGTTAGAAAAGAAAATAGAGCGCTAGCTACTTAGGCCATCGACACCTTTTTAAATATGGTGCCCTGCCAATAAGGAGCGGTTATAGACACACCATATATGTATAAGTTGTGTTATGTATGTTGTAGATGATTAAAAGTTATTTATTTGTTCCATAAATGTAAAAACTTACATACTTATCTTGATTTTTATTTCTAACTAACTGCGGTCTAAGATTCTGCGGTCGTTGCTCTGCTCGAACGTGGACTATATCATCCTTGTTCATAACTGAAGACATACGAAGTTTCATCGAAAACAATTATGTAATCTTTTTTAAAATTTCATCCAGTACGTAAATATTCTCCACAAATTAAATAAAAAACTTGAAAAACGACCAAAAAGCATTATTATGTAATTTTAAACCAATAAAGAAGAAGATATAAGTGCGCCGCAAATCTTTTTTTTGATTTCAAGTCGATTCGTTTTCAAAATTGATTTCCATCTCATAACTTAATATCTTTTATATTACAACATAAAATATATGTTGCTTATTATTTTTTATTTTAATAAAACGCCTCAAAAGCAAATATTTTAATATCGTGTTTTTATTTAATCTCTACATTTTCTTTAAAAGATTTTGGTTTCCTAACTCGTAGACATAACACAATTCTATTATTTTGTTTGTTTTTTTATCAGAAAAGTACCAAATATTGTTGATGCGTTATCCAATAAAAGGATATGTGCGATAACTAACCAACAAGAATGTTTGTCTGTCTGTCTTTCTACCTGTACACAAAAGGCTCAAATTCTGCTAGCTGAATTTTGGTAAAATTTTATACGAAGATATCTTGATACCTAGGTTGACATATAGGGTATCTTTTACAGCGGGATAATACCTCATTACTAACTGGAAATAGCAAATAATAAGAATTTATAATATTTCTTGATGGTTCCAGAGTAAGATATAAATCCATGCACAGATATAAATGAAAGAGAAATATAGAAAAATGTTCACTAACATTATTTAAATCTATCTTCGAATGAAAACGTAATAAGATTTATTGGGAACAGCTTTGCGGTCTAGGCAAACTAGTCAAAAATAAAAACAAGTAAAAGCACTATATTCGGCTGTGTCGAATCTTTTATACCCACCACCAATTTTGTGTACATTTAAAGCACTTTATTTATTATTTTGTTAATCGCTATGGAATAATCTCTTTATAATAAAATATGTATCACTTTCTTTGAAAAGGGTGGTTATATAAAAGAAGACATTGTGCAGAAAAAGGGCACACACCAAACCTTGACAATGTGGAGATATTGCAAAGGGAAGAAAAATACCATAGACGCTATACACTAGAAATGTTAAATATAATAAACACAAGCAAAGAGTACCGAATGAACTTTAAGAGCGATTTAGAGACGAGCTCAGCAAGACAATATAGACATATAATAAACAAAAATAGAATAAGGAATTAGTGCAATTTTAAATGTAAAACCGTGTGTGACGTGTTTTTTATTATTGTTCCTCTTGTAAGTTTTTATTTTTGTTTTCTTTTTTTCTGTTTAGATGTTTTATGACGCAGTGTGACAATATGTATTTATTTAATGTTAAAATTATGTTTGTTTTTATTTTTTGTTAACTATAATTGTAGTACCCTGAAGATGAGATCCATTGGATTTCGAAATATAGGAAATATTTTTTAAATAAATAACGAAATTAAAAAACTGACATTGAGCTTAACTAGTCATTCACATTAAAATTACAACAAAAGATCGAACAACACACATATTGAATTGTTATTCAGGTTTTGTATAAAAATGGGCGTTCAAATCAAAATGCATTTTGTGCACTTCGTAATTCTTTTGATCAACATAATCGTTCAAATTCCTCCACAATCGGGAGAATTGTAAAAAATATTAAAATTTCTGCACAACAGGTCTGTATAAAATGTTAGAAAATCTGTGAATGCCTTCTTAGTTCGTTGAATGGGAACCATTGCTGTTTTTTGCGATAGTGTGGCAAAAGAGCAGTCAACCTCGACTCATCATCATGCCCAACAATTGAGCATCAACATTGTCATTGAAAATTTGGACCATCAGATAGAGGAGTGCCGCCAAGGATGGGTGGCCATTTGGCCTATATTTTGTTAAATACATAATTGAACCATACAAACATTATTATTACAAAAATAAATGATAATAGTTTCCTAAATAATTTATGTTTTATTTAAATTCAACATCGGCCCTTAAAATTTAACCACCCTTTATAACTTCGATATGCTACTAAAATGCTTTTGTAAATGTAGTCTTTCAATGAATGTGGGCGGTAAAGTAGGCGTGTCAATAAAGTTTCTGCTAATAAATACAACTTAGATATTTCAATATAGTCCTTTATTTTCCCAAAAACTTTGTCAATAGAAAAATTACATGAATTTAAGATAAACCGTTATATGGGAAGTAGGCGTTAAAGTGGGCGTGTCAGCTAAACTTTTTGGCACAACAATTACATTGATTAGAAGAATATACATATGTAGCAAATTTCATCATCATACCTCTAATTTTGTCGGTTTTATGAGCTTCTAAATTTCATTAATGGTAGATAACGTGAGAAGTGGGCGTTATAATAGGCGTGTCAAAGTTGTTTTTGCTAATGAGAACAACTTCGGTATTTCAATATAGCCCTTTATTATTCCCAAATCTTTATTAATAGAGAAATTATATGAATTTTAGGTAAACCGCTATATGGGAGGTAGGCGTAAAAGTGGGCGTGGCACCTTACTTTTTTGGCACAGTAATGACACTGCCTAGGGGGACATACGTAGCAAATTTCATCATCATACCTCTAATTTTGGCGGTTTTATGAGCTTTTAAATTTCATTAACGGTAGATAACGTGAAAAGTGGGCGTTATAATAGGCGTGTCAAAGTTGTTTTTTATAATGAGTACAACCTAGATGTTTCAATATAGCCCTTCATTATTCTAAAATCTATATTAATAGAGAAATTATATGAATTTTGCGTAAAACGTTATATGGGAAGTGGGCGTAAAAGTGGGTTTTTTTGATTTTCCGTTACAAAAAAGCCTCTTACCAAAAAGCAAAGTGTGCAAAATTTCAGAGTCGTACATCCAATTTTTTTGCTTTAATGACGTTTTTGTTTTTAAATATACCGAAAAATACACTGTGCGGTAAAAATGTTCGTACATTTTGATCGATAACTCCTTTCCTAATGCATATATTTAGATAATTTTCGGGGAAAAATATTTTTTTTACTCAGGAAATATATATTCGAAGTTTCATGAGTCTACGTTTATGCGTTTGGACACAATTCCATTTTATTCGATGTTCGAAGGACACGGTTTTTTCGACCTACTCTTGCTTTTCGAGCTATAACTCTCTTCCTAATATTCCGATTTAGCCCATTTTCAATACCAAACAAACCTTGTCTATATGAAAGATTCTGGCAAAATTTGAGCCCCCTAGCTTTTTCGGTGCGACCTCTATCGTGCTTTCAACAGACGGACCGACGGACGGACATAGCTAGATCGTCATCAAATCAAACCCTGATTCAGAATATATATACTTTATAGGGTCTAAAATGGGTATTTCGATGTGTTACAGACGGAATGACAAAATAAATATACCCCCACCATTTTTTTTGGCGGCGGGTATAATAAACGACATCAACAATAATAGCATACAAATAGGAATTAATACGAAAAATTTTTTTTAGAAGATAAAGTTGATTACATATGTGTGCAATTTGATTCGAAGGAAACAATGCAATAAATACTGTTGAAGGCTTAAAAATGCAATGTCTATTTGGTAATAACGGTATTTAAATTATTTATTTTTTGTGTTTTTTACATTACAATTTAACTATTCTTACTAACTTTTACATTTGGTGAAATTTTATTAAGTTTAAATTAAATAAACTATATATAATATTTTTTAAATATAATAATATTAAATAAACTAGCATCCGAAGCAAAAAATAATGAATATAATTCTTTTTGAAATACGTTTTAATAATTACAAAGTACTTAGCTAAAAGTACATTTTTTATTTTAGTGAAGTTATTTTTAGCCACTAGTTAATAGTAATTTTAATTTACAAAAATAACTTAATACTTAATTTAAAGGCCTAACTATATTATGCTTTTGCTGGCTTAAGCTAATGTCAAAAACCAACGAAAAGTCTGTCAAATGCTTAAGCAAATTTTTGAAGACTTGTCGGTGGATATATTGTACTTTTTAAACTTAAATACTTACTATGATTAGTTGCAAATATTTGTACTTTTGCAAAAGCTGTTTTATTTCTGTATATCCTAAATATATTGATATTGTCACAAAATTATTATTTAATGTGTAAAATGTAAAAATATTTTACTATAAACTATTAAATTTATAAATTTTTTCACTAATTTAAAAAAACAAATGACAACATTAATAAAAAAAGTGCTAAATAATGCAACAGTGTGTACATATCAAATGAAAATCTATTTTCGTAAGCAAAGTACGATCAGATTCGCAGTTTGCTTAAGCAAATGACACTTGACGAAACTTGACGAAAAATTTCTTAAGTACAATATAGTTGCATACATTTAATTTTGTGTATCCGCACATTTGCTTAAGCCAGCAAAAGCATAATATAGTTAGGCCTTAAGTTTATTTTGATAGTAAAAAAAATAACGTTTATTTATCAAATTGTTGTAAAATGTGTTTGTATCTTTCCATTCGATTTTCCTCAGAATTTGATGTACAGATGTTAAGTGCAACAGATTTTGATGCGCAAAAGAATTTGAGGGGGCAAAAAGTTTAAGTAGCATTTACTTATTAATCTTGAGTTTCTATACAAATTCATATAACTATATTGTATATAACTAAAAAAACAAGACAAACTATTAATTACAAAAAGTAACCGCCTTTATTATTTTATAAAACGTTTATAAATCAGTTTTTTATAGAAAACAGTTTGGTAAACTTTTTACAAATAAATGTTAGATTTTTTTATTAATAAGACATTAAGAATTTTACAAACCTTTATACTCACCAAAACAAATAAACTAAAAATTTATTTTCAAAATTTTTTTGAATCCAAAAAAATCTTTGTTTAGTTTTTTGAACTCTTAGACGCCTATTTAAATGCCGCACCCGAAAATAAATACGACATTTGAAAAATAAATATTTCACGTTTTCCGGCAAGTCGATAGTCAAGCTGTCCTTGACCAGGTGTTCACGAAGGTTGATGCAGTGAGAGATTTCTAATCCGTTTACACGGTAGAACACTGCTTCTAAATATTTTATTTTTTCCAGGAAATTTTTACTTGACTTTTGAAGCGAACCTTGTGACACCTGATCGACCCATATATACGATGTTTCATGACATTCGTATTCTTTAAGGTTCAGCTTTCTAATCATATATTGAGATATATATTTATTCTAAAGCGTCCTCTTGAAGGGTACCAATGTCATCTAAATAAGATTCATCAAGGTCTCTTAATGCTTCTTGACTTTCAATTTGAAAAGGAAGAATTTCATCGTCTTCAGTTTCTTCCACCACAAGCTCCTGTTGGCCTTCATTTAAACTGAAGTTCGTGGAATTCAACCACTCTGTGGTATCACTTTTTACGTTTCCCATGCCACCAAGGCACTCAGTATTTCGTGCTAGAATTGATATATTAATATTGGTTAAAAATTATCTATTATTTATCAAAAACTAATCTCGAACGTATTTGCGTAATCTTTACTTAAAATCTTGAGGTGAAGGATGGTCATTTAAACCACCCTTACTTCTTATTGCACGTAATAAGTCCTCTAACACATCTTGGTTGGTTGAAATGTATTCAACATTATATTTTTGCAAATATTCAAGGAGCATTCTCAGAAAATGCTGTAATGTTTTTTTCCCCGGAACAATAGGTACCGACATCAGTTGATCCATTCGATCTAACTTTTCGCGTTGAATTTCAATAGCTTTTTCATATGATTCCTAAGAAAGAAAGGTTTTTTAAAACGTGGTTTTTATTTAAAATATAAAAAAGTTAACCTTTCCAGGTATTTCAAACGTGTTAATTGTTGAATTTTGAATGTCAAACCATCATTTACTAATTGAAAAAAGTTTGCCGTTTCTAATGCTTTACAAATATCTTTTCCCAAACTATAGCACCATTTAATGGCTTTTGCTGTAGAGTTTGAAAAAAGTTGAGCTGCCAACTTCACTTTTTGTCTTCCTAAAATTCTTATTTTTTATAAAAGTTTATACATATGCATATATACATACCTGCACCTTTGAGTGAAATATGTTCATGGCCCAGTTTAAACGTTATTGAAGTATCACTTTTATTTGTGTACTTCAATAAATCAACGATAGTTCGGGAGGTTAGAATGTTTCCATTGCATATTAAACCACTGTCAAGGAAATGGTTTCTTATAAGTTTAAGTAGATGAGGAGCATCGGCAAAGACAAAAACTTTTTCATTGGTATTTATCGGATGTTGGAACCAAGGTTTGTCTAAGGATACAAGTGTATTTTTTTAGATATGAAATTAGTATTATTGAAATTTGAATAAGGCAATGTAACGTTTTAGCTTATTAAAGAATCTTAAAAACAAATCTTAGTTTCGAATCTTTAAAAATAGCATTGATTAAAAAAGATAGATATCAAATCTAAAATTTATTTTTTATAATTAATCTTGTTTTAGTTACCAGCATTTTAAAGAAGACATGTTCTTTAAGTTGCTTTTGGTAGGATGAAAAATAAAACCGAGTATTTCAGAGTCTCATTTGATTCGTTCATAGATCAAAAATTACAAATGTGTTGTGTGCTACATGTAAAGTGAAGTGTAAGTTAAGTGTATAATATAATGTATAATTTTCATCTGTCGTTACATTCAAGTTCTTCCACAACTTACGGTTTGTTGGACCCATATCATATATCACTTCCACCACCGGGAAACCTGCTTTACTTAGCTCGGATATAATATGATTCAAATTAGTTTTTTCCATTTTGCAATCGAAATCATAAAATACTGGTTGTTTCCATAATTTAATCAAACCGCGAGCCATCGCCACCTGAACGTAATTTGCAGGTTTTCTAACTTTGTCAGATGCTGAATCATATGCATAGGTTTTCGCTACCTTCATCTCATCAAATGACAAAACGCACAACTTTTCTTCAATTGCCATATATGTACATATGTTGATTGTCGTATTTTATATATACATTGATATTTTCAATAAGCCCTCGTTAAAATTAATTTTTTGACACCAGCGCTGTAGTAACGTGAGGTAGCGGAAATCCTTTTTTATAAAGATGGTTATATGCTCTCGGACCAGTAGCGTGAAGGCAAATGGCACTTTAAATGTCGGCCCACTTCATTTAATTTTACCAGGCGACTTTAATTTTCTTATTTGGCCTTCGGTAAATATACTATTTATAGCGTTCACTGCCATCCTAGCTTCGAAAATTTTTGCTTCTATTGTTGATATGCTTTTTTCAAGTTTTTTTTTATTACTTTAAATAATTATCTTTAACAACTTCGAAAATAATTGGTCTAAATTTTTTAAAATTTTTTTAAACAAATTACAAATATATTTGTTAAAAATTGATTTTTCTTACTCTGTCTGGGTTTCTTGATCTTTACATAGGTTAATTTCTTTTCTTGGTAAGACACCACTTGAAAATTTTATGGTACTTGAGTTATTTTTTAAATTTTCTCCAAAATATGGCAATCTAAATAAGAACACGTATGAATTTAATACTAGTCTTAATTTAATCGTATATAATTCTTAAGATATTTTTAAATTACAATTTGATGTCATTATTGTGCTTTATTAATATTCCCCAATATAAGTACATAAAAAGAAAAAAAATTATGCCATAAGCAGATTTTAGCAACGTATTGGGATTTCAACCAACAAATGGACAGACTGACATAACTTAATTTTCTCTTCTATTGATAAGCCTTTACAAAATATATACTTTATAACTTCGGAAATGAATATTGGAGAAATTTCACACGGAATGACAAACCTATAAGTATAAATTACAGTTCAAATTAAGAATTACAATATAAACATATTAACATATGTACTTGCATAAATGATAAATGCTTAAATTGATAACATAGATAACAATTTGAATTATCACATATAATAAGATAATAATAAGATGATATATAACTTATAATTAAGTTTTTTATAAAATATATTTTTTTTATATCTCAAAATACTTTTTTCATTTGTGCAAATAAAATCGTAAGTACCAACTTGTAAAATATAAAAAATAGTTAATTTTTATACATACCCCCGCACAACCGGTTTATTTATAACGTTTTGGAAATCTTCATACGTTGAAGTGGTATGCTCAGGAAAAGTTTGGACCAACGGAGGGTTCGGACGATTGTTATTAAATGACCAATTTTGAGTCAGTTGACTATAATTAGCAGTGGTAATAAATGAATGCTTTAAATATAAGATATCTATATATATAAAAGTGAAACTATGTGTGTGTGTGTGTGTTAGCTATAGACTCCGAAACTGTAAAACCGATCGGACTCAAACTTTGGCAAGTTGTTGTACACATACCAGGGAGTGTTTATGGGTGGAAAAAAGTGGGCGGGGCCACGCCCATAAAAAATTAGTTATCATTTTTAGCTTCTTGCACTGGACCGATTTTTCTGAAACTTTACACACATATCGAGCTTTCATGACAAATTAATTTCGTGACAAGAGAAGGGGGCGGGGCCACGCCCATAAAAAAGTTATAATGTTGAGGTACTTTTACTGTACCGATTTTTCTGGAACTTTGCAAACATAGTGAGCTGTCATGACTATACTTTTGTGATAAGAAAAGTGGGCAGGGCCACGCCCATAAAAACAAGTTATAATTTTGAGGCACTTGCTCTGGACCGATTTTTGTGAAACTTTGCACACATATTGAGTTGCCATGACTATACAATTTCTTGATTAGAAAAGTGGGCAGTGCCACGCCCATAAGAAATAAATTATAATTTTCAGCTACTTAAACTTCACCGATTTTTCTGATACTCTGCACACATATTAAGCTGTCATGACTTTGGCAGGTTGTTGTACACAGGGTGTGTTTATGGGTGGAAAAAAGTGGGCTGGCCACGCCCATAAAAAATTAGTTATCATTTTTAGCTACTTGCACTTGACCGATTTTTCTGAAACTTTGCACACATATTGAGCTGTCATAACTTTATAATTTCGTGATAAAAAAAGTGGGGGGGCAACGCATATAAAAAAGTTATAATTTTGAGGTACTTGCACTGGACGGATTTTTCTCAAACTTTGCACACATATTGAGCTGTCACGACTATATAATTTCGTGATTAGAAAAGTGGGCAGGGCCACGCCCATAAAAAAAGTTGTAATTTTGAGGTACTTGCACTGGACCGATTTTTTCTGAAACTGTGCGCACATATTGAGCTATCATGACTTTTAAATTTCGTGATTAGAAAAGTGGGCAGTGGCACGCTTATTAAAAAAATTATAATATTTAGCTTTTTGCACTTGATATTCAATTAAAATTCAGAATGCACTTTTATTCATTAAGGGGCGAAGCAACGCGCGCCGGGCTTTTCTAGTACAAAATAAATAACTTGTGTACATATCCAAGCAAAAACGGTTCCTTAACAACGTTTGGAAAATCTTCATCCATAGACGAGCTTTGCAAAGTCAAATTTTGAGGTAGCAAAGGGATTGAGTGACCATTATTAAAAGACTCTTGACTATTATTACCATCCTCTTTTATCAATGGCAAAGGTTCAGCGTTAGGCATTAAATGTGTGTTGTGTTGATAGAAAATGATCAATGCAAATACGGGTGTTAAGTTTAAACTGTTTTTTACAAATTTCACTCCACTTTGAACGAATTATTTCAATTTTAGGAACACTAAAATATGAGCCATTTCCTGGCACCATTGTCTTTTTGCATATTCCACAGTTTGGCATTTCACACAACTATATTTTACTTTTATTAACCTTTTTTTCGGACGTTTATTTAGTTATTTTTAACTCTGTACCCTTCTATATTGTTTTTTTATTTAAACGAACTTTTCCACAGTTTTATGACCTTTTTTAATATATTAACATATGTATTTTTAATTGAAATATCAATAATTTTTTTTTGATTTTGAAAAATTTTCAGTTATTAGTTTTAATGACAACAAAATATTAAAACAAAAACATTGTATGAAAACAATGCGAATTCGCCTGACAATTATGTGCGGAGAAAATAAAAAAAAATGACTCAGCTGTTTTTATAAGGTCACCTTTTCAATCCACCTTGGTTAAACTCAAGGTCTATTAAATAAGGTCTGTGCAACTCTACAAAAACAAAAAGCAAAAAAAATATACGGGCATTTTGTTAGTGTAAAATTACTCTAAGGTAGTCAAAAACAGCTGACTAAAATACCAAAAAATTCATCCAGGTGAAATTATCAGTCCATCTGATGGGAAACGTTACTGTCAAACTCTATGTATAAAAAATTATTTTTTATGAGGTATTTGACAGAGAGCAGCACAGCAAATTCGCCGTTGCATATACCTGTATGAATATGCCCAACGCCTATTAAATTTTGTGTTTTCATTTTGTTTAACAATTTTTTCAAGACAACAAAAATAAATTGTGTTAATAGTAAATATTTGCTAAAAATATGGCTGATAAAGATAAAATAGTAGTCTAGACAATGTCTTAAAGAAGCGTGCTGTTTCACAAGATATGTTGGGCCAGAAAGATGCTCGTTTCGCTGCTGGTGTTGTTCAAATGGTGCGTGAAGGCAAAATAGCTAATCGTTGTATTTTCTTGGCCTGTGAGCCAAGTAATGGCAAGGCTGCTATAGCTGTTGGTGTGGCTCAGTCCTTGGGTACAGAAACGCCTTTTACCAGCACTTTTCACTGCACTTTTGAATATAAATCATAAGTTGAAAAATTATCAATCATAAAATTGAAAAACATAAATGTCGCCCTAAAAAGGTAAACAAATTTTGACAACTTCGAGTAGTAAACATAGGGGAGCAAAAAACGATCAGCTGATTACTTGAACAGACCTTATTTAATAGACCTTGGTTAAACTTATTTTCAAAAGAAGTTCAGATAACAACGAAGTTATTGGTTTTGTAGATGCCGGCAGCGATTCAGACACAGTATAGTAAAAATTTGTTACACCCCGTCCACAACAGAAATGAAATGCTTAACATTAACACTATTATGATGTTAGTATTAAGTGTGGACTGCTCATGTTAGAGTTTTCTTCATGTTTTAACACGGTTGTTAAAACATTTGTTTTAACAACGCTTTTATACCATGGAATGACGTTTAAGCTTTTTTGCTATTCTTTTTCTTCGGCAAAGTTAAAAATATAAAAAAGTTTGTGAAAATTAAAAAAAAAAAATTAATTAAAAAAGAAATTATATTAAAAAGTAATTAAATTAAAACGAAATAAAGTGTAAAAAAGTTTGTGGAGAAAGTTAAAATTTATATTAAATTAACTTAACAATTTTTTTCTAAATTATGATTTTATAAGTTTCTTTACAAATTCAAAACACAAAAAGTGCTAAAAATCACAGCACATATAAAAACGTTAAAATACTTTTAAAAACTTATCTGTATTGCTTCGCCAACAATCGAAAAATAATGAAAAATCTTAACATTAACATAACTACGTGTACTCCACAGTATAACATAAAAAATTTAACATTAAGTTATAACATCGTATTTTAACAACAATTCATGTCTGTTGTGGACGGGATGTTAGCGGCTATATCAAGGCGAATTAAATATCAGGTGATGTTAAGAAGCTAGCTGATTGTTTTTTGCTCCTTTTATTTTTACGGCACAATATCAAATTTTGTTTACATTTGAATTAATTTTTATGTGTGTTGGTTGAACATTTTTATAAAAGTGGTAAAGTTTGTGAAAAAAATTGTAAAAATACTAATATTTGTGCAATAACTTATTGGCAAATAAGTAAAATACATTTTATAATTTGAATAAAGAAAATTTTTAATGTTTTTAATTCAGAAAATGCAAAATTTCGGTTGCGTTTGCCCTTGTGATTTAATACCCTGTTCAGACAGATGTTTTTAATTGTTTCAATTTAGTCTTAATTGAGCAATTAAAATAAGTGTTCAGACATACTCAATTTATCTTACTCCATTAGCATTTGATAGCTGTAAAATACGATGTATTTATACAAAATCAAATAATGCCTTCTTTTCAGTGTTTTTCCTGTTGATAAAATATATTTACAATTATATTTATACATATATTTACTTATATGTATGTATTTGAATTTATTCAAACATTTTTTTAAAATTTTCTTCAAAAATTTTTCATTTTCTTAATTTTTATTTTTTGTATATTTATTTGTTTGACATTATAAATGCCACCTATAGAATTTTCTTCTCGCTGAACATACTTCTCATGAGTTGTATTTCGAGTTTTAGGCAATAAGTGAAACAATTAAATATATATTGCTCAATTTAAAAATAGCTTTTAGTATGGTAAATTGAGCTCAATAAGGCCTTTAATTCCGATAATATTATAAATTGACAATTAAGGCGCCTGTGTGAACATAGTATAAAGTTGTGAAAATTGTGAAAAATGTTAACAACAAAACACAAATATGTGATACAAACTAGCACAAGTTTATGTAATAAATTAAAAATACATATTTTTTTTAAACTTTTCGCGTAAATTATAAAAATTAAATTTTAATTTAAAGTAAGCAAAAAAATTTGTTTTTTTTTTTTTTTGTTGCAGGGAAGATGTCATCTGATATTGAATTCGCCTTGGGCTATATTTTTAAAGAATTCGGATGTCCTATATCTTGGAGCGGTAAGAAACAAACAGTGGTAGCAATGTTAATTAGAGAAGCAGAATATATTGCAATTAGTTTTACAGTTTTTGCAATTTTTAATTTAATACTGTCAGAACACAAATCAGTTACTAATTACAAAGATAATAGAGGATGCATTGGCATAGCTAGGAACGGCGAAAGTAAACGTTTTTAGCGTATTGATGTCAAGTTTCAATTCATACGTGATTATATCGCAAAAGGAAACCAATTTAAACAGAAAACAAACTCTGATATGTTTACTAAAGCATTGGATTCAACGAAATTTAATCAATTTCGAAAGGATCACCAACTTTGTGATTGAGATATATATTATTTAGTAATACTTATTATTTTATTATAAAATTATTTTTTTATTGCATTATTCAATATATTAACTTTAAACTGGAAAAAAAATTTGTGTTTTAATAAATTATTTAAAATATATACAAACTACGTATTATAAAATATACCTCTGTGTAATCATAAATATTGTGCGTGTGGATGAGGTTTAAGCTGCTTTGGAGTTGCAGTCGGCTTGAAGCCACCGCCGTTCATAATTGCACTCAGCTGACTCCGAAAACTTGTTTGCCACAGTTCAATTCAAGGCCCATTAATTAATTAATTAATTAATTAATAGGCCTTGGTTCAATTTTTAAAAATTATTTTGAGATTTTAGTTTTTATTTGTTATCCATTATATATATATTTATATATATTTTTATATTCAGTATGAATTCCGAAAGTGAGGACACGTTGCCTGATGAAGCATGGAAGGATTCATTTGATAAGTTATTAGACGAAAGACCGTAAGTAAAATAAAGTTATTGTTTACTAAAAGGTTTTTAACACCGCTTATATTTTATTAACCTTTTTAGTATTTTAAGAGAATTGAATGTAATTAAACGAAATGTAAGAGCTTCCCTAAATATGAACTCCAGCTACGAAAATAGCTGCAATAATTCTGCATCTATACAGAATCACGGCGAAAAAAAAATCGAATACGAAGATATGCCTAAAACTTTAAAACCTAATACCTGCTATCTTCAAGTACCCAAAAAAAGGAGAGGACACAAGAGCCTTTTGACGTCTAAAATTGTTTCCACACCCATCAAACAATCTATTACAATTAATCCATTTAAATGTACATTATCTCCTATTGGTCATTGGGAATTGCGGCATTTCAAGTACGGTAACAAAAATGATCAACAAGCTCACGAATTAAAATTCAATGCTACACCAATTATTGATAAATCAATTGTTAATGTAGAATTTATTGAGGATCAAAAAATTGCAGACTGCTACAAAGAAAGAAAACCTCGATGTTCATTGGGAACGTCTCCGCTTGCACTAGTAAAAAACAAATGGAAAACCAAAGAAAATATAAAACAAGTATGTTTTGCATCTAATGCGGTAAATGAGAATAAGATGGATTTCAGGTCAACTCCATTAGTTACTAAACTTGGCTTACAGCCTGGTAAATGGCGAAAAACTTTAAATGGCTTACGGCGAACGCAGCTTTATGTGTTAGGTAAGTTTTTTTTCAAGTTTTTTTACATTGATTTTGTTCTTAAAAATGCGACTATAGAATATGTAAATATTGTAGTCAGCAGTATATTTTGTAATTTTTTCAAGTCAGTTAGGTCGTTTTTGCGTAATTCAATAGCAGTAATTTTATCTATAGTTAAACATAGGCTTTTTATATTTTTGAATTGAATTAAATCAAAATTTGATCGCGATGTATACAGTCGGTGATCTATAGTGTAATACACTAGTGATGTAACGAATATTCACATGTATTTCGATATTCGTATTCGCATTAACAAATATGTATATATTTTTGCGAATATCTATGTACGACAATATTCATAATGTAAGTAACATAAGATAGATGCTACCTCAGCTTTGAAATGTAATTTAATAATTATTTAAAATTTCATATATTGCTTCATTTTTATAAAATTATTAAAACACAACCACCGGTTATTCTGGTAAAATAATTTACTTTTTTTAATTCTACACGTAATATTTAAATTGTACTACACGTAATATTTAAATTGCCTTTAGGACATCTTTGATCGTTATTCTTTAGTTCTTGTCTATCAAGTAAAAACTTTCTGCCAAATAGCCTTAAACTATTTTCGAATTAATTTTTGAAGTTTAAATACATATATTTTTCTCTTGTTCATACGGCTGGGAGCCACTTATACACTTGAATAGTTTGTTCATCTTTCATAGTTTCATAGTTCATAGTTAGTTATCCACAATACATATAAAATTGGCCACAAAGGCTTTCTTTTTATCGAAATTAATTTTTTTTTCTAAATAAAAATAAATAAAGTAAAAAGTAAATTTATTTTTAATTAATAAAAAAACTTTTTATTAAAAAGCATAAAATAGTCTATAATATAAAAATACACTTTAAACCGATAAAAGTTAATAAAGAAACTTGAATTTAAAATACAAATTGTGTAAAAATATTTTTAATTGAAAAAAATTTCTCTAGATACGAGATCAAATTCACAAATTCACAATTTATGCTGTAACTTTGAAATAAAAAGCGATAAATTAATGGGTAAAACTAAAAATTAAAGCTTACTCAATGTTTTATTAAAAAATTAAAATAATAAGTATATTATATGTGTTTGTATTACTATAATTCTAATCTAAAATCCAACTTTTGTTTTTTAGAAAATGTTATAAATATACAAAATTTTTCGAAAAAGCTACAAAAGAGAATATTACAATTTTTTAGTAATGAATTATCATAAATACATAAAAACACAGTATTAAAAAAAATTAAAGAAAAAATTTTGTTAACCTTAAGGCGTTTTATGTTTTTCGGAAAAAACATGATCCACAATTTTCGCTGTAACTTTGAAATCAAAATAAATTTAAAGAATAATTTAATAATATGTATTCCTATTATTATTCCAGTCACTTTCATCAGCATCTTTATCACTATCTTCATTACCATAATATTTATTATAATTTTCAATTTCAATTTGTTTATTACGATAATAGTAACCTGGCCTATGGGCCATAATCAGTTACAAATTTCTTCCATTAAAAAATAACTACTTAACATCATAAAAAATAGAAAGAATTCAAATAAATAAAGAGTAATGAATATGTATAATAGAAATAAAATTTTGTAATAAGTAGTATGTATAAAAGATAATAGCAAAATTAAATAAAAAATATATTTATATATATATATATATATATATATATATATATATATGTCTATATACATAGATATAGACATACACACATATGTACATATACACATATCAAACAAGTCCAAAATCAAACCAACCTTCTCCAGACATCATCATAAAAAATTTAAAAATGGAAAACTTGGTTAATCCAACAATCCCAATATAAAAATCCATACTGCACTTGTTATTATTATAATACATTAATTTATATATTAATATAATTATCAAACTGACATATGGGAAGAAAGTACTTGAAACAGCCTCTTCCTATAAGTATAATCAGAAACATTAAAGTGCCTTAGCTCATCCAGCAATTTGTTGTAAGCCCTTGCTACTCTTACATGAAAAGACCTCTCAATAAAGGAATTAATTCTAGGTATTTTTAATTGCCTATTTCTAGTAGATCTACAAAACTCAAAAAGATCAAGCAAATATTTAGGTAATCCCAATTTAAAAGCTTTATAAAAGTGCATCAAATTCCTAAACTTAATAAACTCTATAAACGAGAAACCAAGAAAACTATTAACAAAGGATGAAATACTCTGACACAGTCTAAGAGAAAAAATATATCTAACAACCCTATTAAATGTTATTCTCAACTTCCGTAATATATAACCGAGAGTACCCGAATGTGCCTCTAAACCATATAAAAATATTGGCATGATCAGACCATGAACTATTTACCTTTTTACATAAACCGGTAAACACAAATCAAGACTATATAATCTACGTAAAGTTTACCCTTGAAACTACAGAATTAATATGTCCCTCAAAATTTAAATTAGTATCAATGATTATTCCTAGACATTTAATTTTATCTACAAACTCTATTATATCAATTCCAAACATAACCGAAAAATTAAACCCACGATTTTTACCAAAAAACATCGCCTTAGTTTTAGTTGTATTAATAGATAAGCTATTATTAGTGACCCATTCATATAGTAACTCTAGTGTAAAGTTAACCATATTTTGCAATACCTCAGGGAATTCAATTGAACCTTTAAATCGCAGCTGCACATCATCAGCAAATGAAAATGGGACACACATATTGCTTGATATTTTATCAAAAAGATCATTCATATATAATACAAAAAGTAACGGTCCTAGGACAGATCCCTGTGGGACCCCACTATTCACCAAGAGCATACCAGAAGTATTTCCTCCACAATACACATACTGCAGTCTATCTGATAAATAAGAATGTACTAACTTACAAGCAGTTCTAGAAAAACCAAAATTCGAATGCAACTTTTTAACAAGTATTGAATGATTAACTTTATCAAAAGCCTTAGCAAAATCCAAAGATACTAAAATGCAGTTACCTCTAGTAGCAAGATTATTTCTAATATTGTCAGTAACCCCAATAAGCAGTGAAGTTGTATTTCTGTTACACCTAAATCCAGTTTGACAATCATGAAGCATTTGGTTATCTTCAATATAACCCATCATTTGAATTTTAATTAAATGCTCTACCATCTTAGAAAAAATTGGCATGATCGTTATCGGCCTATACTCATCACAACAACCCGTAACGTTTTTTTTCTTAGGAAAAATTTTTCCAATCTTCCATAGTAATGGAAAAGTAGAAGTTGTTATTATACTATTAACCAAATTTAATAAATAAGGTGCAATACAAGGCATTAACATTTTTAAAAACTTAAGCGAATATCCATCATAACCGGCAGCATTTGATTTTATCAGATTAAAAGCCTCTATCATCTCAAAAATATCGACCGACCTAAATGAAAATCCATTATTTAAGAAACTGTTAAAATCTACAAAACCATCAGTATCAATAGACTGATTGGAAGAAAATGCATTATTTAATTCATCAGGATTAACATCATCAAAATTCGAACCACTATCAGTTACACCACACTTATTCAAAATTGACCAGATCTCACCATTACTTTTACCCTCAGAAATCTTACTATGAGCTTTCCTCTTTAATCTTCTTATTATAGTTTTAGTTTAGTTTAGTTTTTGTTAACAAAAGGTGTTCAAAGTCACTAGTCATATTAATATGAATTATATGACATAGTACAATATGAGAGTCTACTTTGAATTGGCCCAAAGTATATGGTAATAATAGCTTTTAGTTACGAAAAGTACGTTTGAGTAAGTTCGTGAGCGTGCGTAAACCATTTGTGATCGTGATTAAATTAAAATTTAATCACTTGAATCTAGCTAAAAGTATTAAAAAGATGTTTACTTCCTGTAAATTGTGCGTGATACAATTTTTTGTACGTGAGCTTAAGTGACCGAAATCACTCACGCACTCATCTCTAAAAAAAACAAAACGCATCAACAAAAACAATAAAATAAAATAAAACAAAAAAATAAAGAGAATGACAATATTAAAACACAAAAACACATTTACTGGTCTTGTTCAATAAATGAAGCAGAGCCGCGAATAACGTTGTAAAAGACAAATTTTGCAAAACCTGTTTTTTGCAGATTACCGTTAAAATTACTCTCTTACATTTGTTCAAACACCAAAATATCAAAATTATGCATTTTATCACCGTCAAAACGCAATTACAATGAGTCAGTCAGTGGAAGAACGTTGTAAGTTATAAGAAAAATGCTACGAACGGAATTGTCGAAAGTGATTGATAAGTGTAACAGAGGTACAAAATTAAAAGTATTTGTCGAAAAATTGGAGAGACAATAAAAATAAATTTTGGATATGAAACGTTTTTCCACTAAAAAAAAATAAAAACAGTTAATTTATATGTTATTTGAAACTTGAATTTCTTGATTTTGTGCATTATTTATTTTATTTTTATTATATTTGATAAACAAAAAAAAAAAAAAGAGAGTTAATCAAACCTTTTAAATACGTTTTTTTACAAAAATGAAAATAAAATAAAAAGGGCCGGGCATTGTCCGGACGTTTTTTTTTCTAAATATAAGCTGATAATCTATACTTTTCTAAAATCCATAAAACTAATTTAAACTCTTACTAACTTAATACTTGTGGCCCATTAAGTGTGGAAATTATCCCAATTATGGACCTTTTTTAAAAAAATTATTAAAAATATTTACACATAATTTTTATAAAAAAAAAATTTTACTATATACTTTAATACCTGATGTTGAAGGTTCCATTATAAAAGATTTACTTTTAATAGATTTAACACTAATAATAATCGCTTGAATTGTACAAATTTCCAATTTTTTCACTTTTTTTAAAAACAGCAATAATTTGCTGACTTTGGCCGCTCACTGAATAGAAAGTAAACAAAAAAAAAAGTAAGAATTTTATCTACTTTTACCCTATACTAAAATTTATTATAAAAACTTTGGGCCAATTCAAAGTAGACTCTCATATTGTACTATGTCATATAATTCATATTAATATGACTAGTGACTTTGAACACCTTTTGTTAACAAATTATGTATTTAATACAAGAAAGAAGACAAAGAGATGACGCTGTTAAAAATTGTATGTATACAGGAAAGAAGAAAATAGAAAATACTCTCTCTGAGAGGTGAGAAGCGAAGAAATTCTCTCTGAGAGACAGTATGGTTAAAAGTATAACATAAACAATTTCTTATACATAGGAAACAAATGTGTAAAGTCATATTATTTTTTTTTGTATGGAAATTACTAACAAAATTTTTACGCATGCATAAAATAATATGAAATAGTACAAATATGACTGATATGCAACCACTTTGAATTGGCCCTATATTTCTAAATTTCAATTAATCGCCACTTTGATACCATTTGAACCCAATGTGCGACTTAGAAAATAATCTTTTAGTTCAAAGCGTTTATTGACTGTTCAGAAAGTATATTTCTGATTTTATTAACAAATTGCCCTGATACAGAAAATACTCTTTCACTTTCTAACGATGTTGGACGAATAGTTACAAGTGCATTTCAAAAATACATATGTATATAATATTTTGAGTTATTTGACCACTTCCCTCAAAAAATTTTAACTCTTTCTTTATGGAAATTTTTAAGTATTGGTACGTGGGCTGAGTTTTTTTAATTTTTGACGGCAGTTCTTTCTGATTTTTCATATCAGCTAACTTTTTCTCCCAGCTTGCTTTGTGCAATGATCTCAAATAACGCATTTATCCGCCGGTGATTCGGTCTTTACATGAAATTATCTTTGCACATAAAGAGCATACAGCAGTGTCATCATCCTTTTGTTCAAAAAACTTCCATACTATTGAACTTTCCATCTAAAACAGTTTCATTTCTTTTAATATTTAAAAAAAGTTTACGAGATTATTCGGGATATGGTCCCATAATTTTTCAATGATATTTATTTGGTTGCTGGGTTTAAGCTGGTTCATATGCATTTCACTGGTGCTTATGCCAGATCATCAGTAAACCTTTTATTCAAATTCTTGAAAAAGTTTAAAATTTAAAAAAAAAAGTTTATAAAATTTACACATTAACTCAAAAAGTAAATTAAATTATTTATAAAAATATTTTTAAACATACACAGCAAAAAACAAATTGGAAGTAGTGCAAAGCAAATTATATTTTAAAGGCTTCTAAATTATTTGTGTAAAAGCAATAATTATAAATGATTCCCTAAAGGCGAAGCAATTTTTCATAAACGATGTGCTTAAAAATGAATGCAAAATATCTTATACAATTCATGCAAACAAACAAAATTAACTCGTGTAACAGCGGATGCTTTTCACCATTTATGCATTAGTTCTGTGCACTTGTTAAAATAGAGTGCAGTTCATTAAAATATTCATGTAAACACATGATCTCCAATGACACGCTAATGTTAAAATCATTAGAGTTTTCACCTAAATTTAATCACTTCGTCACCAGTTGAACCCCTGGGTAAAGTTAAAAAAAAATCCTTGAAGAAAATATTTATATGAAAAAGAAATGTCGCAATATAAACATATGCTTTCGAGTCGCAGCCACTTTCTTCATTTCCCGGAAAAAAGGTTATCTTCCCCTCAAACTCAAATTCAAAAAACCCTAGGAGTCGAGTAGGAGGAGTCGATTAAGTGCTGTTCATCCGTCCGTGTGTTAAACTTTTAGAAGCAACCAGATCTGTGTGTGGAAATATCCGGGAATGAATCCCTATTGAAATTTAGCACAATCGCCCAATAGCTTATGAGCAAACAAAAACGACTGCTTCTGTTTTTTCCATATTTTTACCACCAAAATTAAAATTTTTCAACCATAGAATAATTTATAGGTACCTTTTCTACTTTTTGTAGATATAAAATGCCTCTGGAGATATTCGTGAAATATTTTGGATAAGGCGAGCTCTAATCGGTAAAGTTATAAGCAAAATTTTTTTTAAATACACTGGGCCAATTCAAAGTGGTTGCATATCAGTCATATTTGTACTATTTCATATTATTTTATGCATGCATAACATTTTTGTTAGTAATTTCCATACAAAAAAAAATAATATGACTTTACGCATTTGTTTCCTATGTATAAGAATTTATTTATGTTATACTTTTAACTATACTGTCTCTCAGAGAGAATTTCTTCGCCTCTCACCTCTCAGAGAGAATATTTTCTATTTTCTTCTTTCCTGTATACATACAATTTTTAACAGCGTCATCTCTTTGTCTTTTTTCTTGTATTAAATACATAATTTGTTAACAAAAGGTGTTCAAAGTCACTAGTCATATTAATATGAATTATATGACATAGTACAATATGAGAGTCTACTTTGAATTGGCCCACTATATTCCAAAAATTTAAAAACGAAAATAAATTTTTTCAGCTTCTAGACAACCAAGAGAGACAATATTGGTATTATCTGAAAGGACTTGACTAACGCAATATAAGCACTATACAAAAATTAAAATTCATGTTGGCCGCCACTACAAAATGGCGGACAATAAATTTATATATGGGTCAAATCTGGTATTTTAAAATGTAACTTATTGAACGCCCTCTATATTGGTATCAAATGAAAGGACTTGACTAGTAGAATACAGTAAATTATTAAAAAATGTAAAATCAAAGATGGCGTCTAAAACAAAATGTCAAATCAAATTTTTTTAACCCCATCAATATGGGTATCAAACAAAAGGGCTTGACTACAATAGTTAGATTACAGTTAACTACATAAAAATTCAAAATCAAGGATGGCGTCGGAAAAAATAAGGAAAAATGGAGTAAAACATGAAATATAAGTTAAGCTACGATGTGAGATTATACCTATATATGAACATGAAGGTGAAGGGTATTTTCAGATTCGGCACTGCCGAATATAGCACTCTTACTTGTTTTTATTAAAGACGTAGTGATTATCATTCTATGTTAAATAAACTATATAAACCCGGTGGCGAACGTCATCATGATTCATCGTAACAAATGCGGCCAATGTTGAGTTATAGATGACGAACGCCGATTTTCTTTGGTGTCACATATAATTTTTATAATTAAATGTCCAAACATTCATAGACGACTCGTAGCCCTCCGCGTATTATTGAGCACTCATAGCAGAAAATGTCATTAAGTATCAACTTAATAAGTATAATGTGTATGAAGTTAGCTCCGTTTTTAAAATTTACCTAAGTTACATGGTAATTTAACATAACTCGCACTCATTGATTCATATCCGTAACAGAATATTAATATTAAGTAAAATCTGTATATCCATATGTATTTATATTGCAACAATTTCAGAAACCTTAAATAATAAACAATAACGTGCCAATAACAATTAGAACTATCAAAAAAATTAAGTTAGGTCGTGGTTTTAAAATTCAATCACAGAGGAGTATTTGGCCTGAAAAGCTGGCCAAAAAGGCAAAACTGAATTTTAAGAAATTTTAAAAACTAAGTACGCAGCTCGACAGACAACAATATTTTACATTATATTGTAAATTTTGAAGACTTTTAGTTGCGATTTGTAGCTCTGACACCCTGCTAAAGTTCGGAAAGTGAAGAAAATTACATGAGATTTAAATGTTTTTTTCGGTTTCTGAATGTTTTTATGATATTTTTTTTTTACGGCTAAACGAATAAAGGTTTAACAATGATTTTTTTTTCGCTGAAAGGTTTGATCAAAAGTTATTTAAAAAAGAAATAAAATTTTAAATTTGTTTAATATTCATGTTGAAACAATTCGTTCAAAAGCTAAAAACAAAAAAATTATACACTTTTTTTTGTAAAAAATTAAAAAGAAGAGGTTTTTAAAAGTGAGGTTGGCATCTCTACGAATTATGTTTGATACCACAATAAAATTTGGAATCTCTAATTTTAGAAACAAAAAAAGTGTGCGCAAGTTTGCGCCATTATTTTTGACGATTTTTTTAAATTTTCACATTTCTTCTATTTTTGCTAATCAGGCACTTTTTCTTATACATTTATATCGTAATTAACTTTTATGTATTTTGAATTATTGATTGCAACTGTTATTCACATCACTTTTAACACTTCACAATGTGAATACCTGCCTATAATTATAAATTTGAAAAATTCTTTATTATCCATAATAGTTATAAGGGAATGTCCCACACATCCCCTAAAAGATATTTTTATATACCTGCTCTACAAAACATTATATGTTAAAAAAAATATAAGAACTTAGAAAGAATAATTATTAAATCATTAATTACAAAAATAAGTTTACAAAAAATAAATACTGGTACATAAAAAATACATTGGCACCCAAGTATCAGGCTACCATCCCATTGTCAGAAGAAGCTGCCGAGGCCAGAAATAAGCCCTTACGATTATATCGTACGATTTATTCGAGGAAATTCAGCAGAAGCGATACAAATCGAGATGTCTTGAAAAGGTTATTTCTTTATAAGCTGCAGTACGCAAAGAGAACGGAATAATAAAAGAAATTTTTCATCAGAAACCATCACACTTCTTCTTCCTGACACCTATGATGCAGCTAATGTGGATATACATACATAAGACATAATAATTATTAAGGAATAATTATAAGGCATTTTTTCATAAAAAAATACTGTTCTATAAGAGCCTTACAATTTTTAAAATTTTTTTTAATTAGACCGAAAATCATATGTATGTATGCATGTACATTAGGTTGTCCCGTTCTTGAATGAGACAAATGTGTTTTTGAGCTACACTTTCACAAGAGGTATCAAAATTTGCGTAATTTTACACATATTACGGTAAAATAAATAAAAGTCGAATTACGTGCCATCTTGAGGGCTCTACTCTTAAAAACGTTTTTACATACTTATACCATATGCTTAAAATAATAAAAAAAAGCAGATACAAATTTATTTTATTTATTTACATATATTCTATATTTGCAATCAATGTACAAGAAAATAAATAAATTTAAACCTATTTTTTGACCAAAATTTGGCATTTCTGCTCGTGATTTCAACCTGGTTCTAATAAGGCTATCTCTAAAAGCAGCGCTAGTTACACTTTGAGAGGCCTCTGTCATCAGTTTAACACATCTTTCCACAGCTTTTGTTTGGCAAGGAAAGTCGTAAATTTCCAAGATGTTATCTTTTTTCATGAATTGAAGGTCCTTATTACAAATATGCCGACGAACCGGCGGTGCTGTAATCCTACACTTGTGTAATAGTTTCGATGTTATCTTAATCAGAGAAGTTAATTTTCGGTAGTTTAAGTATTCTGTGTTTAGTGCTACTTTCAGTTTCTCAACCTTTGATAATTCTTTGTAATGACAGCTCCCGAATGTGGTCTCTATCATCAAGTAGCATACTCACAAGTAAATTTCCGGGTGAGCGAAAAAAGCATTTCTTTCGATAACAGAATCCACAACTGACCTCATATATTCAGGTAAAAAACGAGATCACATAATCGAAACCACATTTTCGTTTATTTTTGGGATATCTTTTCAAATTGAGGTACTGTTTGAAATAGGATTTGAGTAAGTGAATAACTCGTCCCTTTGTTACGATTGGAATCGAAGCTCTGGTCCAAATATTGTCAATTACTTCAAAGACATTTTCAAATATATCTGAATTTGATAGATCTTTTACATTGTACTTTAATTTCATGTTATACGCAACGATTTCCTTTATTTAAAATCACATACACCTCTCGTTATATTGCAACTATCGCAATAGTATATATTATATATCGTATTATAAATTAGTTTAGTGTTTGTTTTTTTTTTTTTAGTTTACGTATTTTGGTATTAATAAATATAACAGGTGATTTTGTTGCCAATTTTTTTATTTTTTATTTCATGTTCAAAGGTTTCTATGTTTTAGTAATCTGTGACTATAAGAGAATCTTAAAAACTAGTTCGTTATTAACAAGAGTTCGCTATAACCCTAATTATTGTGAATGTTTTGTGACCGAAAAAAAAAATACGGAATTTTTTTATAAAAAATTCGTTATAACTGATGTACGTTAAAAAACTCCACTGTGTCTACCAAACTCGTATTCGCCGGTAAAATATTGTTGCTATACATAGTCGTGACATATTTACTTTAGGTGTCGAAATTAAGGATAGCGAAATATAATCATAAAAATAACTACTTTTCAAAACTTTAAAGATCAGTAGAACCCTAGAGATATAGTTTTATTGTATTTTTATAATCATTTTGGTAATCTACGAGTAATTACGCAAGTTTTGGGAGGTCTTGTGTTAGGAAAATCAAAAAAAAAATTTTTCGGGACAGCCTAATGTACATACAGTCGGTCAAGAATGAGTTTAAACCTTTTAAATTAACATTTGTTAATTGAGTTTTACTATTTATACCGTCTTTTATTCTTTAGGAATGTGGTTTTTGGAAAAATCATAAAAATTTCAACTTTATGGTTATTTAATTTTTTTTATTGCATTTTGAAAACAAAAAACTTCGACGAATTTTGCAGGAAAAATTTTTTTTCGCCATTAAATTTTTAAAAATTCCGAAATAGTAATAGATAGAAAAGAAATGTGTTTGGTTAGTTTAAGCAGAATTTTCCGGTGCATCTTCTGATCCTCCTGCTATTAAAATCAGAGAATTCGTTTTCAAGTTATGACAAAATATATAAGGCAACCCAACGATTTAGGGGTGAAATATGCCACGCCTTTAAAAGAAAGTCCTTACGTTCTAGAGAAAAACGGAAAACAGATTTAAATTAATGGCATCAAAATCCATATAATACACATACTTTTATTTCTATGGTAGACAAAAATTTTTTTGTTGCGCAGTGTAATTTTTTCAAAATCCGCCATTAGACTTTTTATATCATACTACACCTAAAACTATCAAAAAACTAAAACTTTTAATTCAAAAACACGTTTAATAATTTTGGCCAGCTTTTCAGGCCAAATACTCCTCTGTGCGACCTATACCACATGTGGAAACGGTACAAAACACCTGAACTTCAACATGAATATCGATCGGCAAGAAAAATTGTTTTTTCGAAGATAAAATATGTTAAATCTTTATATTATTATAATAAATTCAATGCAGCAGTTGACTGAAAAAGTAAATGGAAAAATATAAGAGATATTGGCATCAATAAGTCGAATGACGGTTCATTAAAAGTTGTTGTAAATTTGCTTAATTAAAGTTTTACTAAAATTCTTCTTCCGACAGTTCAATCCAACTTTTATGATGAAATTTTACCGTTAATGTCATGTAAAAAAGTTAATTTTTAATGTTTACAAGAATTTTAATGATACTCTATCTTAAATTCTAACATTGAATATAAGGTTATAATAAAATATATATGGGCTAATCCGAAAATTTTTAAACCAAAGACAGAAATTTAAAGTTGCCTAAAATCCAAATGTTTGTTAATGGAATAATAGGATACATATGCAAGCTACAAAATATATAAGCTATACGGTTTTACAGTGGTATGTTTGGCATTGTCAGAGGCTAACCTAAACGTACCTCTTGCTTTCATTTATTTTTGTAAATTGTGTTGTAAATGTATTTAGCGTTTAGCAAAACTTAATTTTTGTTTAATTTTCTTTTATTTAAGATAAAAATCATATATGTTAGTTATCTAATATATATTAACAATTTAAACTAAAAATGGGTACACTGTGTGTAACGTCCGTAACGGAAAATAAAAAAAAGTTTAACAGAATGAATTTTAATAATTTTGTTTTCTAAACTAGCTTTAAAAACCTTTAATACACTTTTTTTTAATATAAATGACAAAGTGTGTAACGTCCGTAACAGCATGAAAATACCCAACAATTTTATTTTAATATTATGAGGTGGAAGTAAGTGTTTATAATGGATTTTCATCTGCTGAATCTGAATCTGGGCTCTAGGTTGCCGAGAACCCAAAAAATTTCACCTCAAAGTAACAAAAAGTGTATTTGAATAATATGCGATCCCCCAATCTGCAACTTAAATTGAGATGAATTTCAAATTCTTCTGAAACCTAAAATAATTCCTAAAAATCAATAATTAGTAATTAATAACCATGTTGTAAACCGCAACTCCGATGTTCCCTTCAAATATTTGGTGGTACGCCCATGCATGCAATGCTTACGTACTGGATTTTCCGTTAGAAATTAGGATTTTTTTGCTACTTCGCATGGAAAAGGAGCGAGGGACCTTGTTGGCGCTGTTGTTAAGCGAAAAGTTTGGCAACTAGTAAAAGCCCAAAATCTCATCTTAAAAAAAGCTCGAGATTTTCACAAATTTGCAAAAAAAATATAAATGGCGTTTTCCTAATTTACGTTGGTAAAAATTATGTCAAAACTTTATCTTACGAAATATCAAAAACACGGATAAATGTAAAATATATTTCAACTCTTAAATCATATCATTATTTTTCGGGCTTTTCCAATGACAATATGTACTATAAAAGTCGCTCGAACAGCTGGGTCTATTAAGCTAAGCTAAAATGGTAAACAGTTAAATAAACAAATAAATAAATGAATGTAATATTCTATAATTTTTTTGTAACTAATAAATAAATAATTACAAGGTTAAAACGATTTTTAAATACGTGAATGTTTTTTATATACACAATTTGGTTTAATGGAAAAAGTGTAACGTCCGTAACGTAACGTCTGTAACAGACAAAAATTAAAATTTTTGTTTAACGGGACTACATAGCCTTCTTTTCTACGCTGGATTGATATGGTCATATATTCCACTTCATTTTTTTGTATATGGAGTTTTTTTGTTTATTATGCAAAATTAGCTAAAAAATGTGCAAATGCACATAAGCCTCAAAATCGACTTCCATTTTTTGTAACGTCCGTAACGGAACTTTAAGCTAACATAATTTTTTTTCAAAAACAGTTAACCTTTAAGTTTAAAACAAGTTTTAAAGTACTCCCAAAGAACTGCATGAAAATATTCCAATGTGAACGCCAGCCGTGTCAATCTTAACAATCAAATTTGCGTGCGAATGTAACGTCCGTAACGCAGTATTAGCCCATATTGTTTTTATTTTCATTACGTTTTTGGTAATGTTTATATGGCTGAGGAGCCAAATCAACTAATTAAGTAATTGATCAATTTATTCTTTATTTAGTTTTTAATTTACTTTATTTTATTACACAATGTTTCTTTATATTTATTTTTTATATGTATGTATTCATTAATATTTCTTTATGCTTAGTTTTACATTGTACAATACATATCTTTTTGACCATGAAGGCTTTCATTGTATTGATATTAAATAAATAAATTCGATGTAGTCTGCGCTTTTAATGATATTAATTCAATTTCCATTGGATTGGATAATATAAATCCTAAATATATTAAAATAATCCTACCCTCGATAATTGGATACGTTACAAATTCTTTTAACACAATAGTTATGACCTGTATCTTTCCGGTACAATGAAATTGTTCCCGTCCCGAAAGCAGGATCCGATTGTAATTCTCTCCTATTTTTTTTCAATTTTTTGAGAAATTATTATATGGACAAGTAGTAACTTGGATGACAAGACAGTAACGTTTTTGGTATTGTTGGACTACTCAAAGGCTTTTGATACAGTACACCATTCATCTCTTTGCATGAAATTGTTAAAAAAATTAATTTCTCCACATTTGCTATAATATTATTATACCTTTCAGGTAGATGTCAATCGGTTGCAAATATTAAATTTATTTTGTGGCCTTTACAGGTTACTAGAGGTGTTCCATAGTGCTCTATTCTTGGACCCATGTTATATTCGTTATATGCTGTATCTTAGTAGTTCCAAAGATTCAATTATTACGAAAATACAAGAACTGAATCATGGTCTGAATAAAATATTCATATGGGCTGCAGCTAACGGATTGCGACTAAAGCCAAATAAATCAAAGTGCATATTAATATGTAAGAAAGCTTTTTTTTATTTACTTAATTAAATCAACATAATAAAATTTACAGTTGAGCAGTTTCTTTTTAAGAAAACAATAATTACAAAAACAAAGAAAGACTGAAACAGCATTTGAGTTGAGAAACCTTATCAGCTTTCCTCTAGTTACAGCATTACTTTGGAATCGTTGTGGACATACAACTTATTTACCTCAGCACATATTCTTCTTAATGGATCAAAGTTAATGTAGTTTGATCTGTAAAATTTTATATATAACGGTTCATAAGATCTGAGCTGCCTGTTAGGAACATTGATGCATATTTTACGTTGAAGATATTTTTTTATTTATTAGTACTAAAAATACGTTGAAAAATATACTAAATAATCTTTTTGTTACAAAATATATAAAGAAAAAAGTTCTAAAAAATTTCATTAAGGGTCATTATTACAACTTGCCGTTAGTTAAAGGCAGGATTTTGTTGGACCGATAAATGGCTTTGCGTTACAAAGCCTTCATTTATTATTTTCTTATTTATTAAATATCATTATTATTAATAATAATAACAATAAAAAATAGAAGTTGTAATAATGCGAAGCTATTTATCGAGCACAAAAAATCCTACCTTTAACTAAAGGCAAGTTGTAATAATGGCCCTAAATCGTATAAAATTTATACATTTTTATACCCTTCACACAGTGAAAAAGGGTATACAGTGGCCGACAAAAGTCTACGTACGACCACAATTTTTGACATTTAAGAAGTCTAAAAACGTTAAATAAAAAACTAATGATGCAGTTTTGTTTTAAATTCGATTTTATTAATATAAGCAAAAAAAATATATTTTCCAACATCAACTTAAAAAATTATCCAAGAAAAACAATTAAAATACGTTGACAAAAGTCTACATACGACAAACAAGCAATTGTAACTGTTGTTGAATACCAAAAGAAAAGTGCCGTTATTCATTTTTTACTTCTGTTATTGCGTTAAAGGATTGATTTATATTCTTTTTAGTAGTGAATTAGAGTGATTTAGTTAATATTAAGATGGAATAATAGCTTGTCACAAAGAAATTTCAATTGAAGTAAGAAATTAAGTTGTAAAGTACAGAAATGAAAAAAAAAAATCATTTGGTGAAATATCAAAGCTATTAAATTTAAGTAAATCTACTGTTCAAACAATATTTAGCAATTATAAAAGCACTGGTAGTATTGAAAGTAAGCTGCGTAGTGGTCATCCAAAGAAACTCAATCGAAGAGACGTTAGCTTTATTTTAAAAGCAGTGGACAAACAGCCTAAGGTGAATGCTTCGAAATTGGCCGAAAAGCTAGCCAGAAGATCAGAAATAATTGTACATCCACGAACCATACAAAGAACCTTAAATAATAATGGTTACCACAACAGAACTCCTAGAAAAAAACCCCTAATAAGTGAAAAAAATCGTAAACTTCGTTTGGAGTTTGCTAAAAAGCATATTGAAAAGGGATTTGATATCTGGAAACGAGTTTAATTCACTGACGAATCCAAATATAACATTTTGGAAGTGATGGGAGAGAAAAAGTTTGGCGAAAAATAAATACAGCGTTGGATCCTAAAAATTTAGTTAGTACAGTTAACACGGCGGAGGTAGTGTAATGGTTTGGGGGGCTGTGGCTGCTTCTGGAGTAGGAAACCTGGTTTTTATTGAGGGTAATATGGATCGGTATCAATACAAATCTATTCTAGAACAAAATTTGAAACAATCGGTTGATAATTTAAGTCTTGGTGAAAGTTGGATATTCCAACAAGACAACGATCCGAAGCATACGGCGTTAATTGTCAAAGATTGGTTGCTGTACCATGCTTAACGATAGTTGTACACACCACCACAAAGTCCGGACTTGAACGTTATTGAACGTTATTGGGAGATAATACAACGAAAAATCCGAAATCATAATATTACTACTGCCCCAATTCTGAGACTGAAGATTCAAGAAGAATGGCAAAATATTTCATCTACAGAGTCAAAAAATTTAGTTAATTCGATTCCAAGAAGGTTACAGGCAGTCATAGACGCCCATGGTGGCCCAACTTAGTATTAATTTTAAAAATTAGTGGTAGTTTTTAATACTTGAAATAAGTTTTTATGTTATCTTGAATATCGTATGTAGACTTTTGTCAACGTATTTTAATTGTTTTTCTTGGATAATTTTTTAAGTTAGTGTTGGAAAATATATTTTTTTTGCTTAAATTAATAAAATTAGATTTGAAACAAAACTGCATCACTAGTTTTTTATTTAACGTTTTTAGACATGTAAAATGTCAAAAATTGTCGTACGTAGACTTTTGTCGGCCACTGTATATAAGTTTGTCATTCCGTGTGAAATTTCTACAATTTTCATTTTCGACCCCATAAAGTATATATTTTCTGAAAGCTTATGAATAGGGGAGTCGATTAAGTTCTGTCAGTCTGTCCGTTTGTCCGTGTGTATGTTGAAATCAACTTTTTGAAGCCCCCCGACATATGTTGGACCCGGGTAAGGTATTAAAATATCAGAAATATTCGGGAGTAGATCGGTATTGAAAATCAGAAACATCGGTACATAAACAACTGAGATATGAGCAAAAACCCACGACCACCTCGATTTTTTTTTCACAAAAACAACATTACAACAACAACTTACATACATACATACATACAAACATGTATACTGGTTAGAGAAAACGTGGCATCGAATCCCAGCTGAGCCAAAAAATTTTTTTTATATGTTTTTTTATTTTTTTTTTTTATTTTTTATTTAATATATTTATATTTTAATTATTTTTTTTTTAATTTTTTTTTGTTTTATATATATTTATATATAATAATTTTTTATTTAATATATTATTTAAATTTTTATTTTTTTTTTTAATTTTTTTTTTATTTTTTTTTTTTTGTTTTTTAAACATACATACGTGAATTTATAATTTTACAATGGAATGTTTTTATGTATGTATGTTTTTATATGTATGTACGTATTTCATATGGGATGAATGGTGACACAAACTACTGCTATTGCATGACTACACGTTGTGAAGGGTATTAAGGATTCGGCACGGCCGAATATAGCGCTCTTACTTGTTTTCTAAATAATTCACTATTTATCTCAGTTTTCATGTTGTTTGGTAAAGTATTAAATAATTAAAGCCCTTTGTAAAAGAGATCTTTGTACTTGAGTTGTTGGTGCCCGCTGGATACGAAAATCTTCTGCATTTCTCAGTTGATATGGTTGTATATCTCTAACAAAATTTATCTCTCTCCTTAGATATTCAGGCGAATCTCCTTTTATCTTTTTAATAAAGATCAACGTATTAAATTTAAGTCTTTGTTCTACATATATTCATCCATTTGAGGTTTTGCAGCATATCGATTATGTGTGTATATCTGTTGCAGTTTAGTATTATTCTCATCGCTTTATTTTGAAGTTTTTGCATTCTTTCAAGTTGTGATTTGTTGCAACAAGTAAAAATTAATGTTGACCCATATTCAAAATGATGTTTAATTATTGTGTTGTATATGTTTATTGCGGTTGTTTTTGATATTATTTTTTCTTATTCTTTTAAAAAGTCCAATTTTTTACCAATTTTTTTACAATCATAGTCTATGTGGTTTTTAAATTTTAACTGCCGTATTCATAAAATATATTTTAGGTTTGTCAAAGGCTTATTTGACAGATGTTGCACAGATATTTGTCAAATAAGCCTTCAATAAACCTAAAATATTTTTTATGAATACGTCAGTAAGTCTTTATCTATTGTAAAGCCCAGGTACTTTATGTGTTCAACTTTTTCGATTTCTTCGTTATTTATTTTAAATGTTCTTTCTGAATTTATATTTATTTCAATTATTTTCGTTAAGCTTTATTTCTTGCATTTTTAACCAAATAATTATTTTGTCTATATCGTGGTTAATTTTTTCTCGACAACTATCATCATTATCTCCTTCTGAAAATACCAATTTATCGTCTGCATATAACGCCATTTCACACTTTTCTAATATATTTGGCATATCATTTATGTATAATATAAAAAGCAGAGCACCCAAAATTGAGCCTTGTGGTATACCAAAATCGTTTTCTATCATAGTTGATAAATTATCATTTACTTTTGTAAAATGTTTTGTATTTTTCAGGTACGACTCGAACCATTTTAATTTTAAAAATTTCATTTTCGTGTTTTTCTTAATAATTTTTTTAAAACAATTATCAAACATTATGACATTTTCACTTATTTCCATATTTTCATTATAATTTAAGAAGTTTCTTAATTCTTCATTAAAAGTATATTTATTGTACATATTTAAATACTTGCACTTGTTTGTTGTTTTCTTGTAATTTATTTTCCGCATTTATCAAAATATCAATAATTTCGTTATCTGATACCTTATTGTTTTCATTGTTTTTAGCCGTTATGTTATAATATTGGTTGTAACATAATCTATTATCGTATTTGAATATTTTTTTACCCGTTTATTCATTTACTATTTGACGAAGACTATTATCTTGTGTTATACTTCTAATTCTACTTTTATATGATGAGCTTTTTGACCAGTCAATGTTAAAATCACCAGTTATAACTATATCACAGTTTTTATCACATATTTTTTTCAGGGCTTCTTCAAATATTGCACAAAATTGCGATTCGCTAAAACTAGGGGATCTATATATTGCACAAATTATCATATTAAAATTACCACAGATGGCTCTTCACACTAATCTCCAGTATTTAACTTCATCAACTTTTTCCATTAGTTAACTAATTTTCCAGTTCTTCTTAAAATTTATTATAACAGCGCCAGTTCTTGATGATGTTGATATACAATTAATGTTATCATAATCATTTAAATTTATTTCGCTATTCTCTATTTCATTTGTAATGTGTGTCTCCGATAAAATAAATAAGTCAGAGTTCTAGGCCAATTCTCTTCATTTTTACATTTAATTTATTTTGGTACACAGGACATTCTCTATCATTTGTATAATGATTCTCATCTAGATCCATATTTTATTTACTATTAATTTTTATACAATTGATACACTTCATAATCTGATCTTTGTTATTGGAATCATTGGTTCTATGTTGACCATAATATGTAGAATCTATTTTACCTTGAATTAGATTCAGGACAAATGCAACATTGGAAACAATTCTTCAGCTTTGTAACGTTAGGAGCGCAATGAGTAATAAACGATATGACGTGAATAAATTTTTTGTCACATAAGGATCATTAGCCTAACGCTTTTTGAAACTTAATACCCCATTAGCTTTGTTTATGACATGTAAGTTGAAATTAATTTTTACAACAAAGAGAATTCCAAGATCAAAAAACGAGTCAACAACATTTAATTAAGAGCCATTTAGGAATAACAATTAAAATCGGTGAATATCTCCAGAAAGTCATAGATGTGCATTTTGGTAGATTCAATTCCATATTCAAATCATTTTGGAGATAAAAACTGTCCTCATAATTTCGAATCCCTGAATAAAGCTTATTATCATCAGCAAACATTAAAATATTGCTGTATTGAATAGTTTTTGGAAGCATCGGTTTGGTTACCATTAAAAATCCTGTATCCTGTGGATGTAGATCTACCTTTATAGAAACCATGTTGCACTGGACAAAGAATTGTTGATATTTGGATTGTTAGGATGTTTGTTATTATATTTTTTTTCAAACAGTTTAGGAATGGAGTTCAGTTTAGCTATTGCTCTTTAATTAGTAACATCACTACGGCTACCATTTTTACGAAGCGGGATAAATGAATTCTTCCAGCATTTAGCAAATATACAAAATTTCAAAGAACTTTTCAATAGATGAGTAATAGGATTAACTAAAACTCCAGCACAACCCTTTAATATGTTACTGATGATGATATATTAATAGATAAAGTAATAGCATAAAATTTTTTTCTTTTCAAAAATGTAACGGTTTTGAGCTACTAGATAATGGCTTCGATTTATAAGGGTTTTGCTCTTCATGAACTTTTTATATAAACGGTTCAGGTCAATGTACGGTAATACCATGGAGGATGACTTGATTTTTTTATATTTTCTAACAATTGATCAGTTGCTAATAAACAACTGAAGAGAATTGAGTAAAATTTATGCAAGATTTAATAAAAATTATTACCATTATAAAAAAATGCTAGAATTTCAAACCATTTAATATTATGTAACAAATTATTTAATAGATGGCAGTTCGTACGTTTAAAACAGAGCGAATATGATACGGTGTAAACAGCTTCCTTTTGAGGCAATGGTGTAGAAATTAACAATGTAAAAAAATCTTGAGTCCAATCATGTGACGTAATCGGTATAAAGAAATATGTATCATCTTCTCCTAAAAATTTGTCTTTAAAATAAATTTTGACTGAAAATATTTATATACAAATATACATACTTGTTAAGTATGGTTTAACTTCATTTAAGTTAAAACTTTGTAATAGCTCATCTAGCAGGTCTTGCGAAGTGTACACAATTGGAATGTGTAATATTATATTGTCCTCTGCGTTATTAAAGAAAGTATTTTCGTCTTGCACAACAATAGGAAGAATACTATTATCTGATGAACACATTTTATAAAAACTTTAAGTTGCACACTTACTTAAAATATACACTTTTTAAACACTACACACGAGACTTGTTTCTACCATACTAAAATAAAAATGCATTTTCAATTCAAATAAAAAAAATAGCGGTACCTTTTTGTAAATCATTTTGTTCTACATGTTTTTATGTTAAATAAATGTTGCTCAACTTTGTTTTAATCTGATTTCAACATTGATTTAAAGTGAGCAAATGTTAATTTAACCTGATTTGACGTTGATTTTACATGAATTTTTCGATTTTTAGAATTGAAATTTCAACAACATTAATTTACTATGTTGCAACGTTGATTTAACATTGGTCAACGTTGTTTCAATTAGACACAATTTTAATTTTACTTTTTAAATTTACATTCATAACTTTAACACTGTACAATATTAATTTAACTACGAAAAAAGTAAAATCATCATGTTTAACTTTTGAAATAATACGAACCAATGTTAATTTTAAATTGTTTCAATATTTTTGCAGAAAATTACAATGATTCGAAATCAACATGTTTTCATGTTGATTTTACATTTGTGTTTTTTTTTGTGTGTACAGGCTTGTGGTAAAATATTTAGCATGCTACGAAGTTTATGGGCTACTTGGCACTTTACGCGTCTGAAAGTGAAAATATTACTTGCGAAAACATATCTATTGCCGACACTTATGTATTCGCCCGAAATTTTTTCTGATTGCAACACTAACGGTATGAAAACGCGGATCGTAACGTATAACAATATCATCCGCTACATCTTTACTTTACATATATCGCAATATTCCTGTCTTTTATTTAATATGTCATTTACAAACTACCTACAGTTTAAAAACTTAATTGTACTTCATAAAATTATTGTGAATAAAGAGCCAAAATATCTTTATGAACGTTTGCAGTTTTCTAGATCCTGCAGAGGGAAAAGTATAATTCAGTTTCGTCATTGTGACCATGCTTCTGAATGTCAATAATATACATATATTATGTAACTACCGCATAATACACAAATCACTAGCTACACTATAAGGTTTAGAAATTTACTCAAGACATATTTTTCGCAAACTATTTAATGTTTTGACGTAATTTGTAATGTCAATGTTAATTATACTCTTCACACAGTGAAAAAGGGTATATATAGGTTTGTCATTCCGTGTGAAATTTCTACAATTTTCATTTCCGACCCCATAAAGTATATATTTTCTGAAAGCTTATGAATAGAGGAGTCGATTAAGCCCTGTCAGTCTGTCCGTGTGTACGTTAAAATCAACTTTTTGAAGCCCCCCGACATAGGTTGGACCCGGGTAAGATATTAAAATATCAGAAATATTCGGGAGTAGATCGGTATTGAAAATCAGAAACATCGGTACATAAACAACTGAGATATGAGCAAAAACCCACGACCACTTCGATTTTTTTTCACAAAAACAACATTACAACAACAACATACATACATACAAACGTGTATACTGGTTAGAGAAAACGTGGCATCCAATCCCAGCTAAGCCAAAAAAAAATTTTTTTTTTTTTATATTTTTTTATTTTTTATTTAATATATTATTTATATTTTTATTATTTTTTTTATTTTTTAATTTTTTTTTTAATTTATTTTTTTTATTTTTTTGTTTTATATATAATAATTATAATTATAAATAATAATTTTTTTTAAATATGTTTTTTTATTTTTTTAAAAATTTATTTTTTTAAATTTTTTTTAAATTTTTTTTTCGTTTTTTTAACATACATACGTGAATTTTTAATTTTACAATGAGATGTTTTTATATATGTATGTACGTATTTCATATGGGATGAATGGTGACACAAACTACTGTTATTTCATGACTACACGTTGTGAAGGGTATATAAGATTCGGCACGGCCGAATATAGCGCTCTTACTTGTTTTAACTTATTTTTATAAAAACTAAAAAGTTGTTTTTGTTTTTTTTTATTATATGTATATATATATACTTACATACATATATATAAAATTAATGTGGTTCTTCGAGAATATTATCAATGTCTAGCTTAACTAGTCTGATTCTAATACTGTAATTTATATGATATTATATCTTGCTGTATTAGAAAATCAAAATTATAATCTTACTAATATAATAAATGTATATATTTAATTATCCAAGCCTAAGGCCATACAACAGTTTTTATCCTGTTTTTTATAAAATGCAACACAAATTAAACAATATTTTATTTTTCAAAAAGTTTTCAAATTAATAATCCTACTAATATGTATAATCAATCAAGCCGATCGATCAAGCCGATAGGCGATCGAAACCCGAGCTTGGTACAGCGTGGTTCTTCGAAACCAGGTACCTCTAAGGCTCCTAAGGTCCGGATGAGACTAGTTCCTGTCAAAACACCAGCTTCAGGTGCCGGTGAGGTGGCTAAGACTCAGTCTGCCACTAAACCTGGATCCCTTGTGCTAAACATTGTGCAGAAGGATCATGCGAAGAAGGATCATGCGAAGAATGATTCCCTGTAGCACCACCCTCGACCTCCACGGCTCCCAAAATAGATTCCCCAAGGCACAGAAAACAATCCAAAAGGGCCTTCACTACTAAGCGTTCCGCTTATAAAATAATAAGTCGGTTTGGTGAAAAAGCTACTGACGAGCTCACGGAGCAAGAGAAAAACTCTCCGGTGGGCGAAAACCCTCATTGAGGGGTTAAAAAGTGATCCTCCTAATGCAGGTGTAGGCAGTCCTAAACTGACGGCATCCTCTGCAGCGCCTAAACGGCAACGGTCAGAGGAGGACACTCTTCCAGGAACAAAACGTTCCAAACACATGCCTCCACGGCCACAACCAAGATCCTACAAGGAGGTGGCTAAGGACCACCTTATTTGGGCGATCATTGACCGCAACTCCAGCGATTGCACCATTTCCTCCAGCAACTGGAAATTGGTTGTCATAGCTCTCAATGGGGTGTTCTTGAAAGTTGTTCGGGACAACCCGGGACCACTACCCCAGTGCGAAGATGCTGACTGGTACCAAGGCCACATCAAACTCATAGCCTGTACAGACGAGTGTTCAGCGCAGCTGTATAAGACCGCCATAGAGTCCCTCGGGGAAGTATGGTCTGACGAGAAGCGAGAAGCAATACCTCTCGCCGATGTTCCACAAAGGCCGAGATCTATTGCCAAGATTCCCGCAATACCATCCGACCCAAAGGAGATTCTGGAGATTATGCAGGTCAGTAATCCTTAGCTACCCACGAAGGACTGGAAAATAGCCAAGGTTACTGGAGCTGTAGAAGGCTCCAGAAGGCCACTGTTATTATAAACAGTGACTCCCTGTCTCCACTTCGAAAGACTCAGGGAAAGATATACTATGGTTTTGGTACTATCTTTCTCCGGGTCTATAAGGGTGACGACAAGGAGAAGCCTCAAGCTCCGGAGAGTAGAGACTCTTCTAAGGATCTCTCCATGAGCTGCGACGATGAATCTGCTCTTTCATCGGACATTGATGACACCCAATCGGTCTCAGGACTAGTGGGGGAATTCTTTGGTAAGATGGAGGTGGCAGAAGATAAAGACGCCCTTCTAGAATCTGACGACGGTTCAGAGGACGCCGATGTCACAGTCGTCCACAGCGATCAGCTACATTGAAGGTTACTCAAATTAACCTTCATCACTTAAAAGCGGCGTCAGCTGCCCTACTCCTCCGACTGTCTTCAGGCACGGAGGATCTTATATGTGTCTAAGAACCATTGTTGTACAAAGACAGGGTTTGCGGGCTAAACAATGATGGCTACTACATTCTGTATGCAGCCGGACCAGGTAGGACCAGATCTTGCATTATGGCCAAAAACAATCTTAAAGCTTTTGTTCTATCCGACTTCAGTGATAAGGAGACCTGTACTATAGCCATCGAGAACAAGAGGCGAATAGTCTGGCTAATGACCTGTTATATGGCGCACGATCATGGAGGGGACACACCTAACTCCATCACTAGGAAGGCGATGTCTTGCGCGAACAAAAGGAACATCCCTCTCATAATCTGCGCGGATGCCAACGCGCACCATACCGTCTGGGGTATCTCGGATACCAATCAAAGGGATGAGTCACTCCTTGAATTTATAATTGAAAATAAACTAACAGTAGTTAATAGGGGTAATGAACCCACCTTTGTAGTTACTAACAGGAGGGAGGTTTTGGATGTTACTCTTATTAGCGATAGGTATGTGAATTCGATAGGAAATTGGTGGGTGTCGAAGGACTGCTCTTTTTCCGATCACCTATATATTGATTTCGATTTGTTTTTCGAAGTGGATTCTGAGAGACATTTTTTCAATAGGAGAAGGACAAACTGGTCTGTTTATGCTGAGGTGCTGAATAGAAAGCTCTCTTCATGTCCAGCCTCCATTGGCGATAAGTCCACTCTGGACTCCGTAACAGTTCTTGAGTAATGTAATGGCTGAGGCAACCGATAACTCCTGTAGAAAAACTACTAGGAAAGGTAAGGCCAGCCCACTTGGTGGAATGCCGAAATTGCGGAAAGGCGCAAAGAATGCAGGAAACTACTTAATGAGGCTAAAAGGAGTGGATATTGGGCCACATATAAATCCTCGCTAAATGGGTTCAAAAACCTTATCAGAAGAGCCAAGAGGCAATCCTGGAGAAAATTCTGCAGTGAGGTGGAAAATTCTTCGGAGACAACTCGGCTACGAAAGATTCTATCATCGAATCTAACAATACCATCATACATACAGATGGCGGATGGTTCGTGGACCACCAGTAGCAAGGAAACGCTGGATGTTCTCATGGAGACACATTTCCCAGGCTGTCTAGAGCAGGACTCTCCTCCTGCTGTTGACCACTCGGATGCATATGACATATCGAATCTACCGATCACTGAGCATCGCATAAGATGGGCAGTTGGAAGTTTCCATCCCTTCAAGTCTCCAGGTCCTGATGGCGTAATTCCAGCGGATCTACAGGAGAACATCGATATTTTAATGCCATGGCTTCTGGTGATATTCAAGGCATGCTTGCATTTATCCCATGTCCCATCAAGGTGGACATCCTATAAGATTATTTTCATACCCAAGGGAAGTAAGGCCTCGCATACAAGGGCCAGAGACTTCAGGCCAATAGTCTCTCCTCCTTCCTGCTTAAGACTCTGGAGAGGACTATTGATGTTTATATCAGATCGTCTCTAGGACCAGAGGCTCTGTCGGGGGCACAGCATGCCTATACGAAGGGCAAATCTACGGAAACGGCGCTACACGCGCTGGTTGGCCATATTGAAAAATCTCTGAACTACAGGAACTACACCTTCGTCGCCTTCCTTGATATTGAGGGCGCCTTCAACAATGTCAAACCGGATTCGGTTCTGAACGCCTTGAGACAACTGGACATAGATCCTGCGGTCACCGGTTTTGTGGGAAAACTACTGAAATATAGGCGCATAGAATCAACTTTGGGTGCCTCTAGCATCTCCAAGGTGGCTGTAAATGGCACACCGCAAGGTGGCGTACTTTCTCCACTACTATGGAACATCAACATTAATATCCTGCTTAGGGCCATGGAGAATACATCCTGCATGACTGTTGCTTATGCGGATGATGTGGCTGTAGCAGCTACGGGCAAAGATCCTGGACTGCTCTCGGAGCTCTTGGAATCTGCGCTAACGTTAATACTTAGATGGTGCCAGGGATGTGGGCTGGGAGTCAATCCTGCCAAAACGGAACTGGTACTGTTCACAAGGAGGTACAAAATACCGACCTTTGCTACGACTAGGATAGACGGAGTGGCACTAGCGCTATCCGATAATGCCAAATATTTTCTCGTCTCGTATTGGACAGCAAACTAAACTGGAACCTGAACACAAAATCCAGGACCACTAAGGCGGCAACTGTGTTATACTGCTGCAAGAGGGCAATTGGCCTTAATTGGGGTATTAACCCCAGGAACTTATACTGGCTATACGATTCTGTCGTCAGACCAATTCTTTATTACGGCAGTCTGGTGGGTGGCGCTGGAGAAGAGAATCCACCAGGACAGTTTCGGACGTATTATGAGAATGGCTGCGATTATGATAACAGGTGCTCTTAGGACCACACCATCTAAGGCACTGTTCACTATTTTAAACTGGTTACCACCGGGCATCATGGCTAGGCAGATGACTGCCGACACCGCACTGAGGCTGAATGCCACAAGGTCAAAGAAGTATGTGAATTTAGACATGCAAGAATTTTGAGTATGATCAATATTGCTTCTCCTATTGATTAAAAGGTACCTGAACCAGCATTCGATCCGGGTTTCGTGACGAATATACCGGATAGATCTGAATACGACAACGGCCTCCGACCTCCGGAGAATGCCATCCAGATATTTACTGACGGATCGAAATCACATGCTGGAACTGGATGTGGTATCTTCTCGATCCAGTTGGGTTTGGAATTGTCCCTTAGGCTACCGGATTATTGTAGCGCGATGCAGGCCGAAATAATGGCTATTAAGACAGCCGTGGAACAGATTCAGTATAATGAAATATCTGGCAGGGATATTATTAATTACAGTAATTCTATAGTTGCATTTGATATTTCACAATTTATATATTTACTGACAGCAAGGCGGCTATTAGGTCCCTTGAGAGTGTGTCTCTTGAGGAGATAGCGAGACATTCGACGGTTACCCTTGTGTGGGTTCCAGGACATGGGGATATTGATGGTAATAATAGAGCTGATGCACTTGCAAAAGCCGGTACCACCTTAGATTCGGTTGAATCCTGTTATGCTTTGGGTATTCCCTTATCGAAGGGTAAGCAGCTAATCTCGCATCAATTCTATTTGGATGCCAAGGAAAGATGGGTGAGAGAACCCACTTGTTTGGAAACCAGAAAGATCTGGTCTGACATGGATGTGCATAGGACGCAATATGCAGTGAATATGCCCCGAATCCACCTTAGGAACCTCATAGCGGTCATTACCGGACACTGGCTTATAGGTACACATGCGAAAAGGCTGAATATCCCTTATAACGACTTCTGCAGAAGTTGCGATAACGAGGAAGAGGAGGAGACGACTGAACATCTTCTCTGCAATTGTCCTGCATTCGGGGACCTGAGACGCCAGATTCTGGGTCAACGAATACTTGTAAGTAAAACTTGTCTTTCCGCAGTTGATCTGGGAAAGATCCATACCTTCGTGAACAGGACAGGATGGCTGAGGAACGACGGCCAGAGGATATAGACAAACGGGCGATGGTGCCTACGGTATCACAACGGGACCCTCGGAGGACCCAAGTGAGCTATGCCTTCGGGCGGCTGCCGGATCTAACCTAACCTAATATGTATAATAAATGTGAATGTTTGGATAAATTTGACAAAGATATAAATAACAATCTAGGTTAATACTAAGTCTTCCTTTTATCCCTATAACTACGCAGACGAAGTCGCGGGCACAAGCTAGTACATAAATAAAATAAAAAAATAATAAAAAAAAATAAAATAAAATTTATAAAAAATGCGTAAAATTTTAATATATGTTCAAACTAAACCTTTCACGATCGAAAGCAATCATTTCAAAAGTGTATAACTATATAGTCTTTATTCAGAATTTATTTTAGATCGGAGATATAAGACTGATAATAAAAATGTTTACATTTTTGCTATATGGACAACTCGAAAAAATGCTAAATCTAAAAAAATAATATAAATAATAAATAAAAAAAAATAAATAAAATAAAAAAATATATAAAAAAATTTTTTTTTTAAAATATTAAGATTAATCGACTCCCCTATTCATAAGCTTTCAGAAAATATATACTTTATATATACCCTTTTTCACTGTGTGAAGTGCATAACAACATAAAAACCAATCACAAAAAAATACTACCACACAGAGCTGCAAAACAATCGATAGTTTTATTTTTAACAGACTATAGATGTTTTTCCTCCGATATCGATACTATTGAAAAAGGTATACATACTTAACAAAGTAAAATCATAGTCAGCAGTGATTGGAACTTTTTTCGACAAATTCCGCTAAATGTGTCCTTTAAATCGCTAGAAAAAAAATCAGAATTTTTTATTAAGTTAAAAAGTTATGCGATAAATCGCTAATTGTGTATAATTATATAAAAAAATTTAAATTTTAGACATAAACAGTCAAATTGTATAAAAAATTATACTGTCCCCTTTCATACTCGTTAAATTAAAAGAAAGTAAAACGAGTTTTGGTGACAAAGAAACAATTCCTGCTTTTTTTATAATAATTTCTCAATTTTAAAATGTGAATTAGAAATATATCTTTAATTTTTTTAGGTGTGATTAACAATTTTACATTACAGTTTTTTCTTAGTGAACAAAAGCAAGATATTAGAACCTTTTTACATCATCTTTTTTTATAGCTACACGGTAAGGAGCGCTTTTAAAACCCTTTATTTGTATTCTCATCGTTCATCTAAGAAGCATGAAATCGTAATACATATAAACTTCATTTCAGTGAACTATTCAGTTCCATTTTCGTCTTTGCATTTTAGTATTTATTGGAAATTGTTTTGTTTTTAACATGATGTATTGTTTAATAAAGTCTGTAGCAAAAAAACTGAAAAGATTATTCTATTTAAGATGTTTGTTTGTAAAAAATTGCAGTGCATTTATATCACGAGCAGCAGCATTCCATACTTTATGGAAGATAATGTAGATCGAACATAAAAATTTAATAATGTTATCACCGCCTTTTCTATTCGAGAAAATATAAGTAGTTACATTGGGTTTACAATTAGGAAATTGATTAATTTTAGAAAGACGGCAGCTACAGGTTGTTTTGTGACTATGTAAATTGAACGAGAAAATACTTCGAGATAATTTCCCAATGGTGGTAATAGATAATGTTATATATAAATTGCAATCCGAAAATTTTTTTACGGCACTTGATTTAAAAAATAGATTTTCCACGTATCGGTTGGAGAGCAGTCAGGAAAGTATACTTCATTTGTTATTTATAGTAGCCAGTATGAATTTTTATATGTGCCTTTTGGGATTTCAAATTCACCTGCAGTGTTTTGCAGAATGGAGACTTGTAGTGGACTTTAGAAAGTTAAATGACAAAATAGTTAATGACAAATTTCCACTAACTAGATTAGAGGATATTTTGGACAAACTAGGAAGAGCTAAAAGGTTTTCTACTCTTGATATGACTAGTTCATTTCACCAAATCCAATTGGAAAAAGATTCAAGGCCACTTACAGCTTTTTCTACACAGGGAACAGGGACACTACCAATTTAAAAGACTACCGTTTGGACTTAAAATTTCATCGAACAGTTTTAAAAGAATGCTTACAATAGCACTTTCAGGACTTGATTTAGAAGCTTTACTTTATGTCGATGACATAATTGTATACGGATGTAGTTTGAACCATCACAATCAAAATCTTGTCAAAGTTTTAGACAGACTTCAGCGATACAATTTAAAACTGAATCCAAAGAAATTTTGTTTTTTAAGACCAGAAGTAGTATACTTAGGACATTTAATAACAAAGGACGGCGTAAAAACAGATCCAGCTAAATATGAAGTTATAAAAAATTACCCAATACCTAAAAACGCGGATGAAGTAGACGTTTCGTTGCATTCTGCAACTATTATGGGAAATTCATACCAAATTTTGCGGACATTGCGAAGCACTTAAATATGCTATTGAGAAAATCAATAAAATTCTTATGGACAAATGAATGTCAGACTGCTTTTGATACCCTAAAGGAAAAATTAATGAACCCACCAATTTTGCAGTACCCAAATTTTGACAATCCTTTTATTTTGACGACTGACGCCTCAAACTACGCACTAGGAGCAGTCCTGTCACAAGGTGAAATTGGCAAAGACTTACCAATTTCCTACGCAAGCAAATCTCTTCAAAAGCATGATATGAATAAACCAATCATTGAAAAAGAATTGCTCGCAATTCACTGGGGAATAAATTTCTTCAAACCATATTTATACGGTCGAAAGTTCATAGTAGTGATAGACCCTAGACCGTTGATATCACTATTCTCACACAAAAATCCGTCATCAAAAATGACAAGAATTAGACTAGATTTAAGCGATTATGACTTCACGATAATTTATAAGAAAGGAAAAATTAACACTAATGCGGATGCATTATCAAGAACAGAAATAAACTCAGACGTACTATAACAAATGATACCGTTGGAAAAAGAAAAGAAAATACTAATAACTACAAGGGCGATGACAAAGAAAAATGAAAATAAAAATAAAGAGGCAAATAAGATTGATGAAGGTAAAGAAATAAAAATGAATACAGAGCTCGCGAATAGAAGTAATATGGGAAGATGTATCTCTCAGGAGTCTGATCAACTTCTAATATGGGAATGCACATCCATAAATGACGTAAAGAATATAAGGAAATTACAATTTAATAAGTTTGAAAATATAGAAGAAGTCGACATAAAAATTGAAGATAATATTGTGCACATAGGACGTGATGATAATTCATCGAAACAAGATTCGATTATGAAGAAATCACGTACCAAAAATGATAATTATATGAATGAAGGATGTAATGATAATTCATCGAAACAAGATTCGACTATGAAGAAGTTACATGCCAAAAACGTACAGGATATTAATAATATGTATGCAGGATTCAGCAATAACTCAGCGAAACTAGATTCGATTCTGAGGAAACTGATATCTAAAATGAAAAAGGAAAATATAAAGGAATTAGCGCTAGCAAAGAATGATAAAATATTTAAAATGTATACAATGAAAGATTTAAAAGAAGTATATGCAAAGCTAAGAATAAACAACAAAAGTCCTCAACTTAAAATATTAATTTACAATGCCCCAACAAGAGTAACAAATGATATTCTGAAATATAAACTCATCGATGAATTCCACAATGCCACACACGCAGGCCACTTAGGAATAAGAAAGACGATAATTAAATTAAAACAACGGTACATATGGAAAAATATGAATAAAATGGTTATACAATTTGTAAAATATTGTGACAAGTGTAACATCAATAAACAAACCAAGAACATTAAAGAACCACTTACACTACCAAACACCCCGAACAACAGTTTTGAAGTAATATCAATTGACACTCTAGGACCACTTCGCATTTCGAACGAATACCGATACATATTGACTATGCAGTGCGAGCTAACGAAATTCGTTATTGCTCACCCAATGTCAACAAAAGATGCACTTACAACTGTTAAAACATTAGTAGAACAATTGATTTTAAAATACGGTAAATTTAAGGTGCTCAAATCAGACACTGGAACTGAATTTAAAAATGAACTGATGCGTAACATATGTTCATTACTTGATATTAAACAAAAATTTTCAACACCTTACCATCATGAGACAATAGGTTCGGTAGAAAGAAATCACAGGGTTCTCAATGAATTTTTGCTAACTACAGCAAATGATTATGAATGGGATATATATATTGATTCCTATGGTTCCAAGTTGGAACAAAGGGCCGTATGAATGGGATAAGTGGATAAATTACTTTACTTTTGCCTACAACACGGCACCCCATATAGACACTGGTTACACGCCATTTGAACTAGTATATGGTAAATTACCATATTTACCATCAGAAATTAGTAATAATGAAGAATCTAAAATATACAATTATAAGAGATTATGCGAAAGAATTGAAACAAAGACTACAGTATTCTTTAAATAGGGCTAAAGAGCTTACAACAAGAATAAAGGAAAAAAGAGTAAATAAAAACAAATATAGCAATAGGTTAAATTTGAATATAGGAGATTTAGTTTTAATAAAAGTAGAGAATAGAAAGAAAAACCAAAGCCCATACAAAGGCCCATATAAGATACTTAGGAATAACGGTGTAAATACAATAATAGATTACAATGGAATAGAAAAAGAATTTCATAACAATCAATTAAAACCATACAGAGCATTAAGAATTAATGAATAAGTATACATAAGAAAAAATTTTGTAATTAGACCTTAAGCATTAATATATAAATCAAACAAAATAATATAAACTTTTATATATAAAAATATATAGACATAAACAATCACTCTATAATAGTATGTAAGTAAAATTGTAATAACCAATACTATGAATATATCAAGAAAAATTACTCCCCTAATTTTTCTCTTAGCGGTGAGGATGTAGTGTACCTCACAAGTGTCTACTGCACACACATTGTCCACTCTGAAATTCATACATACAATCCAAATTAAAGTAGGGTATACAATAGATCAAATAACTGCATTAACCCACATTCACTAGAATATAGGACAAGTATGAATGGAAATGAATACTGGTTACCAATCAGAATGCAAACAAACCACATTGAGTGTTTTGATGTAAATGAGAACATTTACAAATACCAACATTCTGATTGGCTAGTACAATTACAGAGAGAGTAAACCTTGATATATTAATGGTACCGATAAAGACAAATAGACAAATGTCAATAAGTATAATAAGTTAGAAAGGCTAAGAATTAATTTCAAACTAAGTATATAAGAACAAATAAAATTAAATAAAATCAGACTTGAAATTACAATACTAATTCGGCAACAACCTGCCTTGTGTTTTAATCAAAAGTCTCAAAACAATTCGGCAGTTCCTTTGAACGCCTTGTAAATCAGCTGAAACCCTGACAGCTACGAAAAATAACCAAGGGCTATAGGGAACTTATTAAACACTACACGAGAAAAACCATTACACTATGAAGACGTGTTACTGTAGAAAAACGCTGAATACCAAAAACTTCGTCCAGTAGAATAAATATGTCGCAAGACAACTAATACTCAGCGCAAATAATATTTATATGAGCTGCAGGTTCTAGCCATAATTGATGATTTATATTTACATTAATTTGAGACTTTAAATTCTTAATTCACTAAAATCAAACATGACATGAGAACGTAAAACTTCGTAGAATATATTACAGTTTTTATTTTGATTTTATATACAAGGCGGGCCAAAAGAAGTCATCCGATGTTGTTTGGATCTCATTTTTTTTCTAAATGAAAAACTTCGATGCTTTTTTTTGATTATGTTTAGAATTTCGAACCTTTAGAATTTTGTTGGTCAAGTCGAAAAGATGATATTGGCCAAATGGGTGCCGTCACAATTGATTGCTATACGGGCTCGTTTTATGAAATTTTTCATCACTTCGGCGAGAACTTCTGGCGACAGATTATCGCACTTGTGTCGAATGTTCTCCATGAGGGCTTCCAGGGTCTCAGGCTTGTTCACGTAAACACAGGACTTAAAAAAACCCCACAAAAAAGTCTGGAACAGTTAAATCGTGCGATATTACGGTCCAATGTAAACCGCCAAAACGAAAGATAAGACATGGGCGTAGGTTACACGCGTTTGGCGGTCGACAGGCTGCAGCTGATGCACGGACTGGACTTTGTTCGGGAACATGCGCAGGTCTTTGACAAAAATTCGCCTTGGGACGACGGCTGATGGCTAATTGCGAGGCATGTAACAGATCAACATTCTCGGCGGAACGGGCGGTCCGGGGCAGACCACTCTTAGCAGCGTCTCGTGTGACCAAACGTCACAGTGTCTGCGCAGTCGATGCCGGCCAGACCAGAAAATCGGCGACAGAATTCGCGCTGCTTTAGCACAGAGACGTTATTGGGTCAAGAGCTCGCGCGTCATTGTTCATCATCGTTCTCGAATAAAGGCAATCAGCCCGTCTTTTTCATCTGGCTTTGAGAGTTTTGAATCTCACTCTCGCATTAGTTAATTGCGTGGCGTCGGTTAACTGTATGAAGGTACTGTTACCCGAACTCTCAATGGACTACATGCTAAATTTTATATAAAGAGTCGAATTCGGAAATTCCGGCTTCCCATACGAAGGTATGGGTCGATTGGCAGTTACTGGAGAAGCTCTGGAAAACATTTGAAAGTTAAATCAAAAATAATTGGTAATGGCGCTAGTACACTATAACCTCCACTGGAATAATCCTAAACCTCAAAAAAAAAAAAAAAACACAACTAAAGGCCTCGTTAGCCGAGCGTTGCTACATCCGTTCTGTTGTAAACACAGTGGTGCAATTATAGATCATCTAAAAACGTGACATGTTTTTAAAATACATTAATATACAGCATAAGTAAAGGGTGATTTTTTTATGAATTTAGTTCTTCAGGCTGGCAGCACTGGTTGGTAATTGTGTCCAAACTACATCTGTGAAAGTGAAAAGTCTTCAGTATACTCTGCCGTTTCACAAACGAGCAACGACTGCAAATCGTTGAAATTTATTATCAAAATTCGTGCTCTGTGAAAAATGTTCATCGTTTGTTTTATCGAAAAATTGTGTTCAGCGATGAGGCTCATTTCTGGCTAAATGGATACGTAAACAAGCAAAACTGTCGCATCTGGGGTGAAGAACAGCCACATGCCGTACAAGAGTTACTGATGCATACTAAAAAACGACAGTTTGATGTGGTTTATGGGCAGTTGGCATCATCGATCCATTTCTTTTTTCAAAGACGAACGTGGAAGAAATGTTACCGTCAACGGCGAAAGATATCAAGCCATGATTCGCGACTTTTCTTTGCCCCAATTGGCTGAGTTGGACTTGGTTGATATGTGGTTTCAACAAGACGGTGCCACATGCCACACAGCTCGTGAAACAATGGATGTATTAAAGGATGAATTTGGTAAACAGTTTATCTCGAAATGGCCCTGTGAGTTGGCCGCCAAGATCATGTGATTTGACGCTTCTTGACTATTTCTTGTAGGGTTATGTGAAGTCGTTGGTCTATGTGTACAAGCCAAACATTATTGAAGTCTTAGAGTATAACATAACACGTGTTATTCATGGAATACATGCCAAAAAAGTGATGCAAAATTGGACCTTCCGAATGGACCATTTGAACCGGATCCGCGGACAACATTTAGATAAAGTTTTTTTTTAAAGTAAATGGCAAAAACCAGTTTATCGATTCCAATAAAAATTTTGAATATATGATGCAAATTTAAGTGTTTTATTAGATTTTTAAAAAAGCTACGTTTAAAAAATCGCGTTTTATATGCACATAAAACATGTTAAAACTATTTGTCAAACAAGCTTGTGTTTAATTAATTTAAAGTTCTGTGGATCTAATTTTGTTTATGTTGTTTTTTTTTTTTTATACCCGCCACCAAAAAAATTATGGGGGTATATTCATTTTGTCACTCCGTTTGTAACACATCGAAATATCCATTTTAGATCCCATAAAGTATATATTTTCTAAATCGAGGTTTAATTTTATGACGATCTAGCTATGTCCGTCCGTCTGTCTGTTGAAAGCACGATAGAGGTCGCACCGAAAAAGCTAGCGGGCTCAAATTTTACCAGAATCTTTCTTATAGATAAGGTTTGTTTGGTATTGAAAATGGGCTAAATCGGATATTATTATATAATATTAGGAAGAGAGTTATAGCGCTTAATGCAAAAGTAGGTCGAAAATACCGTGTCCTTCGAACATCTAATAAAATGCAATTGTGTCCAAACGCAGTCATGAAACTTCGAATATATATTTCTCGAGTCAAAAAAATATTTCTCCCTAAAAATTTCTTAAATCTATTTATTAGGAAAGGAGTTAGAGATCAAAATGTACGAAAATTTATACCGCGCAGTGTATTTTTCAGTATATTTAAAACTTAAAACCTAATAAAACGGTCAAAATTAGATGTACGATTTTGAAATTTTGCACACTTTGCTTTTTGGTGAGAGGCTTTGTTGTGACACGCCTACTTTTACGCCCACCACCCATATAACGTTTTACCTAAAATTCATATAATTTCTCAATGAATAAAGATTTTGGAATAATAAAAGACTACATTGAAATATCTAAGTAGTATTCATTAGCACAAACAACTTTGACACGCCTACTATAACGCCCACTTTTCACGTTATCTACCGTTAATGAAATTTAAAAGCCCATAAAACCGATAATATTAGAGGTATGATCATTAAATTTGCTACATATATCCTCCTAAACAATGTAATTGTTATGAAAAATAATTTAGGTGACACGCCCACTTTAACGCCTATCTCCCATATAACAGTTTATCGTAAATTCATGTAATTTCTCTATTGACAAAGTTTTTGGAAAAATAAAGGACTTTATTGAAATATCTAAGTTGTATTTATTAGCAGAAACTTTATTGATACGCCTTCTTTAACGCCCACTTTCATTAAAAGACTAAATTCACGAAAACATTTTACTAGGATATCGAAGTTATAAAGGGTGGTTAAATATTAAGGGCCGATGTTGAATTTAACTAAAACACAAATTATTTAGGAAATTAATATCATTTCTTTTTATAATGATAATATTTGTATGGTTCAATTAAGTATGGAACAAAATATCGGCCAAATGCCCCCCGAACCTCGGCGCCACACCTCTAACCGATGGTCCAAATTTTCAATCACAATGTTGATGCTCAATTGTTGGGCACGATGATAATTTGAGGTTGACTGTCTTTTGCCACACTATCGCAAAAAACAGCAATGATTCCCATTCAACGAACTAAGAAGGCATTCACAGATGTTCTAATATTTTAGACAGACCTGTTTTGCAGAAATTTAAATATTTTGCACAAAATGCATTTTGCTTTGAACTCCCATTTTAATAAAAAAAAAACTGAATAATTTTAACGCGTTGTTCATTTGCGTATCTTTCCACTGTTCAAATTGAGTTAGTCTGAGATTGAGAAAAGTCAAATTAAATGCAGAAAGCAAATTTAAAGTCTAGGTGTAGTTCACTTTCAACATGGGCCCTTTAAATTTAACCACCTCTACAAAGAAGGTGATACATATTTTACTATAAAGAAATTATTCCATAGCGATTAACAAAATAATAAATATTGTGCTTTAAATGTACATTGGTGGTGGGTATAAAAGATTCGGCACAGCGGAATATAGTGCTTTTACTTGTTTTTTTTTTTTTATAAAAAAGAAACAGCTGTGGGAATTAAAATTTGTCAAATGGTGACTGTTGTGAAGAAAAAGTACCTAATGGTATCAGAACAATATTTTGTGTATGATATATGCATATCAATATGTATAACTTACTATACTAGATTTATATTATAGACTTATAATCTAGGGCTTATATTCATGAGAAAATAAAATGTATTTAAAATCTATTAAAGAAAATTTTAGATTTTTATACAATTTAAATTCTTATTTATTTCACATTAATATATATTATAGTCATCTAAACGTGTATAATACGTACATGATTTGATTCGGCAAAAGTTCACAGATATTAAAAAAGAGCAGAAATACCCTTAAATCATGAAATAAACAAGCAGCCCATCACTGGCTTACAAATGTCACCCAAAATCGTAAGGAAATTATTTTTTATACAACTACGCTACGTTAAAACTCATTAAGCTTTTGTATTGCTTCTCATATGCCAAAAACAAACAGCTACATTACATTGCAGATGCGCTCAGCTAATTCAGCCTTAATAAGGTAAACCCGTTTTATAAGTTTATTTTAAAATATAATTCCAAGCGAAGAGCCGTAATAATTGCTATACAATGTACTTTAATGAGGTAAAATTTGCCTCTCTTTCCTTGCAACCTTAAGAATTACAAAAAAAAAAAAAAAATGCAGAAGTAGGAAATCATTTTTTAAATTTTGCAGTTATTATTTTAAAAGACATAAATTGTATTATTTTTATTGGAAGAACCACTTTTATACATCTTATAATTTATATAGATACGTTATATTTACAATTATTGCTTTACCCCATACTGTAAATTTGTATACGTAATTTTATTAGTCAACAGTGTTTTCCTAATATTTGCAATTTTATTTTCTGAAAACGTGATTAATTACTTTATAATTATACCCTTCACAGTAAGTGCAAGAGTATACATATGTATATAGGTTTCTCATTCCGTGTGAAATTTCTACAATTTTCATTTCCGATCCCAAAAAGTATACAGTGACTCTCATTAATATTCGGTATTTTGTTTCAGTTACTTAATCCTTCATTTTAAAATAAAATTTGTTGTATTTAAAAAAATAAATAAATTGATAAAATAATAAGCATATTCATAAATGAGATCGATAAAACCCTAACACGAATAAAACGCAATAACTTTGAAACGAATTAATCCATTTTAATGAAAATAGCGTGGTTTAACAATAAAATAACAGTAAATTAAAATATTAATGCTTTTTGTAAAAATTCAGCTTTTTTTGATGAACTGTTTCACCTTTTCCGGAATTGGGACCATGAGGGTTTTGATGGTATCCTTAGTAACTTTATTGCTGGAATAAGACCATTTCTGGGAAAAAATTTTAGTAGTATTAGCAACTTGTTTTGTATCCTTCAGCACTCTTTTGACTAAAGCCCAGTAACATTCGATGGGCCTTAGTTCTGGACAATTAGGTGGATTTGCTTCTTTTGGCACTACCACTATATTATTTGTTTCATACCATTCTGCTGCAGATTTACTATAATGACACGACGCTAGGTCGGGCCAAAAATATGTTGACTTATTGTGTTTTCGTATGAATGGAAGCAACCTCTTCTGCAAGCACTCCTTGATGTAAATATCAGTGTTGATAGTCCCAGTAGTAATAAATTTACTGCTTCTTTCGCCGCACGTGCATATAGCTTGCCAAACTAAGTACTTCTTTGGAAACTTTGTCTTTTTTTGGAACTTAAATTGGTCATCGACATTACCTCTTCCATCGGCCACATAATAACTTCGCCCTGGGAGCTGAGAAAAGTCGGCAAGAACGTAAGTCTCATCATCCATAATACAACACTCATATTTGTTGATAAAATTTCTAAGCAGTTCTTTGGCACGACTTTTTGCATCCAAGTTTTTCTTCAAATTTCTGTCTGGCACTTTCTGAACCTTGTAGGACTTAAGGCCTTCATATCTTTTAACCTTCCTTACAAAAAAATCGGAACAGTTTGCTTTTAAGGCGCCTTTACGGTTTGAGAGGTTGGGATTTTGGTTTAGAAGACTAACAATCTTTGAAGCTAACTGTGGGTCAGTTATACCTTTTTTAGCTCCACTTCCAGCTTTCCTTTTAATACTACGACGTTCGTTATACACTTTTATCACACGCGAAACTGTTTGTCGTGACACCTTTATCTCATTTGCAATAGATTTGTAAGTACGACTGGGATTTTTTTAAAAAATTGTTATTATTTTTTCACGCACTTTTTCTTCGGAATCCATTTTCAAACAAACTAATAATCCGATTATGCTATTATTTTGTACACATAATTTGACAAGTTTTTAAATGCAAACTTGATCATAAACAGTTATATTTTTTGTGCATGAAGAAAGGTGGAATTAAAAATGTGTGTTAAGGTTTCACTGATCTCATTCTTTAGCTATTTTCTGTGTTACAATTTATTTTCATATATTAAACAATTTTAATTTTAAAAATTAAAATGCTGAAATATTGCACAAATATGTGCCCTATTAATATTCGGTATTTTCAACTTGCCAAAAAATGCAACCAAGTAACTTTGCAACTGTGCAAGCATTTTTGTTATAACGGTAAAAATCAACTTAATGAAAGTAAAATTAACTCGTAGTTTAAAAATTTTTGGCTTTGCAACGATTTTTTGTTTGATTTCCTTTATATATACTTTCATTGGAGAAAAGAAAATTGGTTATTTTTCATTACAATAATTAAAAAAAAAGTAAAAAAATATTGCAGAATTATGATATATGAACCCAAATTCTGTAGGTGATATTGTTCGAAGATTCAAAAACGAAAGCCGAAGCGGAGAGCGCTATATTGTGAGAAAAATTAAGAATAATGCTTCTAAAATAGTAAGTGAAGTTAAGAAGGAATTCAATAAGACTGTGTCTGCAGAAACAGTGCGTCGAGCCATTAAAAAGCAAGGGTACAATGGCCGAGTTGCTCGTAAGAAGCCGTTCCTAAATTTAAAGAATAAACCGTCTTAAGTTTGCAAAGAAACATATAAAAAAGGATGCTAGTAGGGTTGGTTGGTTGGTATTATTTTATTTTTATTATATTTGGTAGCGATGGAAGAACAATGGTCTGGCGGAGACCCAATGAAAAATTAAAATCAAAAAACATTACTCCCACACTAAAACATGAAGGTGGACATGTGATGGTTTGGGGCTGTATATCAGCAAAGGTAGTCGGGAAACTAGTTTTTATTGACGGGACAATGAACAAGGATATGTACTTAAACATTTTGAGGGAAAATTTGAAGCACTCCGCCCAAAAATTGGGAATTTCTTCAACCTACAAATTATATCAAGATAACGATCCCAAACATAAAGCCCGCGGATGGTTGCTTTACAATTGCCCAAAATTTATTGATACACCCGCCTAATCCCCTAATATTAACCCCATAGAAAATTTATGGGATCATTTAGATCGCTTAGTACGTAAAAGTCCTATTTCATCCAGAAATGAGCTTAGAAAAAGACTGCAAGAAGAATGGGATAAAATCAGTGTGAACTACTTAAAAAAAATTATTTATAATATGCCTAACCGTCTATCAGAGGTTATAAAAAATAACGGCTTCCCAACAGGATATAAGTTTTGACATAATTTTAAGGTTTATTTTAATTTCACGAAAAAAACCGAATATTAATGAGGCCTGATTTCTGTTAAGTTTTTCCTTTTTGTACTTTTAATTTCTTTTTTTAATGTTTTATACTCGTAATAATAAATTGATTTAATTTCGAGAAATATATTTTCTATGCCACAGCATAAAATTTCTGAGTCTCATTCATTTTCTTTCTAAAATTTTCGTTTAAATAACTGGAAATAAAAATACCGAATATTAAAGAGCGTCACTGTATATATATTTTCTGAAAGCTTATGTATAGAGGAGTTGATTGAGACATCGCCTGGACCCGCGTCAGGAATTAAAATATTAGTATTGAAAATCAGGAAAGTCGGTACATAAACAACAGATATGAGGAAAAAACCACGACCACCTCGTTTTTTTCACAACAACATACAAACGTGGTATACTATTATTTTTTTACTTTTTTTTTCTTTTAATTTTACATAAACTCAATTGCCTGATTAAATGATTAGCTACATATAAAGGCAAATGGCTTATATCGAATTAATACGCATTCAAACCAGCATTAGCTTTGGCCACATGAAATTTTTTCCGATTAGTTCTTTTTACCACAGTCGAAAACGATCAATGCTCATAATAAGCTACTAACGGCTAATAAGCTACTAAGTTGGCATAAAGTTTATTCATAACACACATGCCAAACTCTGGCTAACGATATGTTAAACTCTTGTTAAAAGGTTGCCAAGCGTTTGCCGACTTGTGAAAAACAGCTGTTCTGTGTCAAGAAAATTTTAAAAAGAAAGGAATAAAAATTTTTGGCACGAAAAATATTTTTATTTTTAAAAAATTGTTATTATGGATGGAAAAACGAAAAATTTCAAAATCAGGGATGATATACAAAAAATTGTTGCATTTTTTGAGGAGTATCACGCAATTTCAGAGTTGATTTATAAAAAATTGGTAGACGGATAAAAGTTTGTTATGAATAAACTCTTTGCCAAATAGCTGCCAAGCTTAATCGGCATTCTAGTTAGCAGCTCGTTGCACGTAGTGTATAAACTGTTGCTAACTTTCTGTTATGAATAAGGCCGTAAATCTTTAAAAAGAGGTGTTACATTTTTATTTTTGTATGCAGTATGTGTAAATATATGTATATTTCTAAAAATTGTTTATGCTTTATTAATTTGTAGAAAATAAAACGAACCATGAAATTGCTACAAAAAGATATCATAAAAGTAGCATAGGAGCTGCTGGAAAATCAAAATCCCTTGCGGCCGCAACTACAATAGCTGGAAATCGTAAATCAATTTATTTGCATCCAAATTCAAACCCAACTCGAAGTGGATCGAGGTCAACCTTTAGCCTCGGTTGTACTAGCTTTAAGCAACAGCTACTGCAGCGCTGCGGGCAACGACGTATCTTAGCTTTTGATGGCGTATACAGCGAAGATTATCTTCAAAATTGTTGCAAAATTGGAGAGGGAGCTTTTGGTGAGGTTTATATTCATTCGAAGACCAATAATGGAATCTCCGATAGTGAATGTACTGAAAAGACTGTCTTAAAAATAATACCAATTGAGGGTAAGGAACTAGTTAACGGCGAAATTCAAAAAACCTTCGAGCAAATCCTCCCTGAAGTTATTATTTCAATGGAACTTTGCTGTCTAAGCGATGGCAATCGTAAAACAAATGTAACATCTGGCTTTGTAGATCTTCATAGGGTATACAGTTATAAGTAAAAATACATTTACATATTTTTTATGAATTTTGTTTATATTTAAGGTAAGATGTGTTAGAGGTCGATATCCATCATATCTTCAAAAATTATGGGAGGAATATGACGTAGGAAAACAGTCAGAAAATGATCATCCAAAATGTTTTGCAAGCAAGCAAGAATATGTAGTATTAGAATTGGCATATAGTGGCCAAGATCTTGAAGGATTTCTCTTTAAAAATGCTGAGCAATCATTTTATGCTCTACAACAAGTAAGTGGATGTATAAATTTATATAATAGTAATTAAAATGTTACAATTTATTTGCTTTTCAGATAATATTAACACTGGCTGTCGGAGAAAATGAATATCAATTCGAGCATCGTGATTTGCACTGGGGTAATATCTTAGTTCTCAATACTAACCAAGCTTCTATAACATATAAACTAGGTGACGACATATTGGATGTACCCAGTAAGGGAATTAAAATTACTATTATTGACTACACTTTATCTCGCATGACGTTTAATGACTACTGTTTTTATAATGATCTTTCTTGTGACGAGGAGCTTTTTATTGCAACCGGAGATTATCAATTTGAAATATATCGAATGATGCGTAAAGTTCTAAAGTAATGTTGAATATAATAGCAATACAGTTACACATTTTAAAAAAATATAATGCACTTCTATTATTTTAGCAACAAATGGGAAACCTTTGAACCTAAAACCAACGTATATTGGATCTCATATATAATATCAAAATTGGTGGAGGGAGTCTCATATAAAAATATACGATCGAAGAATCATTTACATTATTTACACAAATTAAAAAGTCTTCAAACATCAATACTATCGTACAAAAGTTGTATGGATTTTGCAAGGAACGTGATTTTATTATAAATTTTATTTCCTATTATATACAACTATTTTATTTTTTTACTTTTTTTTTTGCTGCAATTTAAATCATTAACATATCTTTTTTACCCCTCTATGAATGTATTTATTTTTAAAGAATGTTAAAATAAAATGTATATCTTGTTATAGCATCACTAACAAACCCGACTACTTGTTGATTACTTTTAACTTTTAAACACTTTGTAACGTGGTTTTGTCAAAGGCTGAGGTAGTTCAGTCGTGTACAGGGCCAACTTACGGATCCACGAACCTTAAGTATAATGAAAGACCAATTATTTACCCTTATTCGGGGTTGACAATAGAATTCACTTTATTTATACGTTTCGATTTATAACAAAATATTAAGTACAACGAATTATAGGCGGTAATGGTGATATGTCGGGAGTTGTTGGGTGGGCTGGATCGTTCGGCAGCAGGATCAGTTACGATGAGGTGTCGTGAGTCGTTCGGTGAATGAGATCAGCAACGGCGAACAGGATTAGTAACAATGATGATTCGTGAGTCGCCCGATGAATAAGATCGGTAACGGTGAAGTGGCGAACTCGATCGGTAGACGCAATCTTATAATATTATAATATTACTTATATTACTTATAATATTACAGTCTTCTTAGTTCTACGCTTCTTACAATATTACAATCGTCTTATCGCTGTGATTCTTACGATACTACAATCGTCCTTCTATCTAACTTAACGAAACAATCAGCCGAAGCCGCTGTGTGTATAAACAGTCAGCCGAAGCCGCTGTGATTCTAAACAGTCAGCCACAGCCGCTGTGTGAAGTGGCACTCAAATATAAATTCGAAGACCTGGATGGTATTACTTTCGTAACACCAAGTTGGGCAAATTCTTGTCTTGTCTGAACCGCCCCTACTACAATCTAGAGTTGTGTCGGTCATGAAAGAAATATTTCAATTGAACGATTCAGTAAGGTGAAAGATATGAAATAGTTCGTACTCTTTCTTTCAAATCTTTCATTGTTCTTTCACGTTTCACACATTTCAGTCAGTCAAAAATGTATGTAGATTACGATGTTGCCATAACAATCTGCTGAATTGTTGCCAAACCAAATCTTTTAATTTGTTTGCATCTCAATGTATACATAGTATGTTTATGTGTATGTGTATACATAGTGGGCCAATTCAAAGTGGTTGCATATCAGTCGTATTTGTACTATTTCATATTATTTTATGCATGCTTAAAATTTTTGTTAGTAATTTCCATACAAAAAAAATAATATGACTTTACACATTTGTTTCCTATGTATAAGAAATTGTTTATGTTATACTTTTAACCATACTGTCTCTCAGAGAGAATTTCTTCGCTTCTCACCTCTCAGAGAGAATATTTTCTATTTTCTTCTTTCCTGTATACATACACGGCCTTATTCATAACAAAAAGTTGGCATAAAGTTAGCATTAAGTTTATTCATAACACTCATGCCAAACTCTGGCTAAACTCTTGTTAACGAGCTGCCAAACGTTTGCCAACTTGTGAAAGACAGCTTTTATGTGTTGTTGTTTTACATTACCAATATTTTTTACCTACCTTTTCATCCTGTTCCCAATTTACAGATCGTTTGCGTTGCTTTTCCATTTTAATAAAAATTATATTGTTCGTTTATTTTTTAATTTATTTTTCAATTTTAAAAATTGTTAGTATCGATGGAAACACAAAAACGTCAAAATTAGGGATTATAAACAAAAAATGGTTGCATATTTTAGGGGTATCATGCAATTTCAGAGTTGATTTATGAAAAGTTGGCAGACAGAAAAAAGTTTCTTATGAATAAACTCTGTGCTAACGAGCTGCCAAGCTTAATCGGCATTCTAGTTAGCAGCTCGTTGTACGTAGTGTATAAACTGTGGCTAACTTTTTGTTATGAATAAGGCCGACAATTTTTAACAGCGTCATCTCTTTGTCTTCTTTCTTGTATTAAATACATAATTTGTTAACAAAAGGTGTTCAAAGTCACTAGTCATATTAATATGAATTATATCACATAGTACAATATGAGAGTCTACTTTGAATTGGCCCAGTATGTATTTGTACCAAAACTATGAAAGAAAGATTTCTTTTTTTAATAAAACTATGAATTATTCAAAAAATTAGCTAAATTTTTTTAATATATGTATGTTTATGATTGCCCAAAATATAATTTTAAATATAAATTCTTTTCATAATAAATTATACGATTTTTAGCGCACACAAATTTTAAAGATCATTTTGTTATAGCGATAGTATTTATTTTCCTAATAATGCTAAGTGAAGGAGTAGCGAAATATAAAAAAATTAATTTAATTGTATTTAAAAATTGTATAAAAAAATTTAATTATAATTTCATTCAAAAAAGGATCATTGTTTTTTAATTTGATTCAAATAAGATTAAGATAATGCTTATTAATTTTCCCGAATTTATATATGTACATATACGCCTGTTAAATTTTTTTTAATATTTTTTGCCTTTTTTTTAACTAGACATCAAAATCTATTTTTGAATTTATATGCCAAATTCTAACCGGAATACAGATTTTGATTTTGTGTTTTTCTTTTAAATATGTATGTGTATATTTATTACTAATAAAAACTTTTGAATTGAACTTATTTTTATTTAATTATTAGTACTTAATATTCGCTTTGTACCAACAATTTCAGTTTTTGCATTTATTTTCTTATAAACAAAAACCAACTGTTATGTATTCTTTGCCTTGTTTCAATCATTCATTTTACATCTTTCATAAAAGAAAGATGAAAGAAAAGAATGAAATACTTCAGCAAGTCTTCCTGACCGATCAAGAACGATTCACTGAAAAGAAAGATTATGCCCAACACTACTACAGATTGATTGATTGATTGATTGATTGATATTTTATTAATTCCCATTAAATTCATTACATAAAATTTAGTTTCTTAATCTAGAAAGCTAATACATTTCTACTGTTTTCCTTACATACTAACATATTTTTCAAGGACTTTACTATTACACATATATTATAGCTTAGCTACGTCATTCTTACATTAATCTACTTGGCTCTTGCTTTAAATTCCCCAAAAAAGGGATCAAAAAGGGGATTCTCTCATATTATAAAAACTTATGAACTAGAACTTATTTATATAACTTAAGTTAAAAAGCTTACAAACTACTTAAAGGTAACTTATGCTAAGGATAGAAGGAAATATACACAATTGAAAAGGCAATAGTCTACTGAGCAGTGTTATACACAGAGTCACTTATATCTAGCGTGCGAATTCTCCTATGATAGAACATGAGATCCGCACCCTCACAAAGGAAACCAGCTCCTCTAAGGGTTAAAAGGTCCACCGGGGACAAATATCCATCCATTTGGACAATTTCAATAGAATCTATTCTATCAAAGCATTCCCTGACAATACTGTTCCCCAAGGAACGTGCACCCTCTAAAAACTTTATTGCCATCTCAATCATGCAAACATCTATTCTACTAAAGTTTATACTCCTATAAACCGACATACACGATGGTCTACGTACAGTCCCGTCCGCCCCCAACCGAGATCTTAGGCCCAGACAACTAACTAAAACACCCCTCTCCCATCTTCTAAGCCTCTCCATTTGGGAGGAAGAAATTCCAAACCAAGATGGAAAAGCATAGGAGATGATAGGTCGAATTACCTGACGATACAAGAGAAGGCGTATTCTCCTATCGAGACCACCTCTACGCTTCAATATGCCTTGATACGCACAAAAAATTCTCTTCGCCCCAACCAATTTATTGTCAATGTGACGATAGAATTCAAAATTCTCGTGAAAAGTAACCCCCAAATACCCCATCCTATCAGAGATTCCCATCATTTCGTTCCCTATCATTAAACAAGGTATATACTTCCTACAGTTAGGGTAAACATATCCACGCCTCCCTTTCATCATCACCGCCACAGTCCTTTGAAGGTTCAAATTAAGTCTCCATTCAGAAAAATAGTCCGACAGTATACATAGGTACCCATTAAGTCCATTGTCAATAACCCTAGCACTAGCGCCCGAAGCGGCAATAAGAATGCCATCCGCGTAAATTAAAACCAAAACACCATCAGGTGGTTGTGGTATATCAGCCACAAAAATATTGTAAAGCACAGGGCCAAGTAATGAGCCCTGTGGAACACCAGCGGAAATGGTTCCCTTATCCGATAAAACGTCTCCTACTCTAACCCTGTAAGTACGATCACGCAGAAAACCGGCCACCATACGGCTAACGTCCGTTTCGAATCCCTTGTCCATGAGTTTATATACCATTCCATCCTGCCAAACAGTGTCGAAGGCCTTAGAAAAGTCCAAGCTCACAGCAATTGTCGGGCATCTTCTGTTCAGACCCTTAGCAACGTAGTCTGAAAACACCATCAACGCGTGCGATGTAGAAAGCTCGCTCCTAAATCCAAACTGAAAGTCTCTTAATACATTCCCGTCAAGAATCCTGTCATTAATCCCCGCCAGTATGAAATACCCCAACAATTCACCAAATGCCGATAGCAAAGAAATCGGCCTATATCCCCGACTCTGTCCAGGGTCAGACCCTGGCCTTAGAATAGGTATCACCAAGGCCTCCTTCCATGCCTTAGGAAAGTAACCCATATCAAGGCAATGGTTAATCAAAACTGACAAGAATCCCCATGTCAAGGTATCAGTCCTTCCAAGTACAAAGTCCGGTACACCATCCACCCCACAAGATCGCTTATTAGACCCTCCTTCCAACGCGCCCCCCACAGTCGTGGCATTAACAAATCCCAGTCCAGCAGTTCCTATGTCTGCAGTAAGTCCCTCCCCAAATGTAGTCAATGGTACTGTCCCGCGCAGTGTCGACACCGTCTCCCTAACCGTCATAGAAAAAGCGCCGGTGTTCGCACCCCGGCCAGGCAGAGTCACTTGAAAAAGCTCGCTCGCCAGCAGATTCGCCTTTCCAGAGTCATCCGAAACCGTTATTCCCTCAGGACCTATCAAATTCCGAATTTCACGGCGGACATTTAGTCCAGCAGCAGATTCTACCTTTCCATATGCCCCATTATCAACACGAATATTGCTAAGAAATTCTGTAAATGAATCACGTTCAAAAATTGAAATTGCACCCTGTATTATTCTATCAAAGTTACGTATCTCCGCCCTCAATATATTGCACCTGCCCGGATCCTCACATCCTCGCCGACAACGCCTAAGTCTTTTCCCCTGTCCAATAAGGTCAATTACATCCGGTGGAAGTTTGCGCAAACCCTCTCCACCAGCTGGTACCCTAGGTATCGACCTATTCATAGCATCTAAAAAGCCCATGTCCATTGCCTTAATACAGTCGTCAATTTCGCCCTCAGAGACATTACGGTCAATTGGTAACCCACACTCAGAAAGATTCCCTGACAAAATACTCCTAAATCCACGTACATCCATCCGATCATAGTCATACCGTGTAGGTCGCTCACGTATCACACAGTCAGAAGCAAAAAATACCATCTGGATAGCCCCGTGATCCGATTCGCAATCCAGTGTCCTAAGCCCATCCTCCGTCGTTGGCATAATGCCCACAGATGCCATAAAAATACCGATGAAGGACGATATCCCCGCATCTACCCTAGTCGGTCCCTCAGTCCTCCGAATGTCCAGATCAGTACACATGAGTAGAAATTCACGAAGATTACGTCCACTCGCATTCATAATAGTATCCCCCCAATACGGGTGTCTAGCATTCAAATCACCACCAATAACTACACTGCCATTTCTGATAAGACCCTGAATTGAGATAAAGTCAGAATCAGCAAAGACAGTGCTTGGGCGAAGATACATCGAAATGAAGGTGATGAAATCCCCATTAGTTCCCCGTATTCTAACTGCTGTATTCTCAATATTTCCCGTATCAAGGACAATCTCCCCAGAAAGCAATGTGTTCCTAACAAGGACAGCCGTACCTCCTCCACGTCCGTTTTGTCGATCTCGTCCAAATACGTTATACCCATCAATATTAAACCTGTGGCGTGGACCTAGACGGTGCTCAGCCAACAGTAATATATCCGGTCTATGCCGTGTCAAAAATAAATTCAAATAATGTCTCCTGTGTCCAGAGACGATTGAATTAACATCAATAAAAATGGTCCTCAGTAATCCATCCATGACGTCCCAATGTCATTAACATACCAAGAAGAGCCCTTGACTTGTCCCCGTCATCACTTAATTCCCTATACTCCCTAGCAAATTTACCTATTTTACCCAAACACTGTAGTAATTCACCCCCAAAGAAGCGTCCACAATCACGGTCCATGGTCTCATATTGAGCCATGGCTGACCCCAATGAAATATCATCCCCCTGAGACCCTACCGGTCCTGATCCTTGTGCAACCTTTGATGTCGTCAGTTGTCGATCGGTAGTAAAAGCAGCCCCAGCCGCTGCCGCATATGAGACTCCATTCCCCAACCCACTCCCATTCGATGCTACAATACGGGTACGAGAACCGCCCCCATGTGATTTTTTCTCCTCCAATTTACGGAGGAGCTCAATTCTCCGCGGACACTCTTTCGAGCTAGCCGCATGGCCTTCAACACTGCAATTAATGCATCTTACTGGCAAACCAACCCTCTTAGACACCTGTCCTGTAGCCGGATTAGTTACCAATGTCTCCGCGTTATTCTCCCCCCTTGGTGGTACATTACACTTGCCTGGGCCATGAGACCCTCCGCACTTTACACACCTATAAGGCATTCGGCAGTTGACCGATACATGACCGAAACGCTGACAATTGTAACACTGTGTTACACCCTTTCGAATAAATTTCCTAATATATACCCTAGAACGTAAAATATACCTAATTTTGTAAAATTTCTCAATGTCAGAATCTCTAGTCATCCTAACAATCCATTTGTCGTTCCCCAGTTTAGATAGACCAATTATATTGACGTTTGTCTCTAGGTCATTCAAATTCTCCAAAATTTCCACAGACTCGAAAGAATGTGGAAGTCCCTCTATCACAGCGACAAATGGTCGTAAACCCTTAGGCGTGTATGTATAAAAGTTTACCTTCTGTTCCTCTAGCAAGCCCTTAACTTTATCAAAGTCCTCAAGGGTACAGACTCCTATATTAGATACGTTACTACCTAAAATCTTAACATTATAGTTCTTATGACCTAGCTTATTGTCAATAGAATCTATTACACTTTTAACGTTAATGTCGTACGTCGTTATTATCGGAACAGACTTACTCTTTTTCTCTCCTTCTCTTATAGCTGTCTTACTCCGGGATGAAACCTCAGTAATTTTTGTAGCTTTCTCCTTCTGACTAGCTTGCACTTTTTTCTTTTGGTTGTTGATGACTGGTGAATTCGGCAATCGGCTATTTCCCATATTAGTTAATTTCTTAGCACTATTGGCTGATTTTTCGGCTATTTTGTTAACAGGCTGTTTGGCATTTTCCTCTTCAACCTGCATATCATCCTCGCTTGAGAAACTTTCGTTTTCATTGTCTCTATCTTGCAACCGCATCAACAGATCCTCGACAGTTTTCCTTAGCTTTGCGTTCTCTTCTTCAATATAGTTGAACTTTTTAGTCATCAGTTCGAACTCGCTATCTTTTTTGCAAATTACTCGTCGAAGCTCTTCGACGGTGGCTCCGACTCTAGGCCGTTTCTTATTTGGGTTAAGAGTTTCATCTTCCTCCATATTTCCCTCTCACACTTATCAGAGGGTAACAAAACTTGTTGAAATTTAATTCAGTTTTCGACACTCTCAGGTAGAATATTTTCACACCGTCGCTTTAATTACCGCACAGGTAAATTCCAGGTACTGCACCTTTTTTTCTGAATTTCCCGCAATTACACTTCAGTATTGCCTGGGAATTCACGTTTTTTCTTGATGTCTTGGGATTTTCCTCCAAGAATAATTTAATTTTCAATTTTTTTATGCTTTTTCGTTTTAAAATTTTTCCGTAATGAACTGCACACTTCAACACTTCACACTTCAATCTATCTATCTTTTCCCAACACTACTACAATCCAAGTTAGTACCCTTATACATACTTATGAATAAACCAAATGAGAATTCAAACTCATTTGTTGTCCGTTTGGTTAACAAAAGGCCATGTATTACGGGTGTTCACTATAGGTTGTAGTAATAAGGGGTTTCCTATCATACTTCATATAACTAAATTATATTATACTATATTATTCACATTATATTTACTTTTAAACTACATTATATTATATATTATACACATTATATTATATATTATACACATTATATTCATTTATTAGGTTTGTTCGACGTAAATCCGGGTAAAGTCCGGAAAAATGAGAGTAAACAAAAAATTCTCTCAGAAAACGATAAATTTACCAAAATTTGCTGGAACGCAAAAAACCACATTTCAAGCCCGAAAAAAAACCTCAAAATTGTACGGCTGTTGTTTAGAGATCCAGGTTGATATGCCCCCAGCCGGCTTACCGCCGTCGCCGAATTATTTTGTTCGGATGAACCGCATCAGGCTATCTCGACTGATGGCGTTAAATAAATGTATACTATGCACTTCCACCCGTTGCTACCAAATTTCGACTGTCTGCTTTTCAGTTTCTCTATTGTAAAAGGGGACTTAGCACTAAGTTTTAATGAAAAAAATTTAAAATAACTCGTTATGTCCGCAATCAAACAATAGAGCATATATATTACGGCTGCACTAAAAATTACAAGAAAAACATATTAACATATATCGTTGTTTTTTCAACTCGCTTTCATTCGTGCATATATGGTAATACGAAATCAATTTAATTTTCTATTATAAAAAAACAGAAGTTTCTGTATGATAACGTTAAAAAAGTTTAATCATTATTAGGTTTGATATAGGAAATTATATTGAGTTTTATGTTTATATTTTATTCGAACTTTTTACTATATATTAAATTATAATGTGAATCATTTTTATTTTGGCTTGAGTTTATTTATTCTTTCATTTAATTTTATAATCCAAATTGAATTAAATTGTAACCATTTTTAGGACTATTCTTTCTAAAATTATTTCCGTTATTAGCCGAGTGGAATGCATTTTTGAAATCAGCTCCGATTTCATCATTAGCACTCTTTATCGGTATACTACTATGTTATTGAAAATTTCTATTTATGTTACAATTCAATGAAATTTGAATTAGTGAATCTTAGTATTATTTTTCAAATTTTTGTTGAATTTTTTACTTCACCTATCAAATGACAATTCTTTATTCAACATGTTCATATTCTTTATATATTCCTAAAAATGGTTACAATTTCATTTAATTTGAATTATAAAATTAAATAAAAGAATAAATAAACTTAAGCCAAAATAAAAATGATTCACATTAAAATTTAATATATTGAGTTTTACTAATATATATTCTGGATCAATACTCTTGTTATAAAAAATAGTGGAATGCTAAGTTTTTGTAATCGTAAAGATATGACTGCACAATATGATTAACGCAAAACCTACTTATTTCGTTAAAACACTTATTTTCGGTTTTTTTTATTTTAATAATTTCTTAAACCAGCTCCAATCTACCGACGGTAATTTTTGCACTTAGACGCCACCACGCCGTTTTTCTACCAACAGCTTGGACCTCTGCTATTGCTAAAAAAAATTGTTCAACAAATTTTTAGTTTTTAAGGTTTAATGTTTGTTAAAGTATGTCCGAACAAACACTAGAGTGAAATGCATATGTTTTATTAGTTATTAAAATTATTCAAATTACAAAAACTCTATTTATATTCTCAGACAAAGTATATTCCATTGTTTACAAAAATAAAAAATCTTTTCAACCTTTTATATTTTTACAATTTGAAAACAGCTGATTTAGTGATCTGACAGTTTTCCCATTTTACACGCAAAAAAGTACGGATAAAGTCTGGTAAAAAGAGAAATACAAATTACTCTCATGAACGTTCTCATTTACCCAATTTACCCAATTTTCAACACAAGAAACGCTTTTAGGTAAAGTTGGGAGCCCGCGGATTCCCGCGGTAACGTACGTCGAACAAACCTATTATATTACATTGGGCAAATTCAAAGTGGTTGCATATCAGTCATATTTGTACTATTTCATATTATTTTATGCATGCATAAAATTTTTGTTAGTAATTTCCATACAAAAAAAAAAAATAATATGACTACACAATTGTTTCCTATGTATAAGAAATTGTTTATGTTATACTTTTAACCATACTGTCTCTCAGAGAGAATTTCTTCGCTTCTCACCTCTCAGAGAGAATATTTTCTATTTTCTTCTTTCCTGCATACATACAATTTTTAACAGCGTCATCTCTTTGTCTTCTTTCTTGTATTAAATACATAATTTGTTAACAAAAGGTGTTCAAAGTCACTAGTCATATTAATATGAATTATATGACATAGTACAATATGAGAGTCTACTTTGAATTGGCCCATTATTTTATATTATATATAATACATTATATGTGCGTGGTTACCAGCCACGTCACAACTTTGCGAAAAAAGCAATCTAGCTATCTAATAAAATAGTAAAGAGGTGGACATTTAATTAAAACGTAAACATGATCTCCCATTAGTTTGGTTTTTGTATTCTCTTTTAATATTTAATTAGACTTTTCACTGGAAATATAAGTTAGATTTCTTTTACACTTAATTCTTTCTTTATATTCCTTTTCTACAAAATAAGTTATTTTTTTGAAGAAAACGTTGTTTTTGAAATGGTCACAAATTAAAAACATTTTTGTGTATTTTTAATCTTTTTTTTTTTTTTTTTTAATTTGTAAATTTATTGGTATTTATATTTTAAGTGATACCAGCAAAAATGTGTACAACAATTATGGGAAAAAAACCAAATTGCTCCAAAGAAGAAAGGGATGTAATTCTTAATCTCAGAGTCTCCGGGAAGACGGTAAATGAGATCACTTAGTTGCTCTAGAGGAAAAATTAATAATGCAAATAAACGCTTTAAAACATTTGAAACCTCAAATAGTGTACCCAGAGCCCCCAAACTCTGTAAAACAACAGCCATGGAATATGACATAGTCGTAAGAGCATCCAAAACTGACCCATTTAAGAGTTCTGAACAGCTAAAAGTTGAATTAGAGTCATCATATAGTATATTTATAGTTGATATATCATCTAGAACTATTAGATGGCGGCCTAATGAAGCTCTATTTCGTGAATTCATCGCACAGCGAAAACCGTCTCCAAATAAAATTTAAAATCCAGATTTAATTTTGTCAAAGAAAACATGAAGAAATCAATGAGTTTTTGGAAAAATATTTTATAGAGCTACAATGACAAGTTTTAACGATGAGGTTCAGATGGAAAACGCTATATTTGGCGTCCATATAACCAGCAACACAGGGCCTGTTCGTAAATGTATCACTGCACTGCATTTATGCGCACTACATTCAAAAATGCAAACAATGGCAGCAGCAATTGTCAACTGTTCACAAATGCAACACTACTGCATATAACGCTCAAATAAACAAAAAATTCTAATCATAAAAATGGCTGATGCAACGAATGAGTAAGTATGTATAAAGAATGAGATTTTGTATTATTTATTTTTGATTATTTTACTTTTTAAACATTTTTACCCTCGAAAATGAAATATTTGTCAGATGTTGTATCATCAAATTCACAAATTAAGTTTATAATTATTTTTTCTATTTTTGTGCAGTGTTCGCTCGTTCGTAAATGCAAAAAATAAAAAAAGCAGCAGCAAGTGATGCATTTACGAACAGGCCCACAATTAAGCACGGAGGCGGAAATGTTATGGTATGGGGTGCGTTTTCTTAGCATGATATTGAATCAAATTTGAGGATCAGTTTAAGATTGCATTTTTAAAAAGGTTACCCCACGAAATATTGATGTTAAGACAAACAACTTAAAAAAATATTGCAATTTAAATGAAAATAGAAAATGTTTTACCCAATACAATTTTTTTTAAAGATTTATTTATTTACAGAATTTTAAATTATGTATTTAAAAAGTGAACTAGAACTTATTTAAGTTTTAGATTTAGGAACTGAAAAACTATTTTTTTAATACTCGAACTTCTTTTCTAAATTTTAATTACAATATTTATTAGATTTTTAATACTGGCTTTCAAGTTCATATAATTGTAAAATTGTTTGAATTATTAATAAATTAATTTTTTTTTTGTGATAATAAAAGAATACACTAAAAAAGTAAGTTTTTACCGACACTAGCCGAGTGGAATGCATATCCGAAACCAGCTAAAGTATCATCGGTATTTCAGTGTTGGTTGTTAACATCATTTATTCAACTCACAAGAATCAAATTATTATACATATATTTATTTCCTACCAAATGTCGTTGAGAACGAAATGTACTACTAAAGTCTTTTCTCCGTTGTTGAAATGATTTCTTATTTTATTATTTATTATACCCTTCACCAGTGGTGCACAAGGGTATATATAGCTTTGTCATTCCGTTTGTAATTTCTACAATTTTCATTTCCGACCCCATAAAGTATATATTTTCTGAAAGCTTATGAATAGAGGAGTCGATTAAGCCCTGACCGTCTGTCCGTGTGTTGGTTGAAATCAACTTTTAGAAGCAACTATATGTTCCTCAGATCTCTATATGGTATCAATCTCTTGGAAATATTCAGGAATGAATCGCTATTGAAATTCAGCACAATCGCCCAATAACTTTCTGAGATATGAGCAAAAAACCACGACCACCTCGTTTTTTTACACAATTACAACAACAACATACATACATAAATATATGTAAAAACCATACAAAACAAGTAACAGTGCTATATTCGGCCGTGCCGAATCTTATATACCCTTCACAACGTGTAGTTATGCTATAACAATTGTTTGTATCACCATTCATCCCATATTAAATACGTGCATATGTATATACTGGTTAGAATATATGTGGCATCGAATCCCAGCTGAGCCAAAAAAAAAATTATTTTATTTTATTTAATATATTATTTATATTTTATATTTTTTTTAAATTTTTTAAAAAAATTTTTTTAGAAAAATTTTTAAAAAATTTTTTTAAATTTTTTTTTGTAGTTTTTTTTTATTATTTTTTTCTTATTTTTAATATTTTTTTTTTTGTAATTTTTTTTGTTTGGTATGTTTTTTACATGTATGTATGTATGTTGTTGTTGTAATTGTGAAAAAAAACGAGGTGGGCGTGGTTTTTTGCTCATATCTCAGAAAGTTATGGGGCGATTGTGCTGAATTTCAATAGCGATTCATTCCTGGATATTTCCAAGAGATTGATACCATGTACAGATTTGAGGAACATATAGTTGCTTCTAAAAGTTGATTTCAACCAACACACGGACAGACGGGCAGACGGATAGACGGACAGACGGTCAGGGCTTAATCGACTCCTCTATTCATAAGCTTTCAGAAAATATATACTTTATGGGGTCGGAAATGAAAATTGTAGAAATTACAAACGGAATGACAAAGCTATATATACCCTTGTGCACCACAGGTGAAGGGTATAAAAAGAAAAAATTACAAAAAGAAAAAATATTAAAAATAAAAAAAAAAAATAAAAAAAGTTAAAAAAAAAAATTTTTTAATAATTTAAAAAAAATTTTAAAAAATTTTTTAAAAATTTTTTCAAAAAAATTTTTTTAAAAAATTAAAAAAAAAAAAAATAATAACAAAATATAAATTATATATTAAATAAAATAAAATTTTTTTGGCTCAGCTGGGATTCGATGCCACATTTATTCTAACCAGTATATACATATGTACGTATTTGATATGAGATGAATGGTGATACAAACAATTGTTATTGCATGACTACACGTTGTGAAGGGTATATAAGATTCGGCACGGCCGAATATAGCACTGTTACTTGTTTTTTTTGTTTTTGCTTCAACCATCAGTTCGATGACAATGTAAGCTTGTTGTCATAACTTTTAAAACTTTTTATTTCAATAATATTTGTTTTTGTGTATTCCGTTATCAACAGTATGTTGGTATAGATGAAACAATAGGTTAGTTCGAGTACTTTTACTGCACTTTGTAGTAAATGAGTAATTATTTAGTAAATTGAAAATTTTACTCTCAAAAAGAGAATTTGTCCAAAAAAGTACTCGAACAGACATTTGTTAAAATTCGTAAGATTGAAGCAACAGCTGATGGCAAATAAATATTGTGTTGTTTAATGGGAACTATATACATACATACATATGTGCAAATATGTATTTAAGTATGTATACCTGCGCCAGATTCAGGCAGTTCCATTCTTTCATCTGTAGACATTGTTAACTAACTTTATTTCATAAACAATTTAAATTTAATAATATTTTGCACTTTTGTTTGGATTTTCCTTTTTTTAATATTTTTTTCACAAATTGTATACTTTTTGTTTGTTTACTTACTACAAGAAATTTCTGTTGTAAAAATTTGCAAATACTCAGTCAAGAACTGTCACTTTTCGCTCACTATTTGTGCTCTCATTTACTACAAATTTGTGTAAACGAACGCAATTTCGTAAAATGCAGTAAAAATATGTACAAATTCGTACAAATTTGTGAGTTCTCGAACGAACCTAATATAATCACTGAAACAATTTTTGCGTCGTTTCTTTTAAGCTACAATTTATTTGCAAAAAAGTAAGCAAACAAGTAATTTTGCATTGAGAAAATAATAGGGACACTTCATTAATTTTGTTTAATTGAAAAAAAAATTTGCAAAAAAATAATTAAAGAGGGTAAAGAATAGGTTAAAGCAACTAAACCGATTTTATGGTAAACTATAATTTTTCTAATAATCTAAAGATGGGTCGTGGTGCTCACACAACAGATACTGAAAATGATGTGATTTTAAAACTGAAAGCAGATGGTTTATCTATATTGAAATTGCTCGTACTATGAAGTGTTGCAAAAGTAAATTGTTTAATGCAATCCAGTTAAAGAAAACTGCCTGTATCGAAATATATATATGAACATTTTGGATTGATTTATTAGGCCAGCTGATTGTCAGCTGTCAGAATTATTTTTTTATACCCTTTACCAAAAAAAAAAAAAAGGCGAGGAGTATATTTTCACCCATGTTCTGGATTCCGAGTAAAATTAAATACAACACTGAAATATAAACTCCGAGTGAATTAATTTCATGCATTATAGTGAGTATTGCATTGTTTTAATGTTATGTTATGTTTTTAAGGTTACTGTTTAAATATAAGTGTGTTCGATTTATGTTTATACCCTTCACACAGTGAAAAAGGGTATATATAGGTTTGTCACTCCGTGTGAAATTTCTACAATTTTCATTTCCGACCCCATAAAGTATATATTTTCTGAAAGCTTATGAATAGGGGAGTCGATTAAGCTCTGTCAGTCTGTCCGTGTGTATGTTGAAATCAACTTTTTGAAGCCCCCCGATATCGCTTGGACCCGGGTGATGTATTAGAATATCAGAAATATTCGGGAGTAGAACGGTATTGAAAATCAGAAACATCCGTACATAAGCAACTGAGATATGAGCAAAAACCCACGACCACCTCGATTTTTTATTCACAAAAACAACATTACAACAACAACATACATACATACAAACGTGTATACTGGTTAGAGAAAACGTGGCATCGAATCCCAGCTGAGCCAAAAAAAAATTTTTTTTTAAATTTTTTTTTATTTATTTTTTTATTTTTTATTTAATATATTATTTATATTTTTATTATTTTTTTTTTTTATATTTTTTTTAATTTTTTTTTTATTTATTTTTTGTTTTATATTTGTTATATATATTTTAATTATTTTTTTTTTTTAATTATTTTTTTTTTTTTTAACATACATACGTAAATTTATAATTTTACAATGGGATGTTTTTATATATGTATGTTTTTTATATGTATGTACGTATTTTATATGGGATGAATGGTGATACAAACTACTGTTATTGCATGACTACACGTTGTGAAGGGTATATAAGATCCGGCACGGCCGAATATAGCGCTCTTACTTGTTATACCCGCCACCAAAAAAATGGTGGGGGTATATTCATTTTGTCATTCCGCTTGTAACACATCGAAATATCCATCTTAGACCCCATAAAGTATATATATTCTGAATCGGGGTTTGATTTTATGACGATCTAGCTATGTCCGTCCGTCTGTCCGTCTGTTGAAGGCACGATAGAGGTCGCACCGAAAAAGCTAGGGGGCTCAAATTTTGCCAGAATCTTATAGACAAGGTTTGTTTGGTATTGAAAATGGGCTAAATCGGAATATTAGGAAGAGAGTTATAGCTTGAATAGCACGAGTAGGTCGAAAAAACCGTGTCCTTCGAACATCGAATAAAATGGAATTGTGTCCAAACGCCTTAACGTAGACTCATGAAACTTCGAATATATATTTCCTGGGTAATAATAATATTTTCCTCCGAAAATTGTCTAAATCTATGCATTAGGAGAGGAGTTATCGATCAAAATGTACGAAAATTTATACCGCACAGTGTATTTTTCGGTATATTTAAAAACAAAAACGTCATAAAAGTAACAAAATTGGATGTACGACTCTGAAATTTTGCACACTTTGCTTTTTGGTGACACGCTTTCTTGTAACGGCAAACCAATGTGCCACGCCCACTTTTACGCCCACCTCCCATATAACGTTTTAACTAAAATTCATATAATTTCTCTATTAATAAAGATTTTGGAATAATAAAGGCCTATATTGAAACACCTCAGTTGTACTCATTCGCAAAAATAACTTTGACACGCCTACTATAACGCCCACTTTTCACGTTATCTACCGTTAATGAAATTTAAAAGCTCATAAAACCGCTAAAATTAGAGGTATGATGATAAATTATGCTACGTCTATCCCCCTAGGCAATTTCATTACTATGCCAAAAAATTAAGGTGCCACGCCCACTTTTACGTCCACCTCCCATATAACGTTTTACCTAAAATTCATATAATTTCTCTATTAATAAAGATTTTGGAATAATAAAGGACTATATTGAAACACCTAAGTTGTACTCATTAGCAAAAACAACTTTGACACGCCTACTATAACGCCCACTTTCACTTTTGAATTGTGTTCAGACGCATAAACGTAGTCATGAAACTTCGAATATATATTTATCAAGTCAAAAGAATATTTTTCCCTGAAAAAGAGTTATAGATAAAAATGTACGAAAATTTATACCGCACAGTGTATATTTCAAATTTAAAACGTAATAAAACTGACAAAACTATATGTACGATTCTGAAATTTTGCAAACATGGCTTTTTGGTTAAAATCTTCGTTATAACGGAAAATAGATGTGCCGAGCACACTTTTTTTCTTAAATTTTTATAAAAATATATTAGTCATATATATTAGCATTTATTCATCTTACACTGCGCCATTTATTGTACTGTAGCTAAACATAAGATAAAGATGATAAGATAGATGACTCTACTAGCAACTACTAGATGGCATGCTAACAACTTATGCTTATGTTCTCCTGAAGTTATGCTCTATTAAAAATGGGAATTTAGAAAAATTTTTGACCTAAGTAAAAAAAATATCTCAACATTATAAACAATTTATTTTCATGTACTAATGGCTAACAAATTTTAAAATTATACAAAACTTATTTCGTTTGAAAATCTTTTAAAAGCAAAATGTTATAGAAGTTTAAAAATCAAAATCTTACTAATAAATTTCCCGTTTTAGAAAAATGCAGAGAATGTATATTTTAAATCACCCTGTGGCCCTTACAATTTAACCACCCTCTACAAAGAAAGTGATACATATTTTTATATTATTATCACACGGTGATTCAAAATATACATTCTCAGTACATGAAAATAAATTGTTTATAATGTTTAGAGATAATTTTTTTTTACTTAGGTCAAAATTTTCCTAAATTCCCATTTTTAATAGAGCATAACTTCAGGAGAACATAAGATAACAAACATAAATTAGCACTATTTCGTAGATGAAACTTTCTTTCCTCTTAAATTCATGTAATTTCTCTATGAATAAAGATTTTGGAATACTAAAGTACTATATTGAAATATCTAAGTTATGTTTATTAGCAGAAACTTTATTGACACGCGTATTTTAACGGCCACTTTCATTGAAAGACTAAATTTACGAAAACATTTTACTAGCATACCGAAGTTATAATGGGTGGTTTAATTTTAAGGGACTATGTTGATTTTGAATAAAATTATTATGAAATTATTATCATTTATTTTTATAATGATAATATTTGTATGCTTCAGTTATGTATGGAACAAAATATCGGCCAAATGGCCCCCCCAACCTAGGCGGCACACCTCGATCCGATAGTCCATATTTTCAATGACACTGTTGATGCTCAATTGTTGGACACAATGATGAGTCGAGGTTGCTTGCTCTTTTGCCACGTTATCGTGAAAAACAGCAATGTTTCCCATTCAACGAACTAAGATGGCATTCACAGATGTTTTCACATTTCAGACAGACCTGCTTTGCAGACATTTAAATATTTTTTTGCAATTCTTACGATTGTGGACGAATTCGAACGATTATGTTGACCAAAAGAATCACGAAGTGCATTTTGATTTGAACGCCCATTTTTATAAAAATCTTTAATATTTAAAAACGTTGCTCGATTGCGTATCTTTCCACGGTTCAAATTGAGTTAGTCTGAGATTGAGAAATGTCAAATGAAATACAAGAAAAAAGTTGAAGTTTAGATGTGGTTCACCTTAAACATGGGCCCTTAAAATTTAACCACCCTCTATAAAGAAAGTGATACATATTTTATTATAAAGAGATTATTCTATAGCGATTAACAAAATAATAAATATTGTGCTTTAAATGTACACAAAATTGGTGGTTTTTTTGTTTTTTTTTTATGTCCTATAAGAATTAATTTGGATGTCGAATTTATAAATTAGAAACACATATGTACATGTATTCCAGATCCAGGTTTTCTTTTAATGATCAGGTCTTTCTTATATCGTTTAATGGCATTTGAAACAGTTCGAAGTTCAAATTTCAAATTTTTTGCTTTTTTTTTAAAAGTAAATGACGGATTTTTTTGAAAAGTTTTAATTATATTTTCACGTACTTTTTTTCGCAGTCTATTTTGATCGTAATAATAATTGAAAATTAATGAGTTTTAAAACCATAGTATCTGACATATACATAAGTACATATATTAAAGCTAATGTGATAAAAAGAAAAATTATTTATTACACGATTTGAGTTTTATTACTTAATGTAACTACAAATTTTTTTCGATATCCTCCTTATATAAAGGGTGTTTTTTTAAGCCCGATAGAACTTGAAATTGTAAAAAATAACACAAAAAATTAAATTGTAATCAAAATTTTTTTTTTATTCGAAAGATCAATACGTGACATTAACATTTGAAAATGATTTCGGGCATATGGGCACCGCGGCTGTCCAGAATGCGCTTCGTCAAGAACAGCCGCGGTGCCCATATGCCCGAAATCATTTTCAAATGTTAATGTCACGTATTGATCTTTCGAATAAAAAAAAAATTTTGATTACAATTTAATTTTTTGTGTTATTTTTTACAATTTCAAGTTCTATCGGGCTTAAAAAAACACCCTATAGCTATGTCGTTCCTTTTGCAATTTCTACAATTTCCATTTCCAACCCCATAAAGTATATATTTTCTGAAAGCTTATTAATATAGGAGTCGATTAAGTTATGTCCTTCTGTCCGTGTGTTGGTCGAGTATGGTATCAATATTTTGGAAATATGCGGGAATGAATCGCTATTAAAATTCAGCACAATCGCCAATAACTTTCTGAGATATGAGCAAATAAACACAACTGCCTCTGTTTTTCCCATATTGTTACCATCAAAATAAAATTTTTTCAGCCATGAATAATTTATAGATTCCTTTGCTCTTATTTGTAGATATACATAATATGCCTCTTGAGATATTCGTGAACAATTTTGGATAAAGCGTGCCCTAATCGGTAAAGTAAAGATCACTTCGATGCTGAAAATAAAGAAAGCAATAGATTCCGACGAATTTTGCAGGAAAATTAAAAATCGTTAGCTAACTTTACTTTGAGGCTTAAGCAAGCAACAACCTTTTGTGAATATGGAGAATTTATTGACCGGATGCTTATAGAACAGTTATTAGTTGGTCTAAAATGGCAAAGTATTTGTGATAAAATTATGAACGACAATGACAAATACAGAAACTTTGGGTACAAACAAATTTTCTCACAACGGAGTGGTGGAAGAAAGTATGGTTCCGATACTATGAAAAGAAATACTCGTACTTAGCACGGAAGTGAGGTGAAAGTAAAAGATAACATCAGTTGTCACGGGTCACCGGAAAATGTGAAAATTTCGAAATGCTACATATTACATATGTGGAAAAATCGGACATACCTCTAAAGTTTGTAACTCGAGTACATTACAGTTGGTTGAAAAGGAACCTAAAGACGAAATTGATTGTTATGTTTATGTGTAAATACTAAAAAAAAGAAAAGAAAAATAAAGAAATTAATAATAAAGATTTATGGTTAGTCTGTATATGGAAATGAAAGCCTGCAGTTGAGATTAACTATTTGGCGACGAGTAAAAAAAAAAAATAAGAAAAATTGAAAGAAGCAGACAACAGTTTTAACCTGATTTTTACATTACAAGTAAATTTGAAGGGGATTGCGTAGGAAAATGACTGACCAAACAGGAACAGTAGTGATGTTTACTTTTGATGCCTTCGATCAGAAAACAACAACATGGGCTCTTTAGGGAAAGCGTTTTGAAACGGCGGTGGAAATTTATGATAATGGGGCTGATCTAGTGAAGTGGCTAAACTCATTTAACATTACATGGGTGCTGCAATATACAACGTGTCGTGTGACAGACTGCTACCAAGAGAGCCTGAAAGTGCTACATACAAGGAAATTGTTACAATTTTACAGGACTATTTTCAACCCCGTCCAAACGAAATATTGGAAAATTATAGAATTCATTCCAGGAAGCAGAAGACAGAGGAGACGTGTATAGATTTTTTGACGGCATTGCGGCGTTTATCGGTAAATTCTGGATTTGGCGACTATTTAAATACATCGCTTAGAAACCGATTCTTGTTTGGGTTAAAAAACCAAACTGTCCAAAGTAGATTGCTGGAAAAGAAAATCCTATCCAATAAATGAAGCTGCAAATATGGCGAGTTCGTATGAAATTGCAGAAAAAGGTGGGTTAGAATTACAGTGGCCATTGGAAAATGGTGAACAAATTGAAAGGGGTAAGGTATAAAGACGAAAATGTTAACGTACGAAGCACACATACACCGACAAATTTTAGTAGACAGAAATAAGGTTCGAAGAAAGTTCGTTGTGGCAACACTGATCATATGGCAGATAAATGTAAATACAAGAAAGCGATCTGTCATTTCTGTAGAAAAATAGGGCCATTTAAGAAAAATGTGTTTTAAAGCAAACAAACAAGTAAATTACATTGCAAAAGAACAGAAAAATGAGACAATGGCGGTTGAAGAGTTATTTCACATGGAAGACCGAGATAAACAAAATGGAAAATTAAATTGTGCTTTGAATGTGAACAACAAAATTATAATGTTTGAGATTGACACCGGAGCACATGTCACTATAATCAGTTTGGAAGACGCAAAGAAATATTTTCCTAAAAGTCATGTAATTTCAAGTGATATAAAATTGTACAGCTATTGCAAAACTATTATTGATTACCTGGGTTTCATATGGGTGGATGTTATGTCAAACGAGCAATTTTTTAGATTGAAAATATATAATGTACGATCTGACAGACAAGCGCTGCTTGAAAGAGATTGGCTGCGATCAATAAAATTATCGCACCAAGAGGTAAACAACATTGAAAACAATATGAAAACATCGGATTTAAATTTAGAGTCGTTGGTGAATGTTGTATCTTCAATAATAAAAAGCTGTTTATTTTTTATGTATTTAAAACGTTATTATATATATTTTATGAACAGAAAATTACAATATTAAATGACAGAAAATTTAATGCTATGTTCTATGTATTATATGGCTGTAAGAGTTACCACAATTCTCCCACACTTAATCTTGCCTATCAACTTCGTTACCAACGACATAGTCTTGTAAATGCTGCGGCATTCTTCGTTGTCTGGTTGTTTTGCGCAGCAACTGTGTTCCTTGCAGGTCAGTACTTTGACTTTCACTTATTTGTTCAGCTCCAACTTCCTCTATTAGTGGACAATTATTTGTGGAACAATCAACGCTAGTTGATAATCTAGTGGGAATATGAGCTGAGGAATATAAAAGAATTTGTTGATCTTCTTGACTTCTAATCTGATTATCGCATTCCGGTTTTCCTGTATGTGCAACGTTTGTGTCAAAATTATGTTGAACACATGTTAAACGCAACTGATCTATATGCCGTTTAAATTCGTACCCACTATCCAACTTTACTACATAGTGCAGATGACCCATTTTCTTAATTATCTTACCAAACCTCCACTGCTCTTTGTTAGCCGTATAATAACGAGCTTGGACTCTGTCTCCAACATTTAATTGTCTTGAAGATACACAGGGGGTCGTTGATTGGCTTGTAGTTATGGGTTTTAATGAATCTAAGCGAATTCGAATTTGACGTCCTAAATATTGTTCTGCTGGAGTTTTCCCATTCTGGAGAGGTGTTGCTCTATACCGGAACATAATTTCCCTAATTTTATTTTGAATTGGTACTTTTTCATCTGTCATAGCTACTAATCGTTTTTTTAATGTTTGAATATTCCTTTCAGCTAAACCATTCGTCGCTGGATGCCCGGGAGCAATATATTTTTGAAAAATTCCCGCTCCGCTACAAAAGGTTGTGAACTCAGCACTTGTAAAAATTGTGGCATTATCTGATACTAGTACGTCTGGGTACCCATTCCGCGAGATTCCGATTGTTGACGAAGATGATGGTGCTGTTGTACAAACTCCTACTTCTGCCCATTTGGACTTCGAATCCACCACCACCAAAAAATAATGACCTTGATATGGCCCGGTGTAGTCCATATGCACACGTTGCCAATTGTTTTCTGGCTCTTCCCAAGGATGAAGCGATGTTTTAGGAGGGCTATTTTGAATCGACGCACATGAAGAGCAGGAACGTACATATTTTTCTATGTCTTTGTCTATAGATGTCCAATATACATATCTTCTGGCTAATTGCTTCATTTTTGTAATTCCCACGTGAGTGTGATGTAACTCTTTCAGAACTAATTGTTGTAAAGATGTTGGAATTACCACCCGTTGTCCTCTAAATAAAATATCAGAATCTATTGTAAATTCCGATTCAACGTTTCCATTTGTACGTAGGTCAAATAGGATCTTTGAGAGAATCGCATCTTTTCTTGTTTCATCTTGAACTGTTTTAAAATTTATTAATCTCGAATTGATCTGATTTATTGTTGAGTTACAAATTAAATGTACTTCCTGATCTATTGAATCTTTCGTATACGATGTTGATTTTACGGTTGCTCTTGAGAGGCAGTCGGCATGTGCGATTTCTTCGCTTTTCTTTGATATTACTTCATAGTTGTATCCTGTTAGGAATGCGGCATAACGTTGTAGTCGAGATGAAGTCATTTGGGGAAGCTTTGAATTCTGGTGAAAAATTCTTGATAGTGGTTGGTTATCTGTGACTAACTTGAAAGGTCGGCCAAAAACGTACTCGTGAAATCGTTGGACAGCAAAAATTATAGCTAAAGCCTCGCGATCTAATTGTGAGTAATTTTTCTCTGCAGATGTTAAAGCTCTAGACGCAAAAGCGATTGGTTTTTCATCATTGCCAATTAAATGTGATAAAACACATGCTATACCTTTGGGACTGGCATCGCACGTAAGCTGTATTGGTAATTTTGGATTATACGGCGTCAATACACGATCACTTGCAATTTCTTTCTTTAACGTATCGAAAGCATCCTGGCATTGCGTTGTCCTTATAAATTTTGAATCTTCACGTAAAAGGTAACGCATTGGGGCAGTAATCGTCGATGTATTTGGAATGAACCTCGCGTAATACGTTACCATACCCAAAAAACGCCTCAACTCATCAACAGATGAAGGTGCTGGTATTTCCAAAATAGATTTTACCTTTGAAGCTGATTTCTGTACTCTATTATATTCGATTGTGTGACCCAAGAATTCGATTTTTTCTTTGAAAAATGAACATTTGGAAACGTTTAGATGTATATCAAATTTTCTTAGTTGTGACAAACATTTTCTTAAATTTTCTTTGCATTCGACCATCGATTCTCCGTGTACAACAATATCATCGAAATTAGATTCAGTTTTTGGGACATCGCGTAAAATCTGATCTATTATCCTATTAAATTCAGCTGGAGCCGTCTTGATGCCAAATGACAACCTGTTCATACGGTATGTTCCCTTATGTGTTGAAATTGTTTGAATAATGCTGGACTTCTCATCCACCGGTACATGTAAGTACGCCTTATACAGGTCTAATCGACAAAAATATCTCGAACCGCTTAGACTATTAAAAATGTGGTCTATTTTTCTTATAGGATAATGTGAATCAACCAGACGTTGGTTAACCCCTACCTTATAGTCTACGCATAGACGTATGCCGCCATCGGCTTTTGGAATAACAACAAGGGGTGACCCCCAGTCACTATTTGACGTTTTTGTGATGATACCTGCATTTTCTAATGTTTCCAGTTCCTTATGAACACGCTCAGTTAAAGCATATGGAATTGAACGTTCTTTTGTATACACTGGTGTTGCACTTTCACGTAGCTTTAATGAAACTCTGTAGTCTGAGATACATCCAATTTTCTCTTCAAATACGCTAGCAAATTCTGACCTTAGGTTATCGATTTCATGTGACTTACTAAAAAAAAACCTTTAACGTTCAATATTGGATTCAACTTATCTAAATCTGTTAAATTAATTTTAAGACCACGTATCCAGGACCTTCCTATAAGGGCTGCACAACCATCGGGTATTATGTACATGTCGTCATTAATTGATATACTGTTGTATTTTGCGTTGACTTACTTTTGGGAATCAAAGTATACTTAGAGCCGGAATCGACTTCGAACACAACAGGTTTTCCTTCTATTTGAACGTTTACATAATATCGATCAGAGTCCCAATACCTACTGTTACGGTAAACGTCCACAACGTTGTAGACACCATAGTCAAGTTGTTCAATTTGTTCCTCCGATACTTCAGAAATTACGTTGGTGCTATTTCCTAATAGCGTGGAAATACAAACTTTTGCCACATGGCCATTTTTCTTGCAAGAGCTGCACTTTAAATTTGATTTACCTGTTCGACAATCTTTTGCAAAATGATTATTTCTTCCGCATCGAAGACATTAGCCTGCAATTCCTACTTGTTGATAATTAACATTCTTATTTTGTGATCTATCATTCTGAAGATTTTTATTAAAACGATTTTGCCTACTTTTCATAAAAACCTTATTTACTTCTCGCGTATCGTCCTCATTTTGACCAGAAAGTTCCCTGGCATCTAATTTAGCAGCTTCGATAGAAATCGCTTTCGCGACAATTTCATCAAACTTTGAGGAATTTGACTGTAAGAGTCTTTCTCGAATATAATTGTCTTTTATACCTCGAATAAATTGTGCTCTCAAAAACAGGTCAGCTACAGAAGAACTACACTCACATGATGATATAAATTCACATTCATTAATATCGGTACGTAACACGGCAACATATTCTGCTATGGAATGACTGTCAGACTGGTATTTCCAGAGAAATTGATGTTGCGCGACTAATACATTTCTTTTTGGAGATAAGTGCATTTCTAATATGTTCAGCAACTCATCGTACTTGAGTTCATTGGGAGTCTTCGGAGCCGCCAATGCCGAAATCATACTAAATTTGTTAGCACCAATTGAATTTAATAGTAATTTTGCACAGTAATCATGATTTGAGGTTATGTTTTTCATTGAAATATAATTTTTAAAACGTTGTATATAGTTTTTGTATGATTCCTTTGTTTCGTCGAAAGGCTAAAAATTTGGCACAAACGCTGTGTTCATATTAACATCCCGCTCTGTAACCGACGTCGAGGCTCCCCTTTGTAAAATGTGAGACATCATTGTCTCTTGCATTTTCATAAATTCCGCAAATTGTTTTTCGTTCGTTTGGCTTTATCCTCGTCGCCAAACTGTTGTATCTTCAATAATAAAAAGCTGTTTATTTTTTATGTATTTAAAACGTTATTATATATATTTTATGAACAGAAAATTACAATATTATATGACAGAAAATTTAATGCTATGTTCTATGTATTATATGACTGTAAGAGTTACCACAGTGAATAAATACCTTACTGTATTTTCTACTACTCTTGGAAAGATTACTGGATTTAAAGCACATTTATATGTGAAACCCGCAGTAAAGCCAAAGTTAATTAAAGCAATATCTTGTAGTAGAAGAACATCTATTGCCCACAATAGAGGAGCTTTTTAGCAGAATGGCTGGTGGTATTAAATTTACGAAAACAGACTTGTCGTGAGCGTAATTACAACTACAGGTAGAACCGGTTGATAGAAATATTTTAACGCTTAGCACACACAAGGGATTTTTTACACCTACACGTTTAATGTTTGGGGTGGCTTGCGCAACACCAAAGTTTCAAAGATGGATGGAGGAGTTATTAGGGAATATGGATGGCGTTTCAGTTTTTCTTGATGACATAAAGATAACAGCAGCAGACGATTATACACATGTTCAGAGAATTGAGGAAGTCTTGCGACGTTTGAAAGAACTCAATATGCTCCTAAATTTAAATAAGTCATAATTTATGAGAGAACAAATAGAATTATGTGGCTACGTTATTAATAAGAATGGAATACCCCCTATGGAAAGCAAAATCGATGCTATACATAATATGAAGAAGCCAACAAATAAGGATGAGGTGCGATCCTTTCTTGGACTCATTAATTATTATGGAAGATTTGTAAAAAAATAAAGTAGCATAGTATATCCGCTTAACAATCTGTTACGAAATGAAGTTAAATTCAAATTTGGAGAGTTGTGAGGTAAAAAGGCAAATGCAATCGAATACAGTACTCACTAGGGTTTTTTCCCGGGAATTCGAGTTATTTAATCTTCCCGTTTATTATTCCCGGGATTATTTTTCGGGATACCGGGAAATGAAAATGTAGCTACGACTCGAAAGCATATGTTTGTATTGTGACATTTCTTTTTCATAAAGATATTTTCTTCAAGGTTTTTTTTTAACTTTATGTTTTAAAACTTTTTTTAATATTAAGAGAAACGAAACTTTTTTAGATGTAAAGTTCAATAGAATGGAAGTTTTTTTTTTAAAGAAGGCTGATGACACTGCAGTATGCCCTTTATGGGCAAAGATAATTTAATGTAAAGACCAAATCACCAGCGGATTAATGCGTCATTTGAGATCATTTGAGGCAACACTTCGAACCGATCACTCTGCACTCAGATGGTTGCTACAACTTAAACAACCGAAAGGACGGCTAGCACGTTGGATTGAACGTCTCCAGAGCTACGAATTTAGTGTTGAGCAAAGAAAGGACACTAAACATGGAAATGCAGATGCACTCTCCCGAAGACCGTGCAGATTGGAGTGCAAACATTGTGCAAAAGCTGAAGGGAAAGATATCTCGTTGACGTTCGACTAACACATATAGAGACGAGTGACGACTGGTCAGTGGCGCAAAGAGACGATCCCATACTGGCAAAAATTATGTCAGCAAAGGAGGAAGACAAAAGGCCAAACCGTAACCAAATATCAGCGGAAAGTCCACTGATGAAATCATACTGGGCGCTATGGAATAGTCTGCAGGTTATTAACGGATGCCTTTATCGCAAATGGGAAAGAACTGATGGTAAATCGACAACAAATCTGATTGTGGTGCCATCTCCTAAAGTCAAAGAGGTATTGAAAGAGTTTCATAATGGTTCAAGCGGTGGTCATCTTGGTGTAACAAAAACCATAGAAAAGATAAAGCAACGTTTCTATTGGGTTGGATGCCAACAATCTGCAGGTGATTGGATAGCAAATTGCGCACAATGTATCGCAGCCAAGGGCCCAGTAAGAAGGAGTCGAGGAGCTCTGCAGTGGTAGAATACAGGTGCTCCCTTTGAGCGAATAGCGATGGATATAGCAGGCCCTTTTCCTGTCAGTGCGGCTGGAAACCGTTACGTTTTGCTTGTAATCGATTATTTTAGCAAATGGCCAAAGGTATACGCAATACCAAACCAAGAAGATAAAACTGTCGTAAACGCATTTGTGAACAACTGGGTATGCCGATATGGAGTTCCGCTTGAGCTACATTCTTATCTGGGAAAAAATTTTGAATCTGCGATATTCCAGGATATGTGCTAACTATATGGTATCCGAAAAACGAGGACTACGCCGCTGCATCCTTAATCTGACGGCATGGTCGAGAGATTGAACCGCAGGAGGAACGTTTGAGAAAAGTGGTTAGTGCACACCAAAGGTACTGGAATGAGCACATACCAAAATTTCTGTTAGCATTAAGGTCGGGCGTTCATGACTCTACCTCCCGAACACCTGCAAAAATTATGTTTGGAACCAAACTGAAACTGCCAGGTGATTTAGAATTCGGTATTAATCCCTCGACAATAGATGAGCACGAAGAAGACACTTCAAGGGGACAAAAAGATCTCGACGAAATTCATGAATTCGTTCGTGGCGGAATAAAAATGACCAGCGACAAGATGAAGGCCAGATATGGCAGAGCAGCAAAATCTGAAGGCTTTAATGAGGGTCAGCTAGTTCTACTATATAACCCACAACGGAAAAAAGGACTGTCTCCTAAATTGCAAGCTCATTGAGATGGGCCGTATAAGGTGATAAAAAGAATAAATGATATCGTGTATAGAATACAGAAGTACAACAGCCCAAGATCAAAGATGAAAGTGGTTCATCTCTAGCGCCTTGCTAAATACGAAAAAAGTGAATTTGTGCCTATTCGGGACGAACAGGCTTAAACTGGCGACAGATTTATTTTAAATAGCTTAATTTACATTATAATTTTATTTTAGTTAGTTGTTTAAGTTACAGTAGTTTTGTTTTTTATTAGGTTATGTACATTTAACATTTCGTTTGGTTCGCTGGTTGTTCGAACATGATGTTAAGTTATATGAAGCCGAGGTGATTTATTATGTGCAGCATACTCTTAGGCACTTTTATTATTCCTTCATATTACTTAACATTACGTCTTAATGTTAAGTAATGTTGAGAGTGTGTACAGCACATCGAAAATTGCCCAGGAATGCCGGGTGTCTCTTGAGGAGATAGCGAGACATTCGACGGTTACCCTTGTGTGGGTTCCAGGACATGGGGATATTGATGGTAATAATAGAGCTGATGCACTTGCAAAAGCCGGTACCACTGTAGATTCGGTTGAATCCAGTTATGCTTTGGGTATTCCCTTATCGAAGGGTAAGCAGCTAATCTCGCATCAATTCTATTTGGATGCCAAGGAAAGATGGGTGAGAGAACCCACTTGTTTGAAAAACAGAACGATCTGGCCTGACATGGATGTGCATAGGACGCAATATGCAGTGAATATGCCCCGAATCCACCTTAGGAACCTCATAGCGGTCATTACCGGACACTGGCCTATAGGTACACATGCGAAAAGGCTGAATATCCCTTACAACGACTTCTGCAGAAGTGGCGATAACGAGGAAGAGGAGGAGACGACTAAACATCTTCTCTGAAATTGTCCTGCATTCGGGGACCTGAGACGCAAGATTCTGGGTCAACGAATAATTGTAAGTAAAACTTGTCTTTCCGCAGTTGAACTGGGAAAGATCCATACCTTCGTAAACAGGACAGGTTGGCTGAGGAACGACGGGCGATGGTGCCTACGGTATCGCAACGGGACCCTCGGAGGACCCAAGTGAGCTATGCCTTCGGGCGGCTGCCGGATCTAACCTAACCTAACCTACGTCTTAATTTAAATGTAACGGTTTTCGAATGAACTAGTGTGTACATACGAGAACTTTGTCGAATGTTACAGAACACCACTATGTTACTATAAATAGCCGAACAACACAGCTAACATGATCAGTACTACAGTAGAGCTTGTAAAGTGCGTATCAAAGTGAGCTTGATAATAAGTGTATAACCATAAGTGAAATAAGTAAAGCGACATAAAAGCAATATCTTTATATTATTATATAAATATAATTGAAAAATTATGGGGGAATATCCCAAAAAATTTAGTAAATTAACTTATAGAAGATTTTATTTTTCGGTTGCCCTTATAAGCATTTCGTGTTAACCAACGGTTAGCCAAATGTTAAAGGGATTAGAAAAATAAAATAAATTCAAAATTAAAAAAATTGTTGGTTGGGTTTTTGAAAAAGTTTTTTATGGTTTTTTGTTTTATTTTTGAATTCTCATTTTGTTAATGAGAATTTAAAAATATAACTTATAAAAATTTTAAACTTTTTCAAGAATTTGGGTAAAGGTTTACTGATGATCTGGCATAAGCACCAGTGAAATGCATATAAACCAGCTTAAACCCAACAACCAAATAAATATAATTGAAAAATTATGGGAGAATATCCCAAAAAATTTAGTAAATTAAAGTTGAACTTTATACCTAACTCAAAAACAAATTGTTTAAGTCTCGGCTATAGCGCGACTACCTGTATGAGGGATGTGGTGAATTTATTTAGACACTTTTTACGACAAAGATGCCACTTTAAAGTTACAGTTTTCGAGTATCGTTAAATAGTATTTACTAAATAGCAAAATCGATAGTTCAAACAATAACAAGTGTCGACAAATTTAATGATTGTCGGATTGTTAAAAGTTTGTGAATCGCACCACAGGTAACTTTACTACAATTGAGATATGTTTTTTGGCATGTTGCTAATTAACATCCAGTATGCAAGGATTACATTATTTGTAGAACAAAAGAAACTTGTACTTTCTGGTGTGTTAAACGTAGATAATTTACGAAACGTTTTTATCGCCAATGTTACTGATACTTCACGTTCGAAACAAAACTTTTTCATTGATTATGATAAGATTAATAAAATGATAGAAACTACTGTTACTAGGGGGTTACAAAATTTGAAACTGAATACAATTACATCAAAACCGAATCCCATTTATAGTGAAAGTCAAAATGTACTGACAAGTCCAAGGGATAGAAATAAACCATCAATAAGGAATGTCGACAACAATACACACAATAACACTAATTTAATCTGTTCTCGTCTAGTTTCTCCAGTTATCATAACGATAAAGTAACGGCTATAATTCAAAACTGGGAACTTAAATTCGACGGTTAATCAAACAGGTTAACAGTTGAAGAATTTTCATATGGATTAAAGTCGCTCACTCAAGATAACTTTAATAGTGATTTCGATATCCTGTGCAAGAACCTCCACATATTACTTGCAGGAAAGGAATAACTGGAATAACTTTTGTGAGGCTATCCGTTTTCAATACAGAGATGGTAAGTCTCATTTGACATTCGCGAAGAACTTAGAAATCATAAGCAAAAACCCGTTGAAACATTTGATATGTTTTTTAAATCCGTATCTGCAATAATGGATCATCTTTCCACTCCTCTTTCAGAACTTGAACTGATAGAAATAATAACTAGAAATTTTAAACCTGAAATAAGACATGAACTACTCTATACATACCTATTCACTTGATTCCCCATCTTAGAAAATTAGTTCAAATGCGGGAAACTCTCCTGAGCGTCAATATGTACGCAGAAATATGACCCCACGAAACATTAATCAATTTATGCCGCGCCGTCAAATTTCTGAGATAGATATTGATTCTAACCAATATCTTAATTACGGCAGTACAAAAGATTTATCGGTAGATGCTATACGGGAGAAGCGAGCAGCAATTTATTGCTGGAACTGTGATCATCTAGGACATCTTTACGAAGACTGTCTCCAAGACAGAACTATCTTCTGTTATGGCTGCGGTGCCAAAAAAACGTATAAGCCCCAATGTCCGAAATGCTTGGCACGAAAGTCGCCAAAAGACTACCACTCGGTCGATCCGAAACCGGAACACTAGATAAAGCTCCTTCTCCTTATTTTGCAAGATTACCTAAATAACTGCGACCCTAAAATCACTAATCTAACCTTGCCACCTCAAGAGCAGAAAGATAAGCAGAAAAGAAATGATATTAATTACAAAACCCTAAAACGTAAACCCGAAATTAAGGATGATAGTACAAAAATTATTTTTCTAGAAATAACTTATCGTGAAAAATTGGAAAGATATATTGCCAAACGTAACGAAATTTTTAATGATCCTGATATTGGTGAGATTGATAAAACGCCGTCTATAAAACGATTTATACTTCGTCTTAGACACTTTTTCAAATGTAAAAAAGTAGTAAATTATTAGTTTCTGCAATTTTAAGTAACTCAACCGATGGTCGCTTTTGTGCTAAAGTGTCATTCCTAGTTTTTGACGAATTAGGCTTGTTGGACACTGCAGCCAGCATTAGTTGTATAGGTTCTGATTTAGTTAACCAAAATTTTTCGAAATTACCTAATTTTGTCAAATGCAATTCGTTTGTTAAGACCGCAGATGGTAATAAATAACACTGCTCTGCAGCAAAATCCTCCATTCAATAAAACTATGTGGACTATATGGATTTTGACGCGCTGAACTCAAATCCGTTGTCGGTTTTTTCCATCAGATCGAGATTTTTTTATGGGCGTGGCAAATTTCCCCCTCTAAATTAGTCAGGTACGGAGACTTATTTCCTCCTAACTCGAGAGTTATCCGATTTTAAAAAGTAAAACACCAAATGTGTAACAAAATTGTATTTATTTTAATGGAATACAATTTTTCTCTATCTCTTATCGTTTTGGAGTTATTTAGAAATTAATGGAGAAAAAAAATTTTTTCGTGCAAAATTCGTAATATTTTTTAATTTAAAAATAGAATTAAAAAAATATAAGGCAAATATTCAACATTTTGAACTTTTTTCTGAGAGCTACTTATCTTGGAAATAAAAAAAACTATCTATATATATAAAAGTGAAACTCTGTGTGTGTGTGTGTGTGTGTTAGCTATAGACTCCGAAACTGTAAAACCGATCGGGCTGAAACTTTGGTAAGTTGTTGTAAACATACCAGGGAGTGTTTATGGGTGAAATAAAGTGGGCGGGGCCACGCCCATAAAAAATTAGTTATCATTTTAAGCTACTTGCACTTGACCGATTTTTCTGAAACTTTGCACACATATCGAGCTGTCATGACAAAATAATTTCGTGATAAGAAAAGTGGGCGGGGCCACGCCCCTAAAAAAGTTTTAATTTTGAGGTACTTTCACTGGACCGATTTTTCTGAAACTTTGCACAGATATTGAGCTGTCATGACCTTATAATTTCGTGATTAAAAAAGTGGGCGGGGCCACGCCCATAAAAAAAGGTTATAATTTTGAGGTACTTCCACCAGACCGATTTTTCTGAAACTTTGCATACATGTCGAGCTGTCATGACTAAATAATTTCGTGATTAGAAAAGTGGGCAGTGCCGCGCCCATAAAAAAAAAGGTATCATTTTGAGGTACTTGCACTGGACCGATTATTCTGAAACTTTGCACACGTATTGGACTGTTATGACTTTACAATTTCATGGTTAGAAAATTGGGCAGGGCCACGCCCATTAAAACAATTATAATTTTGAGGTACTTGCACTGGTCCGATTCTTCTGAAACTTTGCACACATATTGAGCTGTTATGACTTTAAAATTTCGTGATTAGAAAAGTGGGCACTGCCACGCCCATAAAAAAATTATAATTTTTAGGTTTTTGCACTTGATATTCAATTAAAATTCAGAATGCATTTCGATTCAGTAAGGGGCGTAGCAACGTGCGCCGGGTTTGGCTAGTAAACTATAAAAATCGGTTAAGAAATGTGGATTTAATTGTCAATTTACCGCAGGTACCCAATATTGTAATGCAACCAGCCTTACATATGATATATGTAACATTTCGTTAGGTGAGCAGGTAATGGAACTAAAGTACAACGGTATTTTACATAGTTCTTGGAATTAATATTTATAACAGTATTTTTCAATTACCTGTGATTTCAAATTAAGAACATTAGGGTAGATTCTGGTATTTATTGCATAAATAGAAGCTAATGGGCAATAAGTAAGTCACTTTTAATTTGAATATCGTGCGGTTAAAATCGGCAACAGTAAATAGATCTTATAGTGTACTTTGTTACAAACGCTTTCATATTAAAAAAAAAATGTCAAGGATTTGTAACAAATCTCCAAATTTATTTTGTTACGTATGTGGCGATCTAACTTTAAGTTTTCAACGGGAGACAATATCTTCCAAGGTTAAAAATGCTTATCGCATTAATTTAAAAATTGGCTACCGAAAATATGTTGTAGTAGCTGTGGTAAGTCTTTAAGAGGTTAGTTAAATGGAAGTCATAAGTCTTTATGAAGCCGTTTATGAAGCCAGCGATTTGGAGTAAACCACATAATCATCAAAATGATTGCTACTTTTGCCATACTAAAACACGTGGGTTTACGAAAAAAATCAAAAATAAAGTTACATATCCAAATACTTCATGCGCCAAACGACCAGTTTTCCAGTTTAGAAGTAAATTTTTATCTCCTTTGCCTCCTACAGACGATGAAGAAGATGGGCTTTCTGCAGCAACTGAATCCACTAACGCCAGCATGGGTGTTTCTTCGCATTCATTTGGAAGTCCAACGAGTACACCTTAATTTCCGAATTAAACTGATATGAATAACTTAGTTTGTAAATCAAGGCTTTAAAAAAACCAAGTCTGAGCTTCTTGCATCCCAATGAAAAAAATGGAGTTTGGTGCAAACGGACGTTAACGTCTCTTACTTTCGAAATAAAGAACAACCTTTTTTAATATATTTCAGCAAAGAGGAAGGTTTGATATTTTGCGATAATGCTGATGGACTTTTGCGACAACTCTGTTTCAGTCATAAATCTCAGGATTGGCGGCTTGTTATTAATTCATCCAAGACAAGTTTGACAGCCGTTTTACTTCGCAATGGCAACAAATTTCCATCGGTCCCACTCGCGTATGCAAGAAATATGAAAGAAAACTATTGTAGCATGAAGATGGTACTACAAAGAATGTTTATATTCCCATTACTCATGGAACGTAAGTGCAGATTTGAAAGTCGTAGCAATGATAAATGGATTGCAAAGTTGATATACTAAGTTTATTGCTTCTTATGTGAATAAGATAGCCGCGCAAAAGAAAACACTACAATGTTAAAATTTGGCCGAAAAGTAAAATTTATATTATTATAGGAAAAAGAACAAACTATTCTGGCTTCTCTTCATATAAAGCTAGGCCTAATGAAAAATTGTATCAAAGCAATGAATAAGGACGGTGAAGGCTTTCTATACATTAAGAGCAAATTTCCTAGAATCAGAAATGCTAAAGTAAAAGAAGGCATATTTGTAGATCCACAAATACGACAGCTTATGAAGGACGAGGTCTTCAGAACGAAATTGAATGATGTGGACAAAAGGGTATGGGCAGCTTAAGCTACTTTTTTATTTTAACAATGTTTCCTAAATAAAAATTAATAATTATTAACAAAATTTTTGTGTTATTTTAAATAAATATTTTAATTTTTTATTGTAATTTGAAGTTATCTACGGGTGACGACTGGTGGGTGCTTTAAGCGAGGCGATGCTACAAAATTACAATCTAGCAAATTATTTTTGCTTGTATTTGTTTCTGTTGTACGAAAATAATTAGAAGTAAAAAGTTGCCATTCATTGTTGCTACAAGTCGCTTTAGTGCGCCCACTCTGACGTTGTTTGCTGCATTACACATATTTGGTCAATATTGGGTACCTGCGATAAATTGATAATAAAATCTACATTTTTTAACCGATTTTTATGGTTTATGGCTTTTTTTATTTTCAAGATAAGTAGCTCTCAGAAAAAAGTTTAAAATGTTGAATATTTGCCTTATATTTTTTTTAATTCCATTCTTAAATTGAAAAATATTACGCATTTTGCACGAAAAGAATTTTGTTTCTCCATTAATTTCTAAACAACTCCAAAACGATAAGAGATAGAGAAAAATTGTATTCCATTAAAATAAATACAATTTTGTTACACATTTTTTTGTATTTTATTTTTGAAAATCGGATGACAGGTTCTCGAGTTAGGAGGAAATAAGTCTCCGTACCTGACTAAATTAGATGGGGAAATTTGCCACGCCCATAAAAAAAATCCCGATCTGATAGAAAAAACCGAAAACGGATTTGAGTTCAGCGCGTCAAAATCCATATAGTCCACATAGTTTTATTAAATGGGAAGACAAAAAATTATTTTTTGCAGAGCAGTGTTATTAGCTCAAGGTAAGCCAAGGTAATGTAGACATTACATTTAAACAACATACCCAGAATATTAATCTGTTCATAATTCCATAAATTTCACAAAGACTTTTGCTGGGCATAGATTTCTGGGAAAAATGTAAATTGCTGCCTAATATTATTGAATCCGTGATGACAGAGATCTAAAGACAGAATTTGATAATTTAGATGAAAATGAGTACAAATTAATTATTTTCAGTATTTCCAAACTTTGATAAACAAGGACTAGGTCGAACTACTTTCATACAACATGAAATTGATGTTGGTTATGCGAAACCAATTAAGCAACGTTTTTATCCGGTGTCCCCGGCTGTTGAAAAAGTAATGTTTAAGGAAATGGATAGAATGTTATCATTGGGCGTAATTAAACTCTCGACATCAGCATGTAGTTCCCCCATGAGACTTGTTATAAAGCCTCATAAAGTACGTCTTTGTCTAGATGCGCGCAGGGTCAATAGCGTGACACGGAAGGACGCATAACCACTACCCTCAATAGATGGAATATTTTCTCGTTTACCAAAGGCTAATATTATTTCAGAACTTGATTTAAATAATGCTGACTGTAGTATCCTCTAATTTCAAAGAACACCTAACAACTTTGTTAAGAGTTGCTTAAGAATTTCTTAACCCTTAATATTACGAAAAGTCACTTCTGTGTTACCAGTGTGAGATATCTCGGGTATGTGATTGGCGATGGGGGAATTACCACAGATCCTGAGAATGTTAGCGCCATTCGGCATTAGCCTATTCCCAAAAAACTACGACAGATAAGGGAATTCTTAGGCATCGCTGGCTGGTACCGAAGTATTATTGAAAACTTCTCCAAAATCGTCTTTCCTATATCCGAAACCTTATCTGCGAGAGAAAATTTACCTTGACATCTGATGCCAACACAGCATTTAGGAAAATTAATTCATTACATACCTCAGCTCCTATTTAACTAACCCAGATTTCACGAGAAAATTCTGTTTACACTGTGATGCCAGTAATTTTGGCATTGGTGCCGTATTAATCCAACTAGACTGTGACGAAAACGAAAAACCTATAGTGTTTATGAGCAAAAAGCTTAATTAGGCGCAACCCAATTATAGCGTGACAGAGCGCGAATGCCTTGCAGCCATCGATGCGATACAACGCTTTCGTTGCTACTTAGAGCTTCAGGAATTTGAAGTAGTAACGGACCATGCTAGTCTTGTTTGGTTAATGCGTCAACTCAACTTAAGCTGTATATTGGCACGATGGCCCCTGAAATTACAGGCCTTTCAATTTGCAATTAGCCACAGAAAGGGTAAAGATAATATTGTACTAGATGCTTTGTCGAGAACATCTTGCAATGAGATAGCTACAGTTGAATATCAAATTCCTATTATTGACCTTTCCTCACCGTGTTTTAGGGGGTTAGACTACACTATACACTAATATCCCGACATTACCATATGTGAAGGTTTTGTTTATATCCGTACTAGAGACTACAATGGCATGGAAGAAAATGAGCAAAAGGCGTGGAAGCTCTGGATTCCAGTAAATTTACGTAAGGATGTAATTAAAAGCCACCATGACTTACCAGAGGCAGCACATAGGGTATTGGTAAAACATTAGATTTAATTAGGAGAACATTTTTCTGGCCAGGAATGGTCACAGATGTAAAAGTGTATTTGTCAAATTGTGAGACGTGTAAGACAACGAAAGCACCTAATTTTATAATGAAGCCTGAAATGGGCAGACAAGTTATCTCAGAACGACCATTTTGTATAACTCTGTTAGGCACCTACCATAGAAGCAAATCTGGCAATATAGAACTCCTGATCGTACTAAATCATTTGTCAAAATTTAATTGGCTGTGTCTTCTTAGAAAATTTACTTCGAAGGCTATTCGGCAATTTTTAGAAAAACACATTGTCCAAAGTAGTTAACTTTGGACACATAATAATAAATAGAAAATAAACAGACCTAAGAAAGTGCACCCTGCAACAAAAAGAGAATAAAACTCCAAGGTATACTTACCACAAAAAAGTGAACACCCTACAAAAAGGTAAGTACACCAAACTAACCTACTTATATTCAATAAAAATAAGATTATAAATAAATCTTCTCTTTTTTTTCCTAATTATAATCACTTGCTGAGTAATTGTAATTACAAGATCTCTATTGTAGGTTGACCTTTCACATTTCTACACCCTATTCTACCACATAAAAGAGATTTTGTTTGTAAATAACATACGTTATTTCATGGTCATTCTCCCGTAAGCGAATCCAGTGGTGTGTGCAAAACCACAAAAAACTGAAAGAAACAAAAAAGTAAAAATCCGCAAAAAAAAACAATGAGGTAAATCAACAAGCAAAACAAACTCATCAGTATATGCAAACCGGTCAAATCGTAAGTAACTCAAAACTATTCTGTGCTCTATAAGAAATAAAAAATCATAAAAAACAAGAAAACATATAAAAAACAAGTAAGAGCGCTATATTCGGCCGTGCCGAACCCACCCTTCACAACGTGTAGTCATGCAATAACAGTAGTTTGTATCACCATTCATCCCATATGAAATACGTATGTATGTACAAGCATATAAAAAACACACATATATAAAAACATCCCATTGTAAAATTATAAATTTACGTATGTATGTTAAAAAAATAAAAAAAAAATTTTTTTAAAAAAATTTAAAAAAATATAAAAAAAAATTTAAAAAAAAAATTCAAAAAAAAAAATTTTTTTAAAAAATTAAAAAAAAAATTTTTTTTTAAATAATTAATATAAATAATAAAAATATAAAACAAAAAATAATAAAAAAAAAATTAAAAAAAAATTTAAAAAAAATTTAAAAAAAATAATAAAAATATAAATAATATATTAAATAAAAAATAAAAAAAAAAAAAAAAAAAAAAAAATTTTAAAAAAATATAAAAAAAAATTTTTTTGGCTCAGCTGGGATTCAATGCCACGGTTACTCCAACCAGTATACACGTTTGTATGTATGTATGTTGTTGTTGTAATGTTGTTTTTGTGGCAAAAAATCGAGGTGGTCGTGAGTTTTTGCTCATATCTCAGGTGTTTATGTACCGAAAATCCATATAGTCCACATAGTTTTATTAAATGGGAAGACAAAAAATTATTTTTTGCAGAGCAGTGTTATTAGCTCAAGGTAAGCCAAGGTAATGTAGACATTACATTTAAACAACATACCCAGAATATTAATCTGTTCATAATTCCATAAATTTCACAAAGACTTTTGCTGGGCATAGATTTCTGGGAAAAATGTAAATTGCTGCCTAATATTATTGAATCCGTGATGACAGAGATCTAAAGACAGAATTTGATAATTTAGATGAAAATGAGTACAAATTAATTATTTTCAGTATTTCCAAACTTTGATAAACAAGGACTAGGTCGAACTACTTTCATACAACATGAAATTGATGTTGGTTATGCGAAACCAATTAAGCAACGTTTTTATCCGGTGTCCCCGGCTGTTGAAAAAGTAATGTTTAAGGAAATGGATAGAATGTTATCATTGGGCGTAATTAAACTCTCGACATCAGCATGTAGTTCCCCCATGAGACTTGTTATAAAGCCTCATAAAGTACGTCTTTGTCTAGATGCGCGCAGGGTCAATAGCGTGACACGGAAGGACGCATAACCACTACCCTCAATAGATGGAATATTTTCTCGTTTACCAAAGGCTAATATTATTTCAGAACTTGATTTAAATAATGCTGACTGTAGTATCCTCTAATTTCAAAGAACACCTAACAACTTTGTTAAGAGTTGCTTAAAAATTTCTTAACCCTTAATATTACGAAAAGTCACTTCTGTGTTACCAGTGTGAGATATCTCGGGTATGTGATTGGCGATGGGGGAATTACCACAGATCCTGAGAATGTTAGCGCCATTCGGCATTAGCCTATTCCCAAAAAACTACGACAGATAAGGGGATTCTTAGGCATCGCTGGCTGGTACCGAAGTATTATTGAAAACTTCTCCAAAATCGTCTTTCCTATATCCGAAACCTTATCTGCGAGAGAAAATTTACCTTGACATCTGATGCCAACACAGCATTTAGGAAAATTAATTCATTACATACCTCAGCTCCTATTTAACTAACCCAGATTTCACGAGAAAATTCTGTTTACACTGTGATGCCAGTAATTTTGGCATTGGTGCCGTATTAATCCAACTAGACTGTGACGAAAACGAAAAACCTATAGTGTTTATGAGCAAAAAGCTTAATTAGGCGCAACCCAATTATAGCGTGACAGAGCGCGAATGCCTTGCAGCCATCGATGCGATACAACGCTTTCGTTGCTACTTAGAGCTTCAGGAATTTGAAGTAGTAACGGACCATGCTAGTCTTGTTTGGTTAATGCGTCAACTCAACTTAAGCTGTATATTGGCACGATGGCCCCTGAAATTACAGGCCTTTCAATTTGCAATTAGCCACAGAAAGGGTAAAGATAATATTGTACTAGATGCTTTGTCGAGAACATCTTGCAATGAGATAGCTACAGTTGAATATCAAATTCCTATTATTGACCTTTCCTCACCGTGTTTTAGGGGGTTAGACTACACTATACACTAATATCCCGACATTACCATATGTGAAGGTTTTATTTATATCCGTACTAGAGACTACAATGGCATGGAAGAAAATGAGCAAAAGGCGTGGAAGCTCTGGATTCCAGTAAATTTACGTAAGGATGTAATTAAAAGCCACCATGACTTACCAGAGGCAGCACATAGGGTATTGGTAAAACATTAGATTTAATTAGGAGAACATTTTTCTGGCCAGGAATGGTCACAGATGTAAAAGTGTATTTGTCAAATTGTGAGACGTGTAAGACAACGAAAGCACCTAATTTTATAATGAAGCCTGAAATGGGCAGACAAGTTATCTCAGAACGACCATTTTGTATAACTCTGTTAGGCACCTACCATAGAAGCAAATCTGGCAATATAGAACTCCTGATCGTACTAAATCATTTGTCAAAATTTAATTGGCTGTGTCTTCTTAGAAAATTTACTTCGAAGGCTATTCGGCAATTTTTAGAAAAACACATTGTCCAAAGTAGTTAACTTTGGACACATAATAATAAATAGAAAATAAACAGACCTAAGAAAGTGCACCCTGCAACAAAAAGAGAATAAAACTCCAAGGTATACTTACCACAAAAAAGTGAACACCCTACAAAAAGGTAAGTACACCAAACTAACCTACTTATATTCAATAAAAATAAGATTATAAATAAATCTTCTCTTTTTTTTCCTAATTATAATCACTTGCTGAGTAATTGTAATTACAAGATCTCTATTGTAGGTTGACCTTTCACATTTCTACACCCTATTCTACCACATAAAAGAGATTTTGTTTGTAAATAACATACGTTATTTCATGGTCATTCTCCCGTAAGCGAATCCAGTGGTGTGTGCAAAACCACAAAAAACTGAAAGAAACAAAAAAGTAAAAATCCGCAAAAAAAAACAATGAGGTAAATCAACAAGCAAAACAAACTCATCAGTATATGCAAACCGGTCAAATCGTAAGTAACTCAAAACTATTCTGTGCTCTATAAGAAATAAAAAATCATAAAAAACAAGAAAACATATAAAAAACAAGTAAGAGCGCTATATTCGGCCGTGCCGAACCCACCCTTCACAACGTGTAGTCATGCAATAACAGTAGTTTGTATCACCATTCATCCCATATGAAATACGTATGTATGTACAAGCATATAAAAAACACACATATATAAAAACATCCCATTGTAAAATTATAAATTTACGTATGTATGTTAAAAAAATAAAAAAAAAAATTTTTTAAAAAAAATTTAAAAAAATATAAAAAAAAATTTAAAAAAAAAATTCAAAAAAAAAAATTTTTTAAAAAAATTAAAAAAAAAATTTTTTTTTAAATAATTAATATAAATAATAAAAATATAAAACAAAAAATAATAAAAAAAAAATTTAAAAAAAATTTAAAAAAAATTTAAAAAAAATAATAAAAATATAAATAATATATTAAATAAAAAATAAAAAAAAAAAAATAAAAAAAAATTTTAAAAAAATATAAAAAAAAATTTTTTTGGCTCAGCTGGGATTCAATGCCACGGTTACTCCAACCAGTATACACGTTTGTATGTATGTATGTTGTTGTTGTAATGTTGTTTTTGTGGAAAAAAATCGAGGTGGTCGTGAGTTTTTGCTCATATCTCAGGTGTTTATGTACCGATGTTTCTGATTTTCAATAGCGATCTACTCCCGAATATTTCTGATATTTTAGTACCTCACCCGGGTCCAAGCGATGTCTGGGGGCTTCAAAAAGTTGATTTCAACATACACACGGACAGACGGACAGACTGACAGAGCTTAATCGAATCCCCTATTCATAAGCTTTCAGAAAATATATACTTTATGGGGTCGGAAATGAAAATTGTAGAAATTTCACACGGAATGACAAACCTATATATACCCTTTTTCACTGTGTGAAGGGTATAATAAATATAAGTCATACAACAAACGTGAAAAGCATTAAAATCGTCAAAAATCTAATAAATAATTGGGTGAAGAACAAAAGAATATGTATGTATGTACATAAATAAAAAAGTTAGAAATACATAAGAGAAAAGTGTAAAATTAACGTATGTATGAATGTATGTATGCAAAGAACGAAACCTCCAAATTGTATGCGGGAATAAATAAAAAAAGAAAAAGTTGTTGATCGCCATAATTATAAAAGTGAAAATTATATACATATGAAAAATTATTATACACAAAATAAGTTAACGTCAGTTAGTATATAAACATAGTTACATATAGATACATATGTATACATATAATAGCCCCTAACAAGTTTTACTAAAACAAACAACCGCTATTTTTCTCATAACTAAATAAAACAAGTAAGAGCACTATATTCGGCTGTGCCGAATCTTTTATACCCACCACCAATTTTGTGTACATTTAAAGCACAATATTTATTATTTTGTTAATCGCTATAGAATAATCTCTTTATAATAAAATATGTATCACTTTCTTTGTAGAGGGTGGTTAAATTTTAAGGGCCCATGTTGAAGGTGAACCACACCTAAACTTCAACTTTTTTCTTGTATTTCATTTGACATTTCTCAATCTCAGACTAACTCAATTTGAACCGTGGAAAGATACGCAATCGAGCAACGCTTTTAAATATTAAAGACTTTTGTAAAAATTGGCGTTGAAATCAAAATGCATTTTGTGCACTTCGTGATTCTTTTGGTCAACATAATCGTTCGAATTCGTCCACAATCGTGAGAATTGTAAAAAATATTTAAATTTCTGCAAAGCAGGTCTGTATGAAATGTGAAAACATCTGTGAATGCCATCTTAGTTCGTTGAATGGGAAACATTGCTGTTTTTCACGATAACGTGGCAAAAGAGCAAGCAACCTCGTCTTATCATCGTGCTCAACAATCGAGCATCAACAGTGTCATTGAAAATTTGCACTATCGGATCGTGGTGTGCCGCCTAGGTTGGGGGGCCATTTGGCCGATATTTTGTTCCATACATAATTGAAGCATACAAATATTATCATTATAAAAATAAATGATAATAATTTCATAATAATTTTATTTAAAATCAACATAGTCCCTTAAAATTAAACCACCCATTATAACTTCGGTATGCTAGTAAAATGTTTTCGTAAATTTAGTCTTTCAATGAAAGTGGCCGTTAAAATACGCGTGTCAATAAAGTTTCTGCTAATAAACATAACTTAGATATTTCAATATAGTCCTTTAGTATTCCAAGATCTTTATTCATAGAGAATTTACATGAATTTAAGAGGAAGAAAGTGAATTTAAGGTTAAATTTTAAGGGCCACAGGGTGATTTAAAATATACATTCTCTGCATTTTTCTAAAACGGGAAATTTATTAGTAAGATTTTGATTTTTAAACTTCTATAACATTTTGCTTTTAAAAGATTTTCAAACGAAATAAGTTTTGTATAATTTTAAAATTTGTTAGCCATTAGTACATGAAAATAAATTGTTTATAATGTTTAGAGATAATTTTTTTTTACTTAGGTCAAAATTTTCCTAAATTCCCATTTTTAATAGAGCATAACTTCAGGAGAACATAAGCATAAGTTGTTAGCATGCCATCTAGTAGTTGCTAGTAGAGTCATCTATCTTATCATCTTTATCTTATATTTAGCTACAGTACAATAAATGGCACAGTGTAAGATGAATAAATGCTAATATATATGACTAATATATTTTTATAAAAATTTAAGGAAAAAAGTGTGCGTGGCACATCTATTTTCCGTTATAACGAAGACTTTGACCAAAAAGCCATGTTTGCAAAATTTCAGAATCGTACATATAGTTTTGTCAGTTTTATTACGTTTTAAATTTGAAATATACACTGTGCGGTATAAATTTTCGTACATTTTTATATAACTCTTTTCATAATTCATAGATTTAAGCGATTTTCAAGGAAAAATATTCTTTTGACTCGATAAATATATACTCGAAGTTTCATGACTACGTTTATGCGTCTGAACACAATTCAAAAGTGAAAGTGGGCGTTATAGTAGGCGTGTCTAAGTTGTTTTTGCTAATGAGTACAACTTAGGTGTTTCAATAGAGGCCTTTATTATTCCAAAATCTTTATTAATAGAGAAATTATATGAATTTTAGTTAAAACGTTATATGGGAGGTGGGCGTAAAAGTGGGCGTGGCACATTGTTTTGCCGTTACAAGAAAGCGTGTCACCAAAAAGCAAAGTGTGCAAAATTTCAGAGTCGTACATCCAATTTTGTTACTTTTATGACGTTTTTGTTTTTAAATATACCGAAAAATACACTGTGCGGTATAAATTTTCGTACATTTTGATCGATAACTCCTTTCCTAATGCATAGATTTAGACCATTTTCTGGAGGAAATATTGTCTTTACTCAGGAAATATATATTCGAAGTTTCGTGAGTCTACGTTAAGGCGTTTGGACACAATTCCATTTTATTCGATGTTCGAAGGACACGGTTTTTTCGACCTACTCTTGCTTTTCGAGCTATAACTCTCTTCCTAATATTCCGATTTAGCCCATTTTCAATACCAAACAAACCTTGTCTATAAGAAAGATTCTGGCAAAATTTGAGCCCCCTAGCTTTTTCGGTGCGACCTCTATCGTGCTTTCAACAGACGGACGGACATAGCTAGATCGTCATAAAATCAAACCCCGATTCAGAATATATATACTTTATGGGGTCTAAAATGGATATTTCGATGTGTTACAAACGGAATGACAAAATGAATATACCCCCACCATTTTTTTGGTGGCGGGTATAAAAATGTATACATATGTACATACATATTCACACGTTAATTTTGTAAAAATAAAGAGAAAAGAAGACAAAAACTTATCACCTAAAAATAAAAGAAATAAAATTTATGTTGTATGCCTTGTTTAAGAGAAGAATACACATATGTAAGTGTTAATGTCAAAAACCTTTATGATTACTCATAATTGACATTAATAATTGAGATGGGCAAATTATTCCCTACACATATATGTAAGCTGAATGCAGCATAAATCATGTTGTCTTTGTCATACATAATGCCTATATTAAACTACCACAAGGTCTTATTATGCCTAAATGTTACTTCCGTTTTTTGAGAGCTAGAGATAAATTAAGTTGTCTTGTTCGTTTAACCAGTCTTTTGAAAAGGTAACAAAATTGTGAAAATACATCTCTTGTACGAAATTCTAATTTATTGGTTTTTCATTTCGTTGGATTTTCTACCGGGATTTTGTCGTTGGAGCAACTTATTCTTGCTATATTCTTTTGGCTCAGAGGTTGAATGCCTAATTTCCAACCAAATAGATTCGTGCACCTCTCTTAGATTTTTCAAATAAACATATGGTCCCATTCGAACCGGATTGGAAAGTGCAACATCACTTTCTGAGATTTCTACATTGGATTACTGTTTTCATAATTTTATTCAAAGGTACGTTCTGTTGTTTTTACTTTAGTCTTTAAAGTGCATTCCTAGACAGTGTTCAAGTGCTTAAATTTTTTTATTGTGCTACACGAAGTGACCAAAATAATTTGTATATAAAATTTGTTCCCTATAAAATAATTAACAAAATTAATGTGAATTTACAAGAAATAATAATATAATACATAAAGGCCATATATGTATGTACGTACATAGTAAAGAAAAAAAAATTATTTTTACATACTTAAATACATACTTATGTAGTTCTATATAATAATTTTTGCGGGAACGGAAAAAAAAACCAACAAAAAATCAACTGTATAACTCCGAAAAAAAAAACAACATCTAAGATATTCTGTGGGGAAAAGGAGAAATACGATAATGTCAAAAACAACAACTTAACAAACTTCATTGGTGGTTGCGAGAAATCAGCGGTATACATATGTATGTACAAAAATATATTTTATAATTTGATATAATAGTTACATAAGCCACTCTTAAGTATTCACCTACAATACTTTTGTGATATGTACCTAGTTTTGTTTTCTCTTCTCCCTGTGTAGTTCAAGGTTTAATAGACTCTTTAAACCTATTCTCTTTGATTCGTCAGCTTATTGATCTCTTTAAAGGTTGTAACATGGTCGTAAATAAATTCCAATTGTGTTAGTGTTACCGTGCACATAAACCAATAACAATAAACAGAGATTTTTTAATTATATATACAAGTTCCTCTCGTCGTTTAACTGAAACTTAAAATATCCACTCAACATCTAGAATCGATATTAATTAATATAAATATACAATTGAAAGATTGATAAAACTAATAACCAGAATAATTAGAAAAACTACAATATTTCATAAATTCACATAACAAGGCAAAATTATTATTTCAAGGTTTGTAAATCCATTTCAACATTTCTTTTATTTGGGTATATGTATCATCCTTACGGTAACCCTGTTCTTACTTACTTTTTGTATTACATTGAACTTACATTGGAAGTGTTAATTTTACATTGGACAAATTGAGCGACACAACCGAAACACAATAGCTCTATTCAATTCTTTAGAGTTTTTTTTTTTTTTTTTTTTTTTGCTTCATTCATTGAATAATTAATTCTAAACCATCCCCAAACCATCAACTATATTTATATATATATAAAAAAAAAGGGGAAAAATTTAACTGTAGTTGGATAATAAGAAAAAAAATATATATATAAGAATAAATTTTTTTGTCCTTTTAAATAATTTTTTTTAATTATCCTATTCATACTTCAAAAAAGAAAAGAAAAAAAAACCTATCAATTTTGTTTTCGCCTTGCTAAATTTTTATTATTTGATTAAGTCATTAATACTGCTGCATCATTATAACTTACATATGAAAGTGTCAGAACGGACCTAATATTTCTTTTCATTTTGGAATAACAAAATATATTCCAATTAATAAAAGGTTAATGACTATATACATGCATATTAGTTGTTTAGAAAACATCTGATTTGTTTACAGCAGTTAAAATAAATGCATTCTTTTTTGTTTTTCCAAATTTCAAATATAAATTTATTAGTTTTTCGATTGACTCATATTGCAAGTGTACCAGTCTAATTTCCATTTTCTTTTATTTTACTTTATTTATAAACTTTTAAAGCAGTTTATTATTGCTAACTTCCTGGCTTGAAACACAAAATTGGTAAATTTTAACTTTTTATACAATATCTACACAAGTCTTACAAAATATATAAGTCTTACCGGTTCTGAAATTTCATGAGAAAGGAAAATTAGAAAAGGAAAAATTAAATTTTGTTTTTACTTGGTACAAGTCTATTACGATTTTTTCTGAAATAAAGCATTCAATTACATTGACAATTCAAAATGTCTCTCGATCAATTTATCCGACTAGCAGACAGTATTGTTGAGTTCGAAGCTGATCTCAACAACAACGAGCTTCCGCTAACCTCAGTGCATGCACTCGAAGTGCATCAGTGCGAACTTAAGTCCAACTGGTCTCGCCTTAAGGTAGCTTACGAGCAATATCTACTGGAGGCTGAAAAGGAGGCTAGTGAAAATGATGAACCATTAGATTTGGAAACGTTCAAATCCAAATACAAAAGTAGCTATATAACCTACTGCAACTGTCTGATAAAATTATTAGAAATTTCGGAAACCATGCGATCGCAAACCGCGCCTGATTCGGAAGCTGTTGTTCCGCAAGCTGATATTTCAGTACATCCTAGTACGTCTTGTGATATCGGATCACAAAAGGCTCATTTATCAAATTCACCTGGCCTTCATTTACCTCCGATTGAAATCGAAGTTTTCAATGGAGATTACGCATCCTGGCCAACCTTTCGTGATCTATTCACGGCGGTTGTCTCCAATTCACGGGCTAGTAATGTTGAGAAGATGTTTTACTTGACCCAAAAAACGAAAGGTGAGGCTAGGGAAATAGTTCAGAAAAGTCCACTTACTAATGAGGGTTTCGATCTGGCTTGGAAAGATTTGTGTCTGCGGTTCGAGAATCGAAGAGTCCTCGTAAATGGTCAATTGAAGATCCTTTTCAACCTCCGGACCATTAGTTTAGAATCAGGAAAAGACCTGAAACAACTCCAGAGAAGTATTAACTCGTGCATTAGTATACTTAAACTTTATAATATCAATGTATCAAGTTGGGATCCAATTTTTGTATTAATTTGTACACACAAACTCCCAGAAAGTACGTTGACCTTATGGGAACAGCAATTGGAGGATAAAACTGCTATTCCGAAATGGTCAGAGTTAGATGAGTTTCTCACTAACCGTTATAGGACTCTAGAATCTGTATCAGATATTCGGGGTTCTACAACTTATATCTCTAAAAGCCATGATACAAAATCTAAAGCCGCATTAAACTTTAATTCGAATAAGCAACTAAATAGCTTTCGTACAAATATTTCAAATAAAAAATGCCATCTGTGTCCTAAAGAAACCCATACTATTCGCCAATGTCCAAAATTTTTAAAAATGGGATATCAACAAAGATTTAGTGAAATAAAGAAAGAAGGTTTATGTTTAAACTGTTTTTCAAAAACGCATAGTATGCGAAATTGCACTAGTAATCATAATTGCTTCAAATGTCAGAAAAGACATAACACACTTCTACATAAGGAAGTTGATAATCCTAGTTCATCTTTTCAATCATCAAGTTCCACACTAAATCCAAATTCATCCCCATTTTCGCACCTTAATCCAAAAAATATACACAAATTTCGGGATTAAACAATACAATTTCAGCTAAGGTTCAACGCCAGTGTTCATTTGTGTTAGGTTCTCATGTCAATAGCGACATTATGATTCCAGTCACCGCACTTGTAGTTCCTCATCTTTCGAATAATCTACCATCACAAACTATTTCCAGTTCACTATTTTCTGAACTTCCTAAGATATCATTAGCTGATCCTAAATTCTATTGCAGTTCAAAGATTGACTTGTTAATTGGAGGAGATATTTTCCCCTCAATTGTATGTTCCGGTACTAAACATAATGTGTGCGAATCCTTAATTGCTCAGGAAACTGTCTTCGGCTGGATTCTTACCGGTCCAATTTCTAGCCAGTCTTGTCCAAGCTCAATAATTAGGTCACACTTTTGTGAAATTTCCTTAAATAGGGAAATTTCACGTTTTTGGGAGGTGGAGAATCTTCCAAGGAAGAACTTCATGTCACTCTCCGACAAAGCCTGTGAAGAGTTGTACATTCGATCTACCATGCGGAATTCTGATGGTAGATATATAGTCTCATTACCCTTTAAGGAAGGATTTCCTGAAAATGTTAGCTTAGGCCATTCTAGGTCAAGTGCAATGGCACAGTTCTTTCGAAATGAGGCTAGATTAATCCGAAATCCAAGTTTTAAGCTTGACTACGATAAGGTTGTTCAAGAATATGAGGACTTAGGTCACATGTTTCAAATTAAATCACCTAATCTATCAGAGAATTCACAGAGTTATTACCTGCCACATCATGCTGTTATAAAACCTGATAGCACCACTACGAAAGTTCGAGTAGTGTTTAATGCATCGGCTCCTTCGTCTAATGGTCAGAGTTTAAATTCTGTACTCCACACTGGACCAATTCTTCAGAGTGACCTTACTTTATTAATTTTGAAATGGCGGTTTTTTCGATTCGTTTTTAACGCCGACATTCAAAAAATGTATAGACAGATTCTAGTGAATCCTGATCATACTCCGTACCAAAGACTTCTATTCCGAAGTAATCCAGATGGTCCAATTTCTGATTACGAATTGAAGACTGTTACGTTTGGCGTGAACTGTGCTCCATATCTCGCTATTCGAACCATTCTACAGCTGGCAGATAATGTGAAAGCCATTTATCCCACTGCTAGTGCCATACTTCGGAATTCAATGTATGTTGACGATATTCTTTCAGGAGCTCATAAAAAACTCGATGCAATAAAAGCTAAAAATGAGCTAGTCCAAGCTCTACAGTCAGCAGGATTTTCGCTGCGAAAGTGGACATCCAACTCAAAGGATATTTTAGCAGATATTCCATCAGATCATCTTTTACATGAGGATTTTTTGAAATTAGAAGATAACAGTTCCACTAAAACTTTAGGAATCCGGTGGAATGCATGTTCAGATGAATTCTACTTTACCGCCAATCCTTTGTTAGAATCTCCAAAATATACAAAAAGAGAAGTTTTGTCCCAAATAGCGAAACTTTTTGATCCCGTGGGTTGGTTAGCACCTTGTATTGTTCTGGCAAAAATTATAATGCAAAGGATATGGATGGATGGTACTGGCTGGGATGACGTTCTCGCTCCAGATTCACTTCAAAAATGGAAAAGTTTTCAGTCGAACTACCCCTATATCAACAATATTCGCATTCCTCGATGGATTAATTATTGTCCTAAGGCTGAAATCCAATTCCATGGATTCTGTGATGTCTCTGAAAAAGCATACGCAGCAGCTTAATATGTTCGAATTTCAGATTCGAATTCCTCTTCGATTTGCCTAATATCATCCAAAACTAAGGTGGCTCCTATTAAGACCCTGTCAATTCCTCGAGTAGAACTTTGTGGAGCAGTTCTTTTGGCTGAAATGATTGAAAATCTACTGCCAGATCTGGACATCGAGAAACATGACATTTATTGCTGGACCGATTCAACAATTGTTCTCTCGTGGCTTGCAAAACCACCGTGCAATTGGCTAACATTTGTAGCAAACAGAGTATCGAAAATTTCTCAAGTAATCAACTATGGTCAATGGAATCACGTCAATTCGGATTCGAATCCAGCAGATTTGGCAAGCCGCGGTGTTTTTCCACAAGATTTGTTGAATAACGACTTATGGTGGTCTGGGCCAAGCTGACTTAAGGAAGACAACATAAAGTGGCCTAAATCCAATTTATCCACTACTACAAGTACTAATTTAGAAGTAAAGCCCGTCAGAGTTCACTTTTCCTATTTTTCAAATTTCGAGGATCTGTTAGATAGATTTTCTTCTTTTCACCAGGCATTGCGAGTCATGGCATACGTATACAGATTTTTTTATAGAACTCATCCTCGACATAGGTTTAATTTCTTAACAAAATCACTTGATCTATCCAGTTCAGAAATTAGAACAGTCCGAGACCAACTCATTTCAGTCAGTCAAAAGGCATGTTATCCAAACGAGCATAAGATACTAGCTGCCAAACAAAATATATCTACCTCAAGCAGTATTCTGAACTTAAATCCATTTTTAGATTCTGATGGAATAATTCGTTGCTGTGGCAGATTGGAATCTACTCCAGGCCTTACATATAATGAAAAACATCCCATTATACTGCCATATAGTTCACAATTTTCCAGACTTTTGGTCAAATTTGTCCATGACGTAAGCTTACACGGAGGCAATCAACTAGTATTGCGTCTTCTGAGGACACAGTTTTGGATCCCAAGGGCAAAGAACCTTATAAGGTCCACAACTAATAAATGCAAGACATGTATTATATATAAGAAAAGATGTCAAAAACAAATAATGGCCGCCTTACCCTCAGAGAGAACTGAAATTTCACGTCCTTTTACGCATACTGGTGTGGATTTCGCCGGACCATTTGATGTAAAAAGCTATTCTGGCCGAGCATGTCGCATATCCAAGGGATACGTATGTGTGTTTGTATGTTTTTCAACTAAAGCAATTCATTTAGAAGCCACGTCGGATTTATCCACACAAGCCTTTCTAGCTGCATTTAGCCGTTTTGTAGACAGACGAGGATGTCCTCTACACCTCCACTCGGATAACGGCACGACGTTCGTAGGTGCCTCTAAAGTTCTATCAAAAGAGTTCATGCAAACTTTCCAGCAATGTATAGTAGCCAACTATTCCTTTCAGAATATTTCATGGCATTTTATTCCAGCTGGAGCTCCACATATGGGCGGTTTATGGGAAGCTGGAGTAAAAAGTTTCAAAACACATTTCAAAAAGGTCGCAGGGAACTATAAATATACATTTGAAGAGTTGTGCACACTTTTGTCAAAGATTGAGTCGTGCCTTAATTCTCGGCCGATTTCTCCTGTCTCACATGATTCCACCGATCTTTGTGCCCTAACCCCAGGGCATTTCCTTATTGGAGGTCCAATTTTAGCTCCAATTGATCCTCAAATTAATGATTTATCAATTTCTGTTACGAACAGATGGCAAAGGCTAAAACTAATTCACCAAAACTTTTGTTTTCGATGGAAAACTGAGTATCTCAAGGAACTGCATAAAAGAAACAAATGGCAGAAACCTGAACTCGACCTAAAAGGTAATTTAGTCGTAGTCAAAGACGAAAATCTACCACCTAATTCGTGGCGATTAGGCAGAATTACTAAAATTTATCTTGGTTCCGATAATAGAGTTCGTGTTGCTGACGTTCTCACCCAACGCGGTGTAATAACTAGACCTATCGTCAAACTGATAATGCTCCCCACAGAATCTTAGATTTTTTTTTTCTTAAATAACTCATTACTTATTTAGAAATCCGTTCTCTTCCAGCTCATCATGCCTAAAATTACTTCCATATCTTCGAAACCCAAATCTAAATCTGTTTCAAGAAAATTTCTGGCGAAATACAACGCGTTTCCATGTCGTCTATGCAAACGTCCACATCCTCTTCGCACATGCAAAAAATTCTTGGATATGAACATTTCCGATCGTATCCGTGCAGTTCACGACAACAATTATTGCACCAACTGCCTGGCACATGACCATTCTCACGGCACATGCTTTTCCAAGCACGGATGTAAGCACTGTCAGAAATTTCACCACACGCTCTTGCATTGCAACCCTAGACTAGAGAAAGATCTTCTTTCTCCTTCTTCACAATCTCGCTCGCATTCATCCAGTTCTAGAGCACCTTCGTCATCAAGAACCCGAAAACCGTCGGCATCTAAGCAAAAAAGTGGAACACCACCTCAGTCCACCTCAAAGTCTGCCTCACTGTCTAGTATAATACGCCAAAACACGCTTATACTTCTTCCCACGGTGTTAGTTAAGATTGACACCACAACATCACATGCTCGTTGTTTGTTGAATACCGGATCTCCATTCAGTCGTGTATCACAGATACTAATCGACGAATTAAAGTTAACCGCATACACACTACATGAAGAAACCATATGTCCAATTACATTAATGTCGAGGTATGACTCATCTTCTAAAATAGAAGGTACATTTCGGGTTGACAACCGCATTACGCTTCGCACTCCAGCACAATCGCTCCCAGAATCCTATAAAAGGAATTTTAAAGATTTATTCCTTGCAGATTCCAAATTTTATGAATCAGCCTCCATCGACATCATCATTGGAGTCGATTTGTATCCAAAAGTAATAAGTCAAGGAGTTTTTTCTCGCGTAGGGTTTCCGACCGCACAAAGCACGGTATTTGGATGGGCAATCTATGGTCCATGCGCACTCTAAAATTTCTTAAATATGCACTTTTAGGCAAGAAACAGAAACCACAGAACGTATCACACTATCAATACTTATACTTAATTTTTTATTATACATATACATACATCTAAATTATGTTTGAACATATTTATCATAAATGAATTATTTACTTAAACTTTATTATTGTATATTATACGAATATTTTTTACATTGCATTGAATTAATTCTATATAATTAACTACTCTTGTAAATATAATTAATAATCAGTTTAATTTTGTACCGGAAGCAACATTTACGACATGGCGAATCGCATTCCCCAATTATTTGCAGATATCATGCAAGGCGGGCGGCAATGTTAATGTCAAAAACCTTTATGATTACTCATAATTGACATTAATAATTGAGATGGGCAAATTATTCCCTATAAGTTCAATACACATATATGTAAGCTGAATGCAGCATAAATCATGTTGTCTTTGTCATACATAATGCCTATATTAAACTACCACAAGGTCTTATTATGCCTAAATGTTACTTCCGTTTTTTGAGAGCTAGAGATAAATTAAGTTGTCTTGTTCGTTTAACCAGTCTTTTGAAAAGGTAACAAAATTGTGAAAATACATCTCTTGTACGAAATTCTAATTTATTGGTTTTTCATTTCGTTGGATTTTCTACCGGGATTTTGTCGTTGGAGCAACTTATTCTTGCTATATTCTTTTGGCTCAGAGGTTGAATGCCTAATTTCCAACCAAATAGATTCGTGCACCTCTCTTAGATTTTTCAAATAAACAGTAAGAGAAAAATTAGAGAATTCTCATAAAGTTTTACTTGTGTTAGTGCGTGTTTATAAATATTTAAGGCCATGACTGACTATCAGATTTAGTCGTTCGATATGTCAAAAATTGTATGTGTGTTCAGAAAGTGTGATAGTGTGGACAAAAAATTCATATGTGCGACAGATTTTTTGACAAGTGTGTCCGATTTGATAATCTTTTGAAAATTTTCAAAAAATAGTAGTTTCTGTGCGATCAGAGTTGCTTTTTTATTTTGCATCTTTTTTGTATGACAGTGTGGCACCGAATCACACATTTTGTTGCGATTTTCTCATGTAGGACAGAACTCAATCAGATTTTTATTTGACATAATCGCGCGACTTTGTAAGATAGTCAGTCATGGCCTTTAAGCATGTTACCATCATCAGGTAGCCTCAGTTCTGCAACAGCAAAATTCTAAATGTATTTTGTTGTTGGAAAACGACGACTTAAATGTCAAAAAGCAAATGTGTGTGCGTGTTTTTTTGGCGGTAGAATATATACGTACACAATATATACACATACATAAACCAAATTTGACAGTTTAGTTAAACCTTAAGGTAGAGAAAAAAAATTAATATGTGTACAAAGTTTCAGAAAAATCGGTCCAGCGCAAGTACTTTAAAATGATACCATTTTTTTTATGAGCATGGCACTGCCCACTTTTCTAATCACGAAAATGTAAAGTTATCACAGATCAGTACGTGTGCAAAGTTTCAGAAAAATCGGTTCAGTGCAAGTACCTCAAAAATATAACTTTTTATGGGCGTGGCCCTGCCCACTTTTCTAATCATAAAATTATAGAGTCATAACAGCTCAATATGTGTGCATGGTATTTCTGATATTTTAGTACCTTACCCAAGTCCAACCTATGTTGGGGGGCTTCAACAAGTTGATTTCAACATACACACGGACAGACGGTCGGACGGACAGACTGACAGAGCTTAATCGACTCCCCTATTCATAAGCTTTCAGAAAATATATTCTTTATGGGGTCGGAAATGAAAATTGTAGAAATTTCACACGGAATGACAAACCTATATATACCCTCTTTCACTGTGTGAAGGGTATAAAAACTACTAGTTGAATTTTGAAATTACCTAATTTGTTTCTTCAAATTACAATAATATTCCATTAATACTTTTGGAATACTATTTATAACGTAAAAAATATCACTTGTAATTGACAAATTATCAGTAGACTTAGGGTCATTATTACAACTTGCCGTTAGCTAAAGGCAGAATTTTGTTTGGCAGATAAATGGCTTTGCATTATAAACCCTTAATGTATTATTTTTTTATTCATTTAATATTATTAAAATTAATAATAATATATATTTATTTGGTTGTTGGGTTTAAGCTGGTTTATATGCATTTCACTGGTGCTTATGCCAGATCATCAGTAAACCTTTACCCAAATTCTTGAAAAAGTTTAAAATTTTTATAAGTTATATTTTTAAATTCTCATTAACAAAATGAGAATTCAAAAATAAAACAAAAAACCATAAAAAACTTTTTCAAAAACCCAACCAACAATTTGTTTAATTTTGAATTTATTTTATTTTTCTAATCCAGTGAAATGCATATAAACCAGCTTAAACCCAACAACCAAATAAATATAATTGAAAAATTATGGGAGAATATCCCAAAAAATTTAGTAAATTAATAATAATAACAATAAAAAAATGGAAGTTGTAATAATGCAAAGCTATTTATCGAACAGACAAAATCCTACCTTTTACTAAAGACAAGTTGTAATAATGGCACTTAATCTATCACGCATAGAAATTGTTATTGAACTTAAAATCAATATTTAACAATATTTAAGAAAATAATATTTAGGCTCAACAAAAAAAAAGAAAACATTTCTTGTTAAAGTTGACTATAATCTTATTTTTAATAATTTTTTTGAAGTTTATTTTAAAGACAAAATTTTTTATGAACAATAAAGTAAAGTCTACTTTAAAATTGATAATTTGTCAATTAAAATTGATATTTTTTAAGTTACATATATATAGTATTAATTAAATATTGTTTAAAAAAAAATTCTAAAAAAATCAATTGAATTTTTAAAATGAATACATTTGATAATTTTTGAAATTTAATAAATAATTATACAACACAAATAGAGCTGGCATAATTATATAAAAGAAAATAATTTATGCTTACAAAAAAAGTTAATTCAAAAATAAATTATAAATATTTATCCCTTTTTTGTACACATTTAACAACAAAATTTTTTCCTATTTCATTCTTCAAAAAATTACAAAATGCAATACATGTACATATATCCAAAAACAGTACAAATATAAAAAACAGTACTTTTTCGTACTGTTGTAGGTATTGTGAATATAACAGTACATATTACAAAAAAACAGTACATGTACTGTTTAAAACAGTACGAATGGCAACCCTAGCACAACAGCTGATTCAAACATAAGAGTTGATGCATAAAACGCATTGTATGTAACTTGAGTGTAGAAACGTATAAAAAGGTGAAAAAGTATCAAACGCAACAACGCATGAACGGATGGTATGTAACTCCACCTTTACTAACTGTCGACAATAGTGCAAACAAAACTCTATACTTGCAATTGAAGATGTCAACTCTTGGAGTAGCAGAATGCTTGAGGGAAGCGCGAAGCCTTCCTCCATTTACTGGAGAGGGTGGCTACACCCTGGGTAATTATTTGAGGGATGTGACGAATATTCTGTCTTTCACCCCAGCAGAAAGCGGTTTTGGTAAAAAAATTGTAAGGAAAGGCCCTAAGACGAATCGAGAGGTTAACCAACCCTACATGGGACGACATCCTTATGAAGTTGAGATCCGAATTTTCAATTAAGGAAGATTATTTTACGCTGAGACAACAGGCAATGGCTGTAAAGGTTTGTAACATTGAGGAACTGAATTATAAGTTGGAGAAAATATTAAGTTTGATGAACACTAAGTTTAATTTAGAAATTCAAAAAAATCTAGACTATAGTCCAGATAAAAACGAGAAAATGATTTTTAATGTTTATATGAATTTTTTACCTTTAAATATTAAAACTTTGTTAATTCAGAACAATATCAGCGATATTAATAGTGCATACAATTATTTTATTCAAAATAATTTAATAACTGATATTTCGTTGAAAAATAGACATGAAAATACAAATAGAAACTTTAAAACTTATTTTGATAAACAAAATCAGTTTAAACAAAACAATAATAATAAGAGACAATTTTCGGGAAGTTTAAGGCATTTTAGAAATGACGATATGAATTTTTCAGGAGATTACAGAAATAATTATGGAAATTTCAGGAATACAAATTTTTCAAGAGATTATAGAAATAATTATGGAAATTTTAGAAATGCAAATTCTTCAGGAGATAATAACAGAAATAATTATGGGAATTTTAGAAATAGGAATGCGAATTCCTCAGGAAATTACAGAAATTATTATGAAAATTTCAGAAACAACAATGGTTAAGAACAAAGAAGTAATTGGAGCTTGCAAGGAATTAATAGAGGTAATTTTGAGAGCGTACGTCGCGATAGAAACGATAATAGAGGATCGAGAAATTTTAGAAATAATATTGGTCAAAAGCCGATGGAAGTAGACAATGTCGAGGTGGTTCAAAATTTTCAACAGGGGACTCGGAGAACCGATTACCCCTAGCTCTTTTAACTTTTAATAATAAACAAATAAAATGTCTAATTGATACTGGAGCTGCAACAACTTTGGGCGACTACAATGTATTTTCAGTTTTATTCAAAACACAGAATCTTGTAAAACCAGTTCAGTTAAACACCTTAGGAGGTTCTTTCATAATAAGCAAAGAAGTTATTTCCACTATTCCAGTTGAATTTAGTATACCAAATAAAACAATGTCTATCAAACTAATAGACCTTAAAGGAACAAATTTTGATTGCATAATAGGAGGTAATATTTTAATGCCACTTGGAGCATGTATTGATTACAAGACCGAAAAAATAACCATAAATGATATTTTTGTACCTTTTTATAAAAAAGAAATTGAGAATGAAGTGAAAGTTGAATATAAGAACGTATATAATTTGGAAAAATGTGAAATGGGTTTTGAAAATATCCAATCCAATGTCTTAAATTCAAGTGAAGCGAAACAGCTTAAGAAGTTTTATTATAAACATAGAAATATGTTTTACCAAGATGGTCAGATTTTGTCTGCTACCCCCGTGATAAAACATAGTATTCGTACAAGTACGGATAAACCAATTTACTGGAGAATATATAAATAGCCCCAAATACATGAGAAGGAGATTGGAAAACAAATCAATGAAATGTTAAATCAAGGAATTATAAGAGTGAACAAATCACCTTATAATTCGCCTTTGTGGTTTGTTAGGAAAAAATCTGACAATTCTTGTCGGGAAAAATGGCGTATAGTCATCGATTATAGGGGATTGAATAGCGTTACAATAGACGATAAATTCCCGATACCCGATATAAGTTCGATATTTAATAAGTTAGGTCGTGCTCAATATTTTTCTGTTGTCGACTTAGCAAAGGGCTTTCATCAAATTTTAATGGATGAAAGAGATATAGAAAAAACTGCTTTCTCTACACCTTTCGGTCATTATGAGTATATCAGAATGCCCTTTGGGTTGAATGTTTCAGAGAATTATGAACTTTGTTTTGAGAGAATACATGAATAAAATATGTATTATCTATATGGATGACATACTAGTGTTTTCAACTTTAGTTAATGAACACTTCGATAGTCTGAATAAGATTTTTTGCAAGTTAAATGAATACGGTCTTAAAGTACAGTTTGATAAGTGCAATTTTTTACTCAGCAGGCGGAATTTTTGGGGCATATAATAACTGCTGATGGCATTAAGCCAAACCCTGACAAGATTAGGGCAATAAATGAAGTGACTACCCGGGACAGTGAAACAGATAAAGTCGTTTCTGGGATTAACCGGTTATTACCGAAAATTTATAAAGAATTATTCTTCTATAGCATCGCCTATAATAAAATATTTAAAGAAAGATAAAAAAATTGACCAAAGCGATCAGAAATATAATGAAGCATTTGAGAAACTCAAGGGCTTGGTAACATCCTATTCTGTTCTGGCATATCCTGATTTTGACAAAAAATTTATTGTGACCACCGACGCTAGTAATAATGCGTTAGGTGCAGTACTTAGCCAGGAAGGTATACCAATTTGTTACGCAAGTCGTACACTGAATGATCATGAAAATAACTATTCGACCATTGAGAAAGAATTATTAGCCATTATATGGGCTTTGAAATATTTTAGAAGATACATATACGGTAGGAGGTTTTTGGTCCAGACAGATCACCAGCCATTAAGATGGCTTTATTCAATGAAAGAACCCAATGCAAAGATGTCGAGATGGAGAATTTAGTTGAGTGAATATGATTTTGATATTGACTATGTAAAAGGGAAAAATAATAAAGTAGCGGATTTCTTGAGTCGGGTTGAGGGAAAAGAAAACTCGAATGTGGAACAAGTTTTTGAATTGGGCGATGAGGAAATTAGAAAGTTGCATAGTGGTAAGGAAGATTTGAATGATTGTTTTAAGATCAGTGAGGGAATAGCTAATAAGTATAGAACTCAGGTACGTATTGTAAGAGCGAAGGAAAGAACTGTTGAAAGATTATTTGGGAAATACCTGATTTTGTATGTGGATGGAAGTGACGTGTTGAATGAGGGCCGTTTGAAAAATATATTTAGGGAGAATATACTTAGAGGTTCTGTAGGAATATACTGCGAATTGGAAGACGAAACATACAATATTGTTCAGCAGGAATTAATCCAGTTGTTTGGAAATGATAGAAGGCTTAGATTTACTAAATGCAATATGATAGCCGTGGATTTGGAATGCCCGGAACGCCTTTACGACATTTTAAAGAAAACACACGAAGAAACTAATCACAGAGGAGTTTTGGAAAATTTTAAGGAAATAAAGAGAAAATTCTTTCATCCTAATTTAATTAAACATATCAATAAATATATAAATAACTTCAAAATTTGTAGTGAGACAAAATACGATCGTAACCCTATAAAGAAACATTTTCAACACACAGAATCACAAGAAAGAAAGTTACAAGAAAGAATCGCATTGTTGGGTAAGCCGGAACTCTTGATTATGGACAACGAATTCGATAACTATTTGGTTAAGTTGTTCTGCAGTGAAAATAATATTCAGACCCATTTTACTACCCCCTATTCTCACACGCGAAATTCAGACATTGAAAGATTACATTCAACAATTCTTGAACATATAAGAATAATGAAATGTACAGAGGAGAGAATTAATACAGAAGAGCTTGTAATTAGAGCGACAGGTTATTATAACGGTACAATTCATTCGACAACTAGGCAAAGACCAATAGATTTTATCAATAGATTAGATTTAAGCTTAAAAGAAATTTACGATAGAATGGATAAAAAAAAGGCATTTAATAGAAAAAACAAATAAATGTAGGAAACCGATACCCGATATAGATAGAGAAAAAATGTATATGAAAAATCCGGTAGCGGAAAGACAAAAAACTGCTTAAAGATACACGAAATATAATCGTAGTAATCCTAACAAGATTGATGTTGCACGAGTAAAGCAGTCATTAAAGTCTTTTCCATAAATTTCAGAAAATTTTAATCATGACGTTGGTTTTGGTAATATCGACGGTTAGCCAAGCTGAAATAATAATAAATAAAATAAAAACTGAAGCAGGATATATGATAGTGAGAAGTCAGCCCGTAACTCTGATCCAAAGTTATTCAAAGCTTGTACACGTAATTGACCTAAAGGAGATAGAAGACACAGTCAATAAAATTAGAGCTAGCATTTCGGGTAACATGAAGGTGAAGCAGGGATGGATGATCTTGAACTTGCAAAAAGATATTGAAGAGTTAGAACACTCATTGTTGACAATAGAAAAGCATGACAATAGAAAAAGAAGAGCATTGATTGACGCGGGAGGAAGACTTATTAAATGGGTGTTCGGCAATTTAGACGACCAGGACAAGGGGGACATTGATAATCATTTTAAAATGGTGGATATAAACCAGCATAATATAATTAACAATCTGAATAAACAAATAACAATAAATAATGATATACAGAAGTATATGTTGAACGTTAAACTGATTTTGGAATCACATAAGGAATTGTTTAATGAAACACATAGTAGGGAATTAGAAAACAAATTAGAACTTATAAAATACAATCATTTAACTTTATTAATAAACAAAGTGAAAGACAAAATTGAAAAAATACAAGATAACATAATGAGTTCCAAACACCAGGTAATGAACAGATTCTTTTTGACTAATAAAGAAATTGATTTTTACCAAATTGATAGTAAAAAGTTAAGTTCTATTAAATGTTCTTTCGAAAAATTATCAAAGGACGTTATATTATTTGTAATATCAATTCCGGATATTTGTGGAAAATGATGAAAACACAATATTTGTAATACCAATACCAAATGTAGATTATATGCAAGTTGATTTAAGCATTTCTAGAGTTGTGAGCATAAAAAATGAAACATATTATGTAAATACCGAAAAAGATGTAAACAATTTAGAAAAACCTATAAATGTATTAGAAATATTATAAATAATTCATACAATGAATGTACAAAAAGGAAATTTACTCAAAAATTGATACAAGAATTGAATTTTGGAAACGTTTTATTGATAAACATTAATTCCACTTTGAAAAGTACTTGTAATGAATATAAAAATAAGCTTACTGGAAATTACTTAATAAATTTTCAAAATTGTGAAATAGAAATAGACGAATATAAAATTAAAAGATTTGAAAGTAAAATGGATATAATTATTTCTAATCAACAAAAGTTAGAGAATAACATCACTGACTTAATAGAAATCCCTAAATTCGACAACTTAGAAAAAATAAGGGAATTTATTTATAAGGATTATAATATTGTTACAGATTTATTTTTAAGTAGCTTAATTTACATTATAATTTATTTTAGTTGTAGTAGTTTAAGTTACTGTAGTTTTATTTGTATTAGTTTATTTTGCTGGTTGTTCGAAAATGTTGTTTGTTATTTTGTGTAGCATACTTTTAGGCACTTCTATTATTCGTACCTATTACTTAACGTCTTAATTTAAATGTAACGGTTTTCGAATGTACTAGAATGTACATACGAGAACTTTGTCGAATGTTACCGAACAGCACTGTGTTACTATAAATAGCCGAACAACACAGCTAGCGTAATCAGTATTACAGTAGAGCTTGTAAGGTGCGTATCAAAGTGTGTTTGATAATCAAAGTGATAAGTGTAATAAGTAAAGTGATATAAGAACAATATTTGAGTGTATTTAAATAAATAAAGTGCTCTTAATTTTATAACGAATTTCAACTGTTTTTGACTGCAATAAAAGAACTCAAAAGATTTATTTAAAGGAAATAATCCAACGTTTATAAAAGGTATAAACGTAACAATATGTATCACACTTATATTCTTTACTCATTAATTTTGTATGTTGCTTGTGTTTTGGTGGCTTTGAAGTTCAGAAAGATTTTGTTTCGAAGGCACTCGAATCATGAGGAGGGGCGAGTCATATATGACTGTGAGATACCCATCTCAGAAGAAACCGCCAATAACGTAAACATTTGGCCATCTGCTTAAGATTTGCATGCATTGCTGTTTTTGACCACACAGCGATATTCGTTGTTTGACAAAGAATGCATTTTATCAAAAGAATTGAATGATTGAAATAAATTCAATTTGTAACTGATACCGTTTTTTTGAGATTCATCATAAATGAATCTCTATATAAAGAACCTAAACACATGCATCATTTGTTTATATTTAAGTTATTATTATCATTTACATATACTTACATACTTTAAGTTTAGCTTTAAGATAATGAAAGAATAAAGATTTAGGGCCATTATTATAACTTACCGATAACTAAAGTTAGAATGTTATCGGACAGATAACTAGTTTTTCGTTATTACAACTTCACTTTAACCTAAAAGTGTCCGATAAGTTAAAGGGAAGATCACTCTACCTTTAACTTTTAACGTGAGGTTTATAATTAAAAGTTACCATATTTTCTACCGTATAAGGAAATTGTTTACTATTTGCTTGTCGTTGCCACTTTGGTTTTTAAAAACTAATAAGTTTGTTCAGCATTTGATTTGGTGCTGCCATACTTTAAAATAAATACAATTTATTTTACAGGCAGGTTGTAATAACGAAAAATACTTAATGGTCAGTTTATTGCTCACGTTAACAAAAGTTACCTTTTATTAACATTAACTTTGTCGGCAAGTTGTAATAATGGCCCTTAGATTTGTTAAAAACTCGAAACTCGTTGGACGTACCAACGGAAATAAAACTAAATATTTTAAAATGAATTAAATCTGTTTTATTGTCTAAATAAAAGAAAAATATTAAAAACAAAACTCACACACACAGAGTTTCACTTTTATATATATAGATAAATGAAAATACACTCTATATGTAACTGGAATAATACAGTCCATGGAAAAAGAGAAAAGTCAGATGAAAAAATTTAACATTTTAGAAAATAAAGCAAATAAGGAAAATACTCTAAGATATATTAATTTAATTGTATAATACTCAATGATAAAAACCCACCACAAATATTTTATAATTTCATTTGAGAAGTATAAAATTCATTTGATAATGCAAAACATAGTGAATTGATTACAATTATAATTTTTACACAGAAAAAAAACTCGAATATTATTTGCATAAGCCAATATTTTAAAATTTTTAAATTGTCATAACTTCACAGAGAACTAACTACGAAGTTTTTCTTTCAAAAACAATTATGATTTTATTATAAACAGAATAATTTTATTTAAAGTTTAAATTTTAAACCATACGGGAGCATTGAACATATTTTACTCTATTTCATTGGGATTGGTTTGTTTGTCTTTTACTTAAGAGAAAATAGAATAAAACAACGAAGAAATATATTTAGTACATATCAAGGCGAATTCATTAGGCCCCTTTTGCATTAGGCAACTATAATTGCGCAAGTATAATTTTAATTTTTATTTATTTTCTTTTGAACTTGCTTTTATGTTCACATTGAGCAACTTGGTTGCTCAATTTCTTCCAGTTTTTTCCAACTTCTCATCATTTTTAAATATTTGATACACTTATAAACAAATAAAATTTTCACAAACACAAAATTACACAACACACCGAAGAAGAAATAAAAGACAATGTCAAAAACAAATAAATATTCCAAGACAAGAATGAGAGCTAAAGCAGAATTGCCAAGTACAAGAAAGTCTGTACTCAAATCTCGGCAACTCTTTTCCCTTTACACCGACCTTTCCTCTCACATCCACAAACACAATAATTGCGCAATTATAGTTGCCTAATGCGAAAGGGGCCTTATTATTATTGACAACGCAGCTGATCTACTTTTTTATTTGCATAAATGATGATTGATTTGTCAAATAAACACAAACAAAAACCATGTATTTTTTGACACATCGACAGTCGAAAGCAACAATAAAAAATCATGTTTTTTTAATGTTGTATAATTACCACCACCTGATAATTAAAATCGCCCTGGTACACACACAGTTTCACGTCTTAACGAGGGTTACCATTAAGTCGTACTTATATATCTCATATGGGTTACCATTAAGTTTCTTTATTATTCAAAAGAAGATTTACGAAAATAAATCTCAATTAATGGATAATTTGTGAAATAATAAAAACTTAATTTGGAAAATAAATTGAAATTTACTCGAGGCTAGTAAGGGCAATAAAACTCGAAAAATTACTATCAATGAATAAATTTAGTAATTGTTACTCATTAACCAGGATCAGTTTAATATTAATGGTAGTTCATCACATCACATCAAAATATGGAAATGTATATATAGACTCATTAAAATAGTTACTATTTCTTTAATCAAATAATACTTACCTTTTACCGCCAACGAGATCATTTGATCTTCCTCTTTGTATACACTATACATAAAGTTGACTAAAATTCAATACTTACCTAAATTTATTTACCTACCCAAGGTTAAAATACTTATCGAATTTTATCCCATTCCTTTTATCTCATTTATAAGAAAGAAACAAGCTATTGGTTATATTTTCTCACACATGAGTAATCTCCTTTTTGGATTGAATTTATTTTGGGCAAAGACCCCCCTTATCATCTCGGCCTAAAGGAGATTGGGTTAATACGAACACCGCAATTGTATTTTGATTAACTACGAGCGATCAAATTATAACTAAGTGCGTACCCATATACTCGGTCCATACGCATTTATTTTACTCATCTAAAGCTATAAAACAAATAACTCCTATCACAAGTCGCTAAAGAAAGAGGTTATACCCATACTTTTTCTTAATTGTGCACATTACATCCCACTACTTCATTCTTGTCTCAGCATTTAATAAATTGCTGAAACTCTAGTTACCGTCGAGTAGACTTACTAATTCGGTACCATAGTTTTTAATTAAAACCGAATTTTCCTCAATAAAAATGCCGTCTACATCCCGTGAAACCTACAACCCTACGGCCAAGGAACATTTCGAATTTGATTCGGAACACTTACTAAAGTTCTGTAACAGTTTCTTTGCAGCCGTAGACGAAGGTCAAAAGGAAGCAATACTTGAAGTAAAGGTTAAAGATTTGGAGGCAAGATGGTCTCGATGCTTCCTACGAGGGAGTTATGTTATCAAAGGAAAGTGTAATAACCCCCGAATACAGGCAAGAGGCTACGGAAAAGTACGAGATGTGTACTGAAACATACTATCAGTGCACATCTCAGATAATTAATATGATAAAAAGTTTGTCTCTAGATACTTCAAATATCCCAAGGTTTCTAACAGCTTCTCGGTACTCCATGCCTAATCCTGGCGCTACACAAGCCCTTCAGGAAAATTCAATTAATTGCGTAAAACTTCCACCATGCGATACAGAGATATTCAATGGGAGCTATGAACAATGGCCCTAATTTTGTGATATGTTCACAGCACTGTACATACACCACCCTAAATTGTCACCCTTTACAAAACTTTATCACCTGCGAAACAAGACTAGAGGTGAAGCAGGAGACATTGTTAAGCGATAGCCTTTATCCAACGACAATTTTGAGCTCGCATGGAATGCATTGAAAGCCCGTTATGAAAACGTGTTTTGGTGGATAATCAAATCAAAATCCTTTTTGATATTCCACCGGCGACTAGAGAAGACAGTGAATCGATTAGAAGAATCCAATCGGCTGTAAACGATTCTTTGGCAACACTTAACGTAGATGTAGAAAGTTGGGACCCAATTCTTATTCGGTTAATTTCGACCAAATTACCGGATTTAACTCTTAACTCTATGGGAACAATCACTTACATCACCTCGAGAACTCCCAAAATGGTCACAAATGTCACAATTCCTTGTTGATAGGTATGAGTCTGTAGAACGCCTAAAAAGCATTAGAAACTCGAAAGACAGCTTGACCATAACGAAGACAAAGTAACCCAATTTGCAGACATATATGTCACAGGGAAATTTGGTAACCATATATAAGTTGTGCAACGGAAATCATACCCTTAGAAATTGTTCCAAATTTCGCTCCTTTACAGTACAGCAAAGAGCTGATTATGTATTTAAAAACAAATACTGTAATAACTGCTTAGGACTTTCCCACATTAAGGCAAATTGCAAGAGTAAATATACTTGCCTTTATTGCAGGAAATCTCACCACACTTTGTTGCACATGAATAGGGAAACTCAGGAAACAAATCATAATAAGCAACAAAATAATATAACCATTAATAAAGATGTTGCAAGTTCAACCACAACTGTGACTCATGATAATGAACTTCCATGTACGTCACGACAATTTCAGGCTAATTGCTCGTGGAGCAATGAAAACATACTACTGAGAACTGCATTGGTACAGATAGAAACCAGAGGTGAACGTTTCACAGTAAGGGCTCTCATAGATCCAGGTTCTCAACGGACATTTTTAGCTGAAAAAGTAAGAAGTAGGCTTCAGCTCCCTTCTAACAAATCCCATTATGAAATCATTGGTATTGGTGTGCAGAAACAGTCTGCGAATAAGGAATGTGAGTTCACATTATATGCAAGGAAAACCAATACAAGAATTTCTGTAAAGGCAATAATCCTGCCAAAAGTCACTAAGCAACTTCCATCTTGTAGCTTTGAGATCCCGTACTCGAAAGAACTACAAGAATTGGATTTAGCTGATGCTGATTTCAATAAATCGTCTCAAATTGATTTGATTCTAGGCAATGATTATGAGCGGTTTATTAACATTGACGGTATAGCAAAGAACATCTGCGGCACCACTTCGGCTTATAACACCATCTTCGGGTGGATGTTAAGTGGTCCCATCAAAGATCAACCAATACAAGCCTTTACGACTTAAGTAGTTGCTTTTGAAAATTCGGATCTAAACTCTATTTTTTTGTAGAGACTTTCACCTCTCCCCTACTACGTTCAAGAGTAAGCTTTTAGAATATGCATATGTCTGTGACATTTAATTGCAAATAGGATTTATTTTTGTCTTTACAAATTATAGTAGTTCTACATTCTTTATAGCGCAATGTTCATATGTATGTATTTTATTTTTGTTTATTTTAACTCATATCTTTTATTGTTGATTACATGTGTTTTTGAATTGTTGTTTACACATGTGTGTATGCGGATGGAATTTATAGTTGCTAGTCTATCAATTGTATACGGCCTTATAGGCTCGATTGATTATTTGTTATCAATAAATAAAATAAAAAATAAAAAGTTTTGGGAAGAAGAGGAAATACCCTTAAGTCGCAATAGTTCAGTTGAAGACGAATTCTGTGAAGAATTTTATAAGAAGACTATCACTGCAACAGACAGGAAAATGGTAGATATGTTGTGCGATTACCATTCAGAACGGATTTTCCTGAAAGGATTTTTCTTGGTTCGTCTCGGTTAGTTTCTTTAGCCCAGTATTCTCGCATGGAAAAAACTTTATCAAAATATCCTGAGCTGAAATCCGAATATCAGTCAGTTTTACGTGAATATGTAAACATAGTATTTCAATCTCAACCCGATAACCCAATCAAAGATTACCAGCTGAAAACGGTAACTTTCGGACTTAATTGCTTCAGGCACTGAGTCTCAATTCCCTCGCGCTTCTTCTATTCTTCGTTCGGAGACATACTACATACATTCTCTCTGGAGGTTACTCCATAGAAGAGATTATCTCTGCTCAAACCTAACTAATTGATGCACTGAAGTCAGATGAACTACCTCTCAAGAAAATCACTGCAAATGAGCCCAAACTACTCAAACCCAACTAATTGAAGCACTGAAGTCAGCTGGACTACTGGACTGGTCCTAGTAATGGACGATTAACAACCCCCACATGAGTGGCGACTAGGAAGAATTGTAACAATATATCCTGGATTAGACGAGATCATACGAACAGCAGATGTACGTACTGCCTCAGGAATAATAACTCGGCCCATCGTCAAACTCTGCTACCTACCCTTTTTAAATGATGAACATACAGAATAATAGTATCTTATTCTTTAAATTTGATAAACATTTGTATTATCTCTCTCAAATCTTATTTGAGTAAATAATTCTCTTATAAATTGAATAATTCACTAACTCATTTAATGTATTATAGAAAATTTCATATACTAAATATCTCATATTACCCATAACTCGTTCTAATTATTCTTTTTTTTCTATAGTAGAAAAAATAGAAAGTTTACCACCAGTCGCTCAAGATCACATCACGATAGTCATCGGTCGAGTAGCCAAGATTCTACCATTTACAAGTGTGTTTTGTGCAACCGATTTCATGCTCTACGATTCTGCAAGAAGTTTTTGAAGATGAAGGTTGAAAAAAGGGAAGAGGTAGTTGAAAGACACAGGTATTGCGTTAACTGTCTAGCAAAAAGCCATGACTTGCGAAGTTGCACGTCCCTCGATATGTGCAGAAAATGTGACAGATTTCATCACACGTTGCTACACCCTAGATCACAGAACTCCAACCGAGGAGGTAAGAAAAGTAAAGTGCATCAAAGAACAAGACAACAACCATTCAAACAACAATCATCAAGACTACAATCTTCCGTATCGCAATCACGTATTCAACAACCGCCACAACAACCGACGCTTACCGCTACGCCAGATGTCAGAGTCATTGTTGAGGCAATCCGGTCATAAGCCAACGTTCTTTGCGCCAGTGAAAAGGACTGTTTGCTAAGGTCGAGGCCGGCGCCATGTCCAAAGTAGTTAACTTTGGACACATAATAATAAATAGAAAATAAAAAGAAAAGAAAATTATATGTATGTATATGAAATTAAAACTTACCATTTACTAAAACAAACTGAAATTAATCTAAGTGTAATTTTTGAATTTACCAACACTTTTTTCATATCGAAAATTGTAACTTAAAACTAACTCAAATTATGAGTAATACAGAAAATCTAAGGTTTCTGTATTTATGAATTTTGTAACTATACTTACTTGTTATTTTCCCGCTGAAATAAAAACACATATGCATCTAAAATAAAATTAAAGTTTACCTTATAAATTAAATTACTTACCAAGAACCTAAAAAAGTGCACCCTGCAACAAAAAGAGAATAAAACCCCAAGGTATAGGCCGACTTCCTAAACGCAAGTTGCAATTCATAATTTAAAAAAATGCGTATGCAATGCTAAACATGTCTTAAGTGCAACCTTGCGTTGCAGAGATTTTTTTTGCATTTTATCGGCATTTAGGAACGCTCATGGATCCACTTTTTGTCTCTGCAATATAAAGTGTTTAATTATTTAAATTATTAGTCTGTGATTTAAATAAACTCTATCAATTATAAATAATTTATTAAAAATAAACAAAGAAAATATTAACTCAGCCATTGCAGCTCAAATGTTTGCATACAAAATAAAAATGATGCGCGATTTTGACAGCTGATACGTAGTAAAATGAGTTGCCAAACGATTAGGAACATTGGTCATTGCTAGAAAGTTTACATATGCGTTTACGAAGTGTATGCATTGTAAATATGCATTGCAACTTGCGTTTAGGAAGTCGGCCATACTTACCACATAAAAGTTAACACCCTACAAAAAGGTAAGCACACCAAACTCACCCACATTCAATAAAAGTAAGATTCTAAATAAGTCTTCTCTTTTTTTCCTAATTATAATTACTTGCTGAGTAATTGTAATTACAATATCTCTATTGTAGATTGACCTTTCACATTTCTACACCCTATTCTGCCACATTAAAGAGATTTTGTTTGTAAATAACATACGTTACTTCACACATATTTACTGTATATGGTGTACCCGAATTTGTTGTAAGCGATAATGGGTCATAATTTAAATCTACTGAGCTAAGCGCATTTTTGACAACCTTAGGGATCACACACATTTTTACAGCCTATTATTATTCACAATCGAATGCATCGGAACGTGTAAGCCGTTCTATAATTGCGGGAATTCGGTCTTATATTAAAAACGATCATACTATATGAGACGAAAACCTTGACAAAATTAGCTGCACGCTTCGAAATTCTACGCATCAAGCGATATATACATCCCCGTATCATGCTTTGTTTGGTTTCGACATGATTACTTATGCAGCTTCATATAATTTATTAAGAAAAATAAAACTTTTAAATAAACCAACATATAAGTTGTCAGAGGATGATAATTTACAAGTGATTCGAAATGAGTTGCATAAATATATCGGACAGTTGTTTGAACGAAATCGACATTACTATAATCTACGGACTAGACAGCAAACATTTGAAATAGGCCAACAAGTTTTTCGTAGAAACTTATCACAAAGTAGCGCTGAAAAACGCTTTAACGCAAAATTTGCACCGTTATTCGTATTCATAGAAAAACTTTAAAATTACTACTATAAGCTAACAGATATTAATGGGAAGCTAGTTGGACCCTATCACGCGAAGCACATAAAATTATAACGTTATTTTTCTAGTTAATATTGCACTACAAGGAGTTAATACTTTCTGGTTTTGTAATGAACGTTTGTAGCCAATGATAATGCCCACAGATCCATATCGATAGCTGTAGGTTCGCCAGGGAAGTACTGTTTCTACAACTAGAATCAGACACCTGCGCACATGTTATGAAAGACCTAGTGGGAGGCATACCAGCCCCATGGGAGGGTGGCAAACTTGCCATGGTGAAAAAGGCCGATATCCCATCCCTAACCAAGGTTTCATTTTTCGTTAAAGGTTGGGGCAGCAAACTTGATAGCAAAGCCATGCTTAGGATCATTGGCAAGCAAAATAGAGGTCTGGAAGTAGACAAATGGGAGGTTTTCCATCGTGAGGAAACCTACGATGGCACCCTGGTAGGTGCAGGAGTGGATAAACCCTCCATGTCTTACCTCGAGGAGCAACAAGGGAAGGTGTACTTCGCGAGTACAACTATTTTCTTCAAAGTTGGTAAGACGCCCATTGGTTGGACACATAATCCAACGGAGAAGAAAGACCCTGACGACGAAGCAAAGGAGGCTAAAGAGGATGAAGGCCATCCCGTGCCAATGAAGAGGGAGGAGTTGGAGATAACTCAATCCCAAGAAGAATCTCTTTTAGCCGAACAACAATGATACTGCTCTTGCAGATCAATCTCCATCGGAGCAGAACGGCTACACAAGCTTTGATGGAAAATATAACTAAAGGTAAGGTACACATAGTTCTCATTCAGGAACCCTGGACTATTAAAGACAGAGTTACTGGATTGAATGAGTGTGATTACCAATTATTTTATGCTAAAACTGGGTCTCGACCCAGAACATGTATACTTTGTCATAAGGGATTAAATTTTCTTTTTTCCCCAGATTTATCTACAGCGGACGCCACTACCTTAATACATGGCTCACGCAATTTAATGCTGGCATCGGTGTACCAACCTTCTGATGCTCCGACACTACCACCAACGTCGGATTTAAGAAGTATGATAACATCGTCAAGGAGAACAGGTAGGAATATTTTAATAGGTTGTGATGCGAACTCGCATCACCTCTCTTGGGGCAGCACGAACTGTAACAAGAGAGGAGACGCCCTATGGGAATTCCTAAATGCTAATAACTTATTTACCCTTAACTCAGGTAATAAACCTACATTTATTAACAGAATTAGGGAAGAGGTAATTGATGTGACTATATGTTCAGAGAATTTAATTGATGAAATTTGCGATTGGCACGTATCTGATATGCACTCTTATTCGGACCATCGCTATATTTTTATGACCTTAACTCATCCGCCACCGGAACCGGTGACTTTTAGGAATAAGGCCAGAACGGACTGGCCAAATTTTAGGTTAAGTCTTCAACATAAACTCGAAAATTATCCAGAACCGGATGAAAATCTGGACACGATAGATTCGATGGTGGGAAGACTGACTGCCGATTTTAGGGAAACTTTTGAGGAGCATTGTCCACTCCGACAAAGGCGAACTCCAAGGGAAAACAAACCCGAAGGCTATTTAACAGAGCCTATCGAAAGAAACAATCAGTATACTGGGACGATTACAGTGAGAAGCTCAGAATATACAACAAAGCAATAAGAATCGCCAAACGCAGATCCTGGAGGCTTTTTTGCAATCGGGTGGACAGCGTGAATGACGTTTCTAGAATTAAGAAATTCCTATCGAAAACCCACACCCAACCGGAAACCCTCGTTGACTCGAACGGGAAAAGGTCGGAGACGATGGAGGAGACACTAGGAATACTGATAGAGGCACACTTCCAAACGGAAATGGCGGATGACGGAGAAATTCCACACCCCCATGACGGTAGTGCCACGACGGACATAATTATAACCGCAAAGATGGTCAGAGAGGCGGTAAATAGTTTCTTGCCATATAAGGCACCAGGGCCGGATGGTATTTTTCCGGCTCTCCTACAAAGAAGCATTGACCTAATCGATATAAGGCTGGCGAATATTTTTACTACTTGCCTCAAATATGCGTATACCCCTGTGGAATGGAGGGAGGCGAGAGTCGTTTTCATACCTAAACCAAGGAAGAAAAATTACGCAAATCCTAAAGCTTATAGACCCATAAGCTTAACATCATTCTTATTGAAAACCATGGAGCGTATCGGTGATTGAATGGTCAGAAGACGATTACCAGGCGATTCAATGAGATTTGGACAACACGCCTATATCAGGGGCAGATCTACTGAGACTGCTCTTCAGGAGGTTGTTCATCATATAGAAAGATCCTTCGACCTAGGTGTGTATACCATGGGTGTATTCATAGACATAGAAGGAGCTTTCAATAACGTAATGACCTCGAGCCTTATCGGTTCCTTGGAAAACTTAGGGTTAAGCCATGTCTTAATTGCATGGATTAGCAATATGTTAAGGAACAGATGGATAAATTGTGAGGCAAATGGAGTAAGAAGAAGGGACAAAGTATGTCGAGGAACCCCGCAGGGAGGTATTTTATCTCCATTATTATGGGTAACTACCATACATAGTCTACTGAGGATTCTATCGAACGAGGGATTCAAGCCTATCTGTTACGCAGATGATGTTGCGATACTGATCAGGGGGACGAATCCAAATTCTTTATGTATGAGAGCAATGGAGGCTTTGAATATATCCTATAACTGGGCGAAGGAGCGAGGGCTCAATGTCAACCCCGGAAAAGACTGAAATCTGCTTGTTTACGAGAAAGAGGAAGATACCGGTGCAAAGCTATCCCATCTTTCGGAATAAGACAATAAAGATTGATAAGAAGGTCAAATACCTAGGAATAGTACTTGATTGGAGACTATCCTGGAAGGACCACATTGAATGTAAAGTGGAAAAAGCTCAAAGAATATGGGCCCTCTGCAGAAGAGTGATTGGCTCAAAATGGGGCTTAAGCCCAAGGATGACACATTGGCTATATACGAGTGTACTGCGGCCTACAATTACGTACGCTTCGTTAGTGTGGTGGACATCCTTAGAGAAGAGGGTGAATATAAAACCTCTTCAAAAGATTCAGAGACAGTGCTGCATTAGTATTTGCGGCGCCATGAGGACCACATCGACAATGGTCATTGAGAATATACTATCCATTTGGCCTATTGAGATACAGGTAAAATATGAAGCGGCCTTAGCTGCCACAAGATTAATGGCAATAGATGAGTGGCTTATAAGAGAACATAAGACCAGATACCAAAGAATAACGGATATCTTACCGATGGGAAATATTACGGAATTAACATGTGATAAAATCCCGATGAGATATGAGAATATTAACTGCATCACCATTATACCGGAAGAGGGAGAATGGGATGAGATAATAAGGATGGGAAACACCCACGGAATCGATCTTTACACAGACGGTTCAAAGATTGGTGACCAACCTGGAATGGGCTTGTACGACATAAGCCGAAATAGAAGCAAATACTTCCGTCTACCAGGAAAGGAAACGAATAGCGAAACTCCAATTCGTATCTTTACGGATAGCCAATCAGTGATTAAGACATTGAGAAAGGAGAAAGTTGAATCCCGGAACGTTTTGCAATGCAAGAGTGAGATAAACTCATATGCAAATTGTGAACATCTGGAGATAATATGGATACCAAGCCATCACGGGCTGATCGGAAACGAGAAAGCCGACAAATTATCCAAAATGGGAGCTCTTCTGAGTACTATAACTTTGGAGAACGCCAAACCCCTTAAACGATTTAAGGATGAACTTAAACGTTGGGCAATGGAAGAACATGTCAGAAAATGGCAAAGCACTGATGTCGGTAAGGTGACAAGAACACTCTGGGGTGACCCAAATCTTGGGAAGTCAAAGGAGATTCTATGACTAAGTAGACCTACACTTGGGAAATTAACCGGTGTAATTACAGGTCATACAGAGTTGAGAACTCATCTAGCTCGCATGAGATTATCTGAGGAGACGACATGTAGAGCTTGCGAGGAAAAGGAAGAGACTCTGGTACACTACCTCTGTCATTGTCCTGCGTTTGGGCATATTAGGCGCGAAAATTTTACAGTGGATACTATGCCGAACTTGGAATACCTGGGGAACTCGAACTGGAGATCCATAAGGCGTTACATTGAGGGGAATGGTTTCTTGGACTAGTCCGTTATTTATGGGAAATTATGTTTATGGTTTTTTTGTTTAGGAATTCCGTTTTCCACATGGAGCGCACAACATGCCAACTGGGCATACGTGTATACCTGTCATGGGTTTGGGCTTTTATACCCCTCCTTTTCAACCTAACCTAACCTAACCTTGTAGCCAACTGATTTTTTTACCTAATTTTTTTTATTCATTTTTATTTTTGACAATCTTAAGGAGAATAATTTTCATTAACGCCAATTGAGAATTATAAGGGAAAGGTAGAAACAGTTTGATTAATAATAATAGTTTTTTTTTTAATCTTAATTGCTTACGTCTGTTAGTTAAATTTACATTCATATGTAGATAAATTACATACATCAGTATCAAAGGGCATATGGCCACCTTAACAATCGTGCCGGCCTCCGGATGTTTATGGAAAAATTAATTTAGACGACGATATTTTTCTGGTAAAAGAATTCCGTTTTATTAGATGGTAAAATTAGATTTTGAGTAAATGAGAATAACAAAGCTATAGGCAACACTTTGTCTTCAAGAACAAAAAATGCGACACTACGTATTTTGATAATTAATATACGAGAAAATATCAACCCTATTTTAATCACCCACATGTAAGACGATGTAGAGGCATCAGGATCATCCTATCCCTTTTGCGATGCTCAGTAATCAGTAGATTCCATATGTCATATACATCCATGTGGTCAACAGCAGGAGGAGAGTCCTGCTCTAGACAGCCTGTGAAATATGTCTCCATGAGAACCTCCAGCGTTTCTTTGCTGCTAGTGATCCAAGAACCATCCGCCCTCTGTATGTATAGGTATTGTTGTTCAATGATAAAATCTTTTGTGACTCTCAAAATGTAGTTCAAAAAATAAATCGAAGTCGATATACACTCTCCAATTTCCTATCAAATTCACATAGCTATCGCTAATAAGAGTAACATCCAAAACCTCCCTTCTGTTAGTAACCACACAGGTGGGTTTATTACCCCTATTAACTACTATTAGTTTATTCTCAACTATAGATTTAAGGAGTGACTCACTCCTTTGGTTGGTAACCGAACTGGCCCCGACAGTATGGCGCGCGTTGGCATCCGCACAAATTAAAAGAGGGATGTTTTTTTTGTTTTCGTAAGACATCGCCTTCTTAGTGATGGAGTTAGGTGGGTCTCCTCCATGATCGTGTGCCAAATAACAGCTCATTAGCCAGACTACGCTTCTTGTTCTCGACGGCTATAGTATAGGTGTCCTTATCACTGGAGTTGGACAGATCAAAGGCTTTAAGATTGTTTTTGGCCATAATGCAGGATCTGGTCTTACCTGGTCCGGCTGCATACAGAATGTAGTAGCCATCCTTGTTTAGCCCGCAAACCCTGTCTTTGTATAGCAATGGTTCTTGGATACATATAAGATTCTCTGTGCCTGAAGACAGTCGGTGGACGCCGCTTTTGAGTGTTTAATATTAATTTGAGTAACCTTTACTGCAGCTGGTCGCTGTGGACGACTGTGACATCGGCCTCCTCTGAACCGTCGTCAGATTATAGTAGGGCGTCTTCATCTTCTGCCACATCCATCATACCAAAGAATTCCCCCACTAGTCCTGAGACCGATTCGAGCTTCTCGCCAGACCATACTTCCCCGGGAGACTCTATGACGGCCTTGTACAGCTGCGCTGAACGCTCGTCTATACAGGCTATGAATTTGATATGGCCTTGATACCAGCCAGCATTTTCGCACAGGGGTGGTGGTCAAGAGTTGTCCCGAACAACTTTCAAGAACACCCCATTGAGAGCGATGACAACCAATTTCCAGTTGCTGCAGGAAATAGTGCCGTCGCTGGAGTTGCGGTCAATAATCGCCCAAATAAAGTGGTTCTTAGCTACCTCCTTGTAGGATCTTTGTTTGGCTGTGGAGGCATGTGTTTGGAACGTTTTGTTCCTGGAAGAGTGTTCTCTGATCGTTGCCACTTAGGCGCTGCAGAGGATGCCGTCCGTTTAGGACTGCCTACACTTGCATTAGGAGGATTATGTTTTAACCCCTCAACGAGGGTTTTCGCTCACCGGAGAGAGTTTTTCTCTTGCTCCGTGAGCTCGTTAATAGGTTTTTCACCAAACCGAATTAATATTTTATAAGCGGGATGCTTAGAAGTGAAGGCCCTTTTGGAGTGTTTTCTGTGCCTTAAAGTATCTACTTCGGAAGCCGTGGAAGTCGAAGGTGGTGCTTCAGGGAGCATCGAATGTTTCTTCGAATTAGACTTTGGCACAAGGGAGCCAGGTTTAGTGGCAGACTAAGCCTTAACCACCTCACCCGCTCGGGTTTCGATCGCCTATCGGGTTGATCGGGCATGTTTTTAGCGCCGGCTTAAAGCGGCTCAAAAAAGCAGGCATTTTGATCAGCTAGTGTTGACAACGCATGTATGTATTTGTTGTAGAAATATGTTATGTATTTGTTGTAGAAATATGTTATGTATTTTTTGTAGAACTACCCATGGTGAAATTAAACAAGGTGGCGGTGCCAGCCCAGCTGATTATTTTTTTGTGTTCTGGAGTATGTCAAACTACATATTTAAAAAATGATTTCAACTCCGGAAATTATCAACCTCCATACATAAAAAAAGAGAGACAAAAATTGCTCTCCTTTACGCTATCACCTTATGTAATTACACCATGAAACTACCACCACCTGTTATTTGAATTCCCCTCGGCAACCCTGCATTTACACATGAAAATAATTTCATGAAATTTCTGTATACGTATTATAAATAAAAATTTATATGAAATAGACCACTTTCATGTAAATTTTTGTGCGTTTACACAGGAAAGTGAAATTTTATTTTTTAAATGTCATCGAAGGGTAGAATTGTTTACTACCTTTAGAGTTTCAAAGAATATTTCATACACAAATAAAAATAAATAATTTTTTTTAATTTTAAAAAACTTTAATATCTTGAAAACGTCAAAATTTACTTTCTTGAAAAAATCGTTGAAATCTGAGTGGACAGTAAAATTAATGTGAGTGTTTTAGTGAAGAAGTGTGAGTGTATTGCGAATTTCATGAAATTACTTTCATGTGTAAATGCTAAGTTATTAAAAATTTCTATGAAATAGATCTCTTTTATGTTTACACAGGGAAACATTTGAAAGGAAAACATCTGGAATTCTCTTTTGTATTTTCCTTCGCGGTCATACAGGGAAACATTGTTGTCGGAAACATTCCAGTTTATATAGGTGTTTTTGACATTTGTCTGATTGCAGTGTTGTTTTTTTAATATCTACTGTATTTGATAATGTAAGTATATTTGATTTGTGAAATAAATCAATAAATTATAAATTTTAAATAATATTAAAATAAATTTTTAATTTTATTTATTACATTATTTTTTATTTTTATTCAAACAAAGCCAAATATACAACATAGAGAACAAAGCACGCCGAAAAGAAATAAAGCAAATGTCAAAAAGCATAGCAAATGTAAACAATAAGAATGAAAGCACAAAGCGTGCCTCCGAGAACGGGGAACAAATTTCAGATTCTCTTCCCCAGCTGTCCCTCTCAAACAAACAAAACATTTCCCTTCCAAATGTTTCCCTGTCTAAATGGTGACTGAGCTAAATCTTACTCCGTTTTTTACTACCTTTTAGAGTTACCAAGAATAATTCATACAGAAGTAGAAACGGCAATAGTTAAAAATAATTATTTTTGTTAATCTATATATATAAAAGAGTAACGTGACTGACTGACTGACTGACTGATTCATCATCGCACAGCCCAAACGCTAAGAGCTAGAGACATGAAATTTGGACAGAAGGGATTTTTGGAAATTCGTACTTTAAGGGGTTAAAAAAGGGTAAAAACGGGTAAAATCGGTAATCTTATATCTGCTAAACAAAAAATGATATAAATTAAATTGAAAAAGTATTGTTATTTGCACAAAAAATAAGCTGACAGGTGTCTGGCCTTTTTTGGAATTTTCAACCCCTAAGGAGAAAAAACGGGTAAAAACTATAGTTTGGTACTTTTTTGGTACCCTATGTAACTTCCAAACGCATAAAGCTAGGAAAAAAATTTAAACTGTATTAAGTAATCCGCAAAAATATTAATAGGAATTCGTCACTTTTTTCAAATTCATATGTATAAGGGGTAAAAATTGTCCCTTTTTTTGGTACTTTTTTTAAAATAAACTTTTCTTATGTTATTCAATGGGACAAAATTTGACAATTATTATTTCCTAATAGAATATGGACACTATTAAGGTGACATTTTTGTAAACTTTTCGGGGGACAAAAAAGGTACCAAAAAGGGGAAAATTCCGGAAAATGTATGTAATTCCTAATTTGACGGTAAAATTTCACAAAATGTTTAATTGGGATTTCACTAGACATAAAAAATTACGTAATTTAGTAAAAATTGAAACACATTCATAACAGGGTAGAAAAGGGAAAAATCGGGAAGAGTTTGGTACTTTTTCGAACATAATTACTTTTATGCAAAAAAGAGTAGATTTACTGACTTTAAATCATGTATATTAAAATATTTTGTTACATAGATATTTGAACATTTTAAACTTGGAATTTGGAACTTGGACCAAAAATGTACTTTTTCGCTTTTCTATGGTACCTTTTGTATTTTCTACGTTTATAAAGGTAGAATTGTAAAATAAAGGACTATTGATTCCAGGTGAGACTAAAAATGTTATGGGTGACCAAAAAGGTACTTTTTGGAATTTTTATGGTACTTTTTATATATTCTACGTTTGCGAAGCTAGAATTTTAAAATTAGTGGCTATTGATACAAGGTGAGACCGAAAATGTTATGGTCGACCAAAAAGGTACTTTTTTGAATTTTTGTGGTACTTTTGGGTTTTTTCTACGTTTATGAAGGTAGGATTGTACAATCAAGGACTATTGATTCCAGGTGAGTCTAAAAATGTTATGGGCGACCAAAAAGGTACTTTTTTGAATTTTTGTGGTACTTTTTGAATTTTTATGGTACTTTTTGTATTTTCTACGTTTATAAAGAAAGGATTATACAATCAAGGACTATTGATTCTAGGTGAGACAAAAAAAGTTATGGGAGACGAAAAAGGTACTTTTTTGAATTTTTATGGTACTTTTTGTATTTTCAACGTTTGCGAAGCTAGAATTTTAAAATTAGTGGCTATTGATACAAGGTGAGACTAAAAATGTTATGGGCGACCAAAAAGGTACTTTCTTGAATTTTTGTGGTACTTTTGGTATTTTCTACGTTTATAAAGGTAGGATTGTACAATCAAGGACTATTGATTCCAGGTGACACTAAAAATGTTATGGGCGACGAAAAAGGTACTTTTTTTGAATTTTTATGGTACTTTTTGTATTTTCAACGTTTGCGAAGCTAGAATTTTAAAATTAGTGGCTATTGATACAAGGTGAGACCGAAAATGTTATGGTCGACCAAAAAGGTACTTTTTTGAATTTTTGTGGTACTTTTGGTATTTTCTACGTTTATAAAGGTAGGATTGTACAATCAAGGACTATTGATTCCAGGTGACACTAAAAATGTTATGGGCGACGAAAAAGGTACTTTTTTTGAATTTTTATGGTACTTTTTGTATTTTCAACGTTTGCGAAGCTAGAATTTTAAAATTAGTGGCTATTGATACAAGGTGAGACCGAAAATGTTATGGTCGACCAAAAAGGTACTTTTTTGAATTTTTGTGGTAATTTTGGTATTTTCTACGTTTATGAAGGTAGGATTGTACAATAAAGGACTATTGATTCCAGGTGAGACTAAAAATGTTATGGGCGACCAAAAAGGTACTTTTTTGAATTTTTGCGGTACCTTTTGTATTTTCAACGTTTGCGAAGCTAGAATTTTAAAATTAGTGGCTATTGATACAAGGTGAGACCGAAAATGTTATGGTCGACCAAAAAGGTACTTTTTTGAATTTTTAAGGTACTTTTTGTATTTTCTACGTTTATGAAGGTAGGATCTTACAATCAAGGATTTTTGATTCCAGGTGAAATTGAAAATGTTATGGGCGACCACAAAGGTACTTTTTTGAATTTTTATGGTACTTTTTGTATTTTTAACGTTTGCGAAGCAAGAATTTCGAAATTAGTGATACAAGGTAAGGCTAAATATGTTATGGGCGATCGAAAAGGTACTTTTCTGAATTTTAATGGGAATTTTTGTATTTCCTACGTTTATAAAGCTAAAATAGTGAAATAAAGGATTGTTGATTCAATTTGAAAATTAAAATTATATTGGAGACACAAAAAAGCCTTTTCGCATTTTTATTGTACTCTTTGAATTTTTACATTTGTTAACATAGATTCTTAAAAGTAGTGTTTTTTGATCCGAGGTCTAACTCCTAATATTATGGACGAACAAAATTACTTTTTCTCTTTTTATATATTTTGTATACATAGAATTCTGAAATAGTATTCAATAAATAGTAAGAACTGCGCTAACGAAGTAGCGGGTTAAATGCTAGTTTTTAATAAAACTATAGTTTTAAAAGGACATTAATTTTATTCACTATTGGGTGATTCACAAGGTGTCTTATCATGTAATGTTGTTCTAAAATTTAACAATGGTTTAAAATTTTTGTTGTTGCTTTTCAAACAAAAAGTGTCTTATAATAATAGAACTTTGTACGCTATGCAGAGGTCCAAGTCGATCGGCTTTCAGACCGCTAGCCGCCGCTGCCAAGTGATTTTGTTTAGAACTAGCCGCCGCCGACTGGGATCGGCTGATTTCGGCTGGCGACTTAGCCGTTTAATACTTACCTCAACGCTAAATTTTAAACAAAGTTAAGTAATTTTAGTAATTTTAAAGTCGAAAAGAACAAAATATACAATGCGGTTACTCTCAAAAACTGCAAGAAAACATATACACTTATTTTTTCAACGCGCTTGTATGTATAATTATTTAAGAATACACATTGAAAGGAACTTTATTAAAATTTTCTATAAAACTGACGCAAAAAATCTAAATAGTTATTTTTTAAAAGAAACACAAAGAAACAATGCTATTTCAGAAAGCTCATTGAATTCAGAAAATTTCAGTGATTGTAAATCTTCAACTGATAGTGAGTGTATATCTTCAACTGACAATGAGCTTTTCAAAAGAAAATCAATAATAAGGAAGGTGGCTAAAGTTATAAGTACATATGAAATTTCCGAGTGTTGGAAGTATTTTAGTGAAATTTTTTATAAACGGAAAGCAAATACTTGAAAAATAAAAATTTTGCTTTGTTTTGAAGATGAAAATATGATTCTGAAAGAGTAATTTTTTTATATGTGTACATTTGTAGTATATTTTTAAATAAATCTTTTTATTTTGTTAAGATTTGGAAAGTCTACGTCAACAAGTAATTATCTTAACCATTTACGTGCATGGTATTGATGATAAGTCTATTAATTACAAGAAGAACATTCAAATTACTCAAAGTGCATTGGACCCAAATTCTACAAAAAAATATAAACTTTTAACGGTTCGCCGATTGGCTGAAATGTGCTGTATTGACCTTTAGCCATTTACAATTGTAGAGCGTAGTGGGTTTCAAAAATATATCTAAACATTAGATGCCAAAACGACTCTTCCAAGAGCGTATACCATATCATCAGCTGCATTAGAAGATGTATACACTTTGTATTTAAAACACGTTAAACAAGTAATATGCCAATCACAAAAAAATATTTGTTTGGTTTTAGATATGAGGCCTGATAAACATAAACTTTTACCTTATATAAACATAAAAGTGCATTACTGCAAAGAATTTAAATTGGAAGTAAAAGCTTTAAAAACGGAAATTTTTCCTCGGCCACGTACAGCTATTGTCGTTGCAGAAAAAAAAGGATAGTATTAAAGATTTGAATTTACAGTGTAAAAACATATCTGTTATTAATGGAGGGGGCTCCAACATTGTTGCTGCATTGAAATTGCAAACTATTATACGTTATGGATATGCCCATGTACTGCATCGTTTTATTTGTTACGACATATTAAAAAATGATTCGGTTTCTCATATTAATGTTATAATAAAAATATTAAAAGAAATTTTTCGCTGCTTTTTTTTGCCCTAGTCTTCAATGAGATTTCGAAATTTATTTATATACATAGATTTAATATCGTTTTTTTTTATATCGGCTTCAGCCGGCTTGAAGCCGCCGCCGGTTATTTTTGCACTCAGCCGCCGCCGCCGACTATTTGCCAACGGCTTGGACCTCTGACGCTGTGTTTATTTTGCTGTCGTATTTAATAAGCAGTGAACTGTGCTAAACGGCTCTTCCGGCTAAGCCAAGCCACTATAGTTTTTGTAAGCCGTCGCCGTTCATTGTATAATTTTATCGGGCCGACATCCAAATTTAAGCGCAGTTGCTAAATTTTGATAACAAATCACTGGCGGCGTCAAATAAGATCGGCGAAGGACTCTGCTGTTTTTGTTTATCAAACAAAATTTGATTTATTTACTTGAGTCTGCCCATGGTACAATTATCAGGTAGCCTCACTAAAACAGCTGATTATTTTTTTCTCTACCTTAAGGTTTAACTAAGATGTCAAATTTTGTTTATGTATGTGTATATGCTGTGTACGTATATATTCTACCGCCAAAACAACACGCACACACATTTGCTTTTTGACATTTAAGCCGTCGTTTTCCAGCAACAAAATACATTTAGGATTTTGTTGTTGCAGAACTGAGGCTACCTGATGATTGTACCATGAGACTGCCATTACAACATCTAAAATGTACTTTTCGCACAAACTGGCTATTATTTTGTTTTTTTTCACTTGTTTTTGGCATTACAAAAAAAAATATTTATTTTTACAATTGTTTTACATCAGCTGATTTAAATTCAAAATAGCACACTTTATTATTAGGGGTTGTTCACAATAATCTTAATTTCTCATGCTATTATTATAGGACATACGATTTTATGACACTACTGTGAATCCCCCATATGTATATTTGAAGAACAAATATAAATCATAGTACGCAAAAAATTATGTTTGTGAATACAATTTCATTTTTTTCGCTTGTTTTTGAGATTATGCTCTGAATTGAAAAAGATAAAAGTTGTGAGTCAAATTCTATTTAGTATTTTTATTTTTTATCATTCTTTTCACAAATAATATAAAAATATTTTTGTTCATTTGTTTCGTTTGCAATACAATTTTTATTTTTAAAATTCGTCGTGTTTCATTCCTCTCACAAATTTAATATATTTCATTCTAAGCAAAATGAATCAAAAACGAATAATTTGTTTTAAAAATTTCCTCTTTTTATTTGTTGTTGTTTGTGGTATGAAAAAAATCTTAACATTAAATAATGTACAGTAGCAATCATAATTATTTAAACAACACAATGCGTTCTTAACAGATTGGATTTTGCTTATATGTATATAAATAGCTGTATCGTGTATAAATATTATATTTTATATATCCATAAATACATATATAATATTTTTATCCTCATAAATTTAATTATAATTGATTTAAAGATGCGGGCAAGAAAAACAACTTTATAGGTCTAATAAAATAATTAGGCATTTATATAAAAAGGTAAAGTCTTAAAAGGATATGCGTATTAGCAAAACACATATATAAACATATATACCTGAAAATGTAAACAGAAAATTCATTATATTCCTATTTTTTTTTTTTACTCAGTAAAGTAAAAATCCGTGTTTGTCTTAAATTTAAACTCGGTATAAAAGCTACTTTATATATAAGCATATGTCAAGCGCCTATAGGTAAAAAGTTGTGTGTCACACTGCACCCAATGCCTCTTTTAACAACAACAATACCTAAAGAACAAACGACATCAATAAAAAGGTATATGTGAAAATCATCCCTTGCAAGGAGTACAACACAAAAATTTATTTTGGCGCCACATAAAAAAAATGTGTGTATAGAAAAATATGTAATACAGTCGAATTCGGTTAAGCTACAATTAAATATTTTTACTATATTTTAAAGAAAATGAGTTCGCTTAAGGGAAAATCAGTTTTACAGCTTTTATGTTTTTAGAGCTACAAACTTCAATAAAGCAAACACTGCTTAGTAGAAAAAAATCTTATTAATATACGACGAAATACAATGCTACAGCTAATTTGTTGCACTGTTGTGCAACATTTGCTCTTATTTTGTTTAAAACAATATAAAAAGTAGAAAATCTATTTAATCAAAATGGTTTCAATTTGTCCAAAGTTTTTTATTAATGAAAATCTTTGGCATAAGCCAAAAAAAATCCTTCAATTATCAACTTCCCTTACCCGAATCCGACTGTATACGTGTAATGTTTGTAAGTATGATGTTTGTGTACCGCTTAGCGGTTTAAAAAACCAACTCACAATTAAGAAGTATTGCTTTTATGAATGCAAGAAATACAAAAACAAAAACATACCTATGAAATATTGTTCTTCCGGCGCCTAACAGTCTTAATAAAATTGTGTATGAATTCATATCCCAAAAAATTAAAAAACAAGTTGCCACAAGTATTAACCTAAGATTCTTTACAAAAATTCTCATAATAAAATTTTAACAAATTTATTGATTTGTACAGGGTGGACCAAAAGTCACGCCTGCGTGTAAAAATTGAATAACTTTTTTGTTTATTAATATTTTTATTTTATTTTTTCAGATTTTATTCATCGATTCGTGTTACACCACCATGCAAAATTTAACGACTGAGCAACGAAAGTGGTAGAATTTTACTTTTAATCGTTCTTCGAGGATGAAGTTGGTAATACAGTAACGGTGAATGGGGACAGATATCGCGCTATGCTTAATAATTTTGTACGCCCTGAGGCAGCCAACAAGTGGTTTCAGCAAGATGGAGCAACAGCACACACGGCCCGTGCCACAATGACGCTTTTAAATGAAATTTTTCACGACCGAATTATCTCGAAAAATTCAGAATTTAATGGGCCAGCACGTTCACCGGATTTAACTGCCCCTGATTATTTTCTATGGGGTTATCTCAAAGAACGAGTGTATGTAAACAAGCCTCAAACTACACGCAAAGAAAAACCATGGTTACGATATGATCACGACGGTCATATTATTTTTTCTAAAACAATATTTGGTTGTCGAAAAGAATTAATAGTAATTTTTGTTTCATTTCATCATATATTTTGTCACGATAGTCAAGCATTTGTTTGAATTGTATCATTTAATGATTACTTTTCGTAAAAATTTCTAAATGGTTATCATTTAAAAATAGTATGATATAAAAAAATTAATTTGACAAAAATAACATTATATTCAAAATCATTAAAAATTAAAAATAATCATTAAATAATAAGTGAGACAACAGTATGATTACAAATTAATCAAGCTATGATTTTTTTTAATAATAATTTGATTTCAATTGTTCTTCTTCTTGCTGAATAAATTTTTATTATTTTAAAAGTTTGAGATGTCAAAAAGAAGGAACAAAAATTTTGCAAAATTAAAATAAATTTAAAAATAAACGAGAAAATGTAAAAAAATATTGGTATAAAAATTGCAATTAAATTGGTGAGTACAAGCAATATGTGTATGTTACAGCAAAAGACAATAATTTGCCGTAACAAAGCAAAGATTGTCGATTTCAATTGTAGCCATATATATGATTATTGAATGATACTTAAATTAAACATACTAATGATAACTGGTAACCATTATTATTTTAAACATAATCATACAATTCAATCATAGTATGTTGCTCTTCCATTATGGTTACCACAACCATATTTTTTCTTTGCGTGTATAGAGCAGCTAAAGAACAACATTGAAGCTGAGATCAGGGCAATAGAGCCTGAAACCTTCCGTGCAGTTATGCAAAACGCCTGTTTAAGAGCCCAATTGTGCATCGATGAAAATGGTGGTCATCTCTCTGATATTATTTTTCATAATTAAAATTTAGGTCATACAAAGATAATATTATAATTAAAAAAAAAATTAATAAAAAATAATAATAAACAAAAAAGTTATTCAATTTTTACACGCAGGCGCGACTTTTGGTCCACCCTGTATTAGTTTAATTTTTATTTATTCATCGGACAGTAATTCAAAAAATATATATATGAGTCTAAATAAAAACAAAATATATAAAAATAAATATTATATCATATATTGTTCCGTGGTTTCGTTTTTTATTGTTACATATTCAATTAAATTCTTATTAAGTTTTACTAAAAGTAAAAGTAATTCGTTTATTTACTGATTAATCCTGTAAAGGCCATGACTGACTATCCTACAAAGTCGTGCGATTATGTCAAATAAAAATCTGATAGTTTTCTGTCCTACATGAAAAAATCGCAACAAAATGTGTTATTGGATGCCACACTGTCATACTTGCTTAGAAAAAGCAACTCTGATCGCACAGACTCTATTATTTTATGAAAATTTTCAAAAGATTATCAAATCGGACACACATGTCAAAAAATCTGTCACACATGTGCACTTTGTGTCCACACTATCACACTTTCTGAACACACATACAATTTTTGACATATCGAACGACTAAATCTGATAGTCAGTCATGGCCTTAAGCAGTTATCAGTGTGTTGTATTTTAATATTATGCATGACCTCGTAATGGCGTTTTATATTTCCAGATATCCGTCCTTTAAGCATTTTTTTACAAATAATACATTTCGATGTATTATTTTCCTTATCAAATGCAACATATTTTTCTAGTTCAAATTCTCTTTTGCGACCCATTCTCTTCTAAACTCATACAAACAATAAACTGAAGGAATTTTTCATGGCTGATATATTGTCAAGATACGATCAAACTACTTGTCAAGCCTTTCGTAGTATTTTTGTTTGACGCCATCATAGCTGCACGGCTATATTTGGCGGTGGCGCCTATATAATTTTGAATATACATGTTTTTATAACAAAAACTTTTAGGGATAAAAAAGAACGAAAATTGTATGTACATTTATTTATAAAACTAATCTACGATTCAAGTAAAAATTCCACAAATATAATAGAAAAAATCAGATAAATCAGATTCATAGTTTTTGTTTTATTATACCTATGCCTTATTTGTATTTTTAGTTGATCACTTAATATTTTACATGCATAGATTCATACGTACATAAGTATATGCATAAAATAAATTAACTAAAAATTATAATTTTTTTAATATATTCTTTAATTCCTAAAATGGTAAAATTGTTCCCATTAACACAACAAAAATGATAAACTACAATGGCAATGCTGCTAACTTTTCTTCAAGGAAAATAAAAATTCTATTTGTGAATCGATTTTTTTTTAATTTTTCGATTATGTTCTTTGAATGAATGATTCATGTAAGGAATTTTATATTTAAATTGTGGTGAGAAATTTATTTTCAAATTTTTTAAAATATCATTTGTCTCGCAACTTTTATTTTTAAAATTCGGAAAACAAAACGAATTATTCGTCACAATGTGGAAAATTTAATTCATTCAAATTAATATCATTCATGATTAATATCTATTCGATTGATTTGCGTACTATGATATAAATCTTATAGCCGCTGCCGCTTAAAACCTGCTCAGCCGCCGCAGCCGAAATTTTTGCCTCTGCTTGTTAAACTGTTGTGTTACCCTACGTTGCCACAGGCAAGTATTTACTTGCAAGTAGTGTATACGTATTACTAACGAAAATCAGGAGAAATGCCAAAAAAAACACAAAAATTTTTTGAGTGGCTACACAGCACAGTGCAAGTTCATTTTTAAAATGTCGTCAACAAATAAACTTCAAACAAATTTAAAACAAATGGCGCTGCTCCAATTGGTAATTAAGTGTTGTCAATAGCCACTATTGAACGTTAGACATGTAACTTTTTAATATATTTTTTTTTTTATTAAACTTTGATATTTATATTAAAACTTACATTTTAAATGAATATTTATATTTTTTCTTAATATTCTTCATATACATATATACATATTTATTAAAAAAATTAGCTGAATTATTTACCACAATTGTATGATATATTATTGAGTTAACAAAAAACTCAGTATTAGACAACACTGTTTTTCGGTTTGTTACTTTACTTGCCGTAACTGTAAAAATTTTACTTGCTTAAAAATTTCTTCGCAAGCTGAGTCGCAGCCCAGCCTGCAAAATTGTCCGACATCTGTCAGATGTCTGTAAGAAATGTCGACAAACAAGTAAGAATTCTATACGAATTCTGTCAGACTTCTGACCGCCAAACATATGAAGTGGTTGACACGAATTCTGACAGACATGTCGTGGGAAATTCTGAATTTTTTACCGACGTGTCTGATAGAAATCTAACAGAAATCTGAAAGAAAAAGCAGGGAAATTCTGATTTATTATACGACATTCGTATGGATTTCTGACAGATTTCTGAAAGTTTGTCGGATGTTTGTCTGAAATATTTAATAAAATAAAACTCAGTTTTATGTTATATTTTTTTATTCATTTAATTTATTACTTAATTACATATATTCATATACATTGTTTATATGCCACATATAATAGTTAAAACAATTCTTTTAAATATTTTAAGCTAACTTGAAAAACCAAATACGCATCTTTTTGAAAATTTTTCCGAAAAGACTGACGTGACACTCTTTTTATATAAGTATATAGTTTATTAATCACAAAACAATCACTTTCTATATTACTTTTAAACTTTTTTGACACACCAATAAATAAAATTTTTTAATATCACCTATTTTGTTGCACTTTATGACTTAAATAAACGATTTGTAAAATAAACAAAATCAAGATTACAAAATTGGTAAAGGCAAAGAAAGAAAAGAAAGTAAAGTAAAGAAAAAAACAAAAAATCCTAAACAAAAGGAATGAAAACAACTTAGACATTTCTGTACGAAATCAGTCAGATATCTATCAGACATGTCGGTAAACCAAAAAGAATAAAATCCCTTCGACGTATCGGTACGAAATCAGTCAGAAATCTATCAGACGTGTCGTACATTAAATTTCCCAGACATGTCTTACAGAAATCTGTACGAAATGTCCGTAAAAAAAGTCAGATATTTGTAAAACTTGTCTGATTCAGACATTGTCGTACTTTTGTGCAGGCTGGGAGGTTGCCAAAGTGTAGTTGTGTTAGTACAAAAGTGTTAGTGTATTGGTTTTTTTTCACTTGCACTTGCATGTGGCAACGGTAGGTTAGCCACAGACCAGTGAAACAAGCCGAGGCAAAATTTTCGGCGGCGGCAGCCGAGCCGTTTTTAAACGGCGGCGGCTATAACAAATTAAAATCGGCGGGTCAAAATTTCAAATTGACGTCACTAAAAATTTTTTTAAAAAATTCCAACGGTAAAATATAACTAAATTATTCATCACTTTTTCGAAGAAAATTTCTTTTCGAGTCGACTGAAGTTGATCAAAACGGCGGCTTTCTTGAGCCGTTTTAAGCCGACAAAAACGGTGGCTGTGCGCCGTTGGCTTTGAGCCCGTCGACTTGTTTCACTGCCACAGACTCCTGTGACACAAACTAATATTCTGTTGTTGTGGTGTTAGAGAATCGTGGAAAATGGAAGAACTTTTGAACGAAGTTGTTCCACAAGACGAACTTGAGGTAATTTTGTGCATTGAAACCGAATATAGAAAAAATTACACACTCAATCAATTTTAGAAATTTGAGAAAAAATATGCTGATGAACTTAAACTAGATGGTGAAGTCTCGACTGAAACTAAATTCGAGTATGCGTTATGTTTAGTACGCAGCACATATACAAACGACATAAGAAAGGTTTGTATAAGTTGTATTGTGATTGATATGAATCATCACTAGCTGTAATTGACAATGTCTTCTGTAGGGTATAATGATGTTGGAAGATTTGGCTCGGGTACATCCTGATGGAAGACGTGACTATATTTATTACTTGGCTTTCGGTAATGCTCGTATAAAGAGTTTTTCAGAAGGGTTAAAATACTGTCGTGCATTTTTGGAAATCGAATCAAATGATCAAGTTCGATCTTTAGAGGTACATACAAAATAGCCAGCAAAAAAAAGTTGGAAGTGCAAAATTTATAAACCTAAAATGAAATAATTAAAAAGAGTATACAATTAAAAATCATGCAGAATATATATTTTCACAATTCTTGTAAAAACATTAGGTGATAATATATTTTATGAATATATTTAATTAAGCTCGTGCTCACCAATGATAAGTTAATGTTAATACATGTTTGTATATAAGTAATTTATTATCGGTTAAACAATTGTGAAATCACTACTTTGTGTTATTTTTGCTAGTTATGTTTATCCATTTAGTGAGAATATAACGCCGTTAATTTTTGTTTTTTCTATTACAGGAATACATTAAGAAGCAAAACGACAAAGAAATGGCCAAAGGAATGGCTGTGGCAGGCGGAGCTGCTTTAGTATTGGGTGGCATTTTAGGACTTGGGATAGCTTTAGCGAAAAAGTAATATTTAATAAATATTTTTCGATATAATCATAAATTCTTTGTTAGAAATGTATATAATGAACACGGTTTTAATTTAAAATTTTATTGAAATTTTATCTTAATCATTTTATATACCAACCCAGCAAAAAAAAGGAACCATATTCTTTTCTGTCGAATTTTGTGTAGAACAAAATTTGTTTTGTAAACAGTTAACAGTAATCACTATGAAATCATCTCTTTATACTAAAATACATATTACTTTATTTGTCTGACTTTAATTTGCTCTTCATTTTCTTTAGTCTTACAATGGACCTTAAGTATTTCTTTTTACTACAATGTGTTTTTACGGAAACTGAAAAGTATGAATTGGTAGCTAGAGGTAGTTAAACAATGTAAACATTGTGTGGGTATGGCACCAACTAATTTGGAAATAATAATTTTTGAGTTCAACTTTGATAATTTATTATAGTTCTTTTTGTTTATATAAAAATAAGATAAAGGGAGTTAAAGTACTTTTATTTTCTAGAATAATAAAATCAACCGAAAGCTATATATTCGAAATTTCATCATCATAATTCTAATTTTGTTGGTTTTATGAGCTTTTGAGTTTTATAGAGATATATGTGAGAATTGGACGTTAAAAAAGGTGTGTCAAAGTAATTTCTATTAATGAACTAAACTTTAATATTTTAAAATAGAGTCTTTTATTATTCCAAAATCTTTGTCTGTAGAGAAAGTATATGATTTTAGGATAAAGATTTTTATGGGAGGTAGGCGTTAAATTGGGCTTGCCACCTTTATTTTCTGGTATTATAATAACCGGAAGATATGCAAAATTTCTTTATCACACATCTAATTCTATCGCTTTTAAGAGCGATAATAGTAAATTATTCCACAACCATTGTTTCACAGTTCAAACACAAAGTTCGAACACATTAAAAAAATGTACAGTGGCCGACAAAAGTCTACGTACGACCACAATTTTTGACATTTTAGAAGTCTAAAAACGTTAAATAAAAAACTAATGATGCAGTTTTGTTTCAAATTTAATTTTATTAATATAAGCAAAAAAAATATATTTTCCAACATCAACTTGAAAAATTATCCAAAAAAAAAAACAATTAAAATACGTTGACAAAAGTCTACATACGACAAACAAGCAATTGTAACTGTTATTGAATACCAAAAGAAAAGTGCCGTTATTCATTTTTTACTTCTGTTATTGCGTTAAAGGATTGATTTATATTCTTTTTAGTAGTGAATTAGAGTGATTTAGTTAATATTAAAACGAAACAAGTAACAGTGCTATATTCGGCCGTGCCGAATCTTATATACCCTTCACAACGTGTAGTCATGCAATAACAATCTCATATAAAATACGTGCATACGTACACGTTAGAATAAATGTGGCATCGAATCCCAGCTGAGCCAAAAAAAATTTATTTTATTTAATATATTATTTATATTTTATTATTTTTTTTTAAAATTTTTTTTAAATTTTTTTTTTTAGTTTTTTTTTATTATTTTTTTCTTATTTTTAATATTTTTTTTTTTGTAATTTTTTTTGTTTGGTATGTTTTTTACATGTATGTATGTATGTATGTTGTTGTTGTAATTGTGAAAAAAACGAGGTGGTCGTGGTTTTTTGCTCATATCTCAGAAAGTTATTGGGCGATTGTGCTGAATTTCAATAGCGATTCATTCCTGGATATTTCCAAGAGATTGATACCATATACAGATCTGAGGAACATATAGTTGCTTCTAAAAGTTGATTTCAACCAACACACGGGCAGACGGACAGACGGTCAGGGCTTAATCGACTCCTCTATTCATAAGCTTTCAGAAAATATATACTTTATGGGGTCGGAAATGAAAATTGTAGAAATTACAAACGGAATGACAAAGCTATATATACCCTTGTGCACCACAGGTGAAGGGTATAAAAATGGCTTGTCGGAAAGAAAGTTTAATTGAAGTAAGAAATTTGGTTGTAAAGTATAGAAATGAAAAAAAATCATTTGGTGAAATATCAAAGCTATTAAATTTAAGTAAATCTACTGTTCAAACAATATTTAGCAATTATAAAAGCACTGGTACTATTAAAAGTAAGCTGCGTAGTGGTCATCCAAAGAAACTCAATCGAAGAGACGTTAGCTTAATTTTAAAAGCAGTGGACAAACAGCCTAAGGTGAATGCTTCGAAATTGGCCGAAAAGCTAGCCAGAAGATCAGAAATAATTGTACATCCACGAACCATACAAATAACCTTAAATAATAATGGTTACCACAGCAGAACTCCTAGAAAAAAACCCCTAATAAGTGAAAAAAAATCGTAAACTTCGTTTGGAGTTTGCTAAAAAGCATATTGAAAAGGGATTTAATTTCTGGAAACGAGTTTTATTCACTGACGAATCCAAATATAACATATTTGGAAGTGATGGGAGAGAAAAAGTTTGGCGAAAAATAAATACAGCGTTGGATCCTAAAAATTTAGTTAGTACAGTTAAACACGGCGGAGGTAGTGTAATGGTTTGGGTGGCTGTGGCTGCTTCTGGAGTAGGAAACCTGGTTTTTATTGAGGGTAATATGGATCGGTATCAATACAAATCTATTCTAGAACAAAATTTGAAACAATGGGTTGATAACTTAAGTCTTGGTGAAAGTTGGATATTCCAACAAGACAACGATCCGAAGCATACGGCGTTAATTGTCAAAGATTGGTTGCTGTACCATGCTCCACGACAGTTGTACACACCACCACAAAGTCCGGACTTGAACGTTATTGAGCACGTGTGGTAAATACTACAAAGAAAAATCCGAAATCATAATATTACTAGTGCCCCAATGCTGAGACTGAGGCTTCAAGAATAATGGCAAAATATTTCATCACATAGTTAGAAAATTTAGTTAATTCGATGCCAAGAAGGTTACAGGCAGTCATAGATGCCCATGGTTGCCCAACTAAATAATAATTTTAAAAATTAGTGGTAGTTTTTAATACTTGAAATAAGTTTTTATGTTATCTTAAATATCGTATGTAGACTTTTGTCAACGTATTTTAATTGTTTTTCTTGGATAATTTTTTAAGTTAGTGTTGGAAAATATATTTTTTTTGCTTAAATTAATAAAATTAGATTTGAAACAAAACTGCATCACTAGTTTTTTATTTAACGTTTTTAGACTTCTAAAATGTCAAAAAGTGTGGTCGTACGTAGACTTTTGTCGGCCACTGTATACGAAAAAACAGATAAATGCAGTAGTTTTCGATCAATTTATTTTTGAATGTAAAACAGTGCTACCTATTTTTAGGATAATTTCATATTCTCCACTGGTGAGCATATTTTTTGTAAAATTGTACAATTTTTAAAACTTAAACCTACATAAAAATTAATTGAACACCGAACAGTATTCACTGTGATTACAATATAAGCATTGATTACTGATGGTAAACTTGATCAGACATGTACTGAGTAAGGTAGTTTATGTTCGTGGTTAGCTGTTTATTCATTGACACAAACATGATCACCGTATGAGGATGTTCATGTAGCAGTTAAACGTTAAAGTAGGGATGTCAAAGTAGTTTCAGTTAATTAATTTAACTAAGATATTTCAATATAGAGTCTTTTATTCTTCACAAACCTTTGGATATAGAAAAAATTACATGAATTTAAGAAAAAGCGTTATATGGGAAGTGGGTGTGTCGCCTTCATTTTCTGTGATTATAAAATTACATTGACCAGAGAGCTTTATATGCGAAATTTCATAAGCATATCTCTAATTCCATCAGTTTTATGAGTTTTTAAATTTCATTGATAGTATAATATCGATGCCTTACTTCCTCAACCTCGTATCTTAAAAAATACGGTTTTGACTTTTTTATATCAAACAATTGTTTCATACTTTAACTAAAAAAGATTAGTATATTATTACTATGTACTAATATACATAAATACAATCAATTCCTTAATAATTGCATTTAAACTTTTAACCAAACACTGAAGTATAAAAAGATGGACCGATTTTTTTTGTCTCCTGAAAAATTTTATTTTTTAAGATACAGAGGTTGAGGAAGTAAGGCATCAATATGTAAGAAGTGGGCGTTAAGGTAGGCGCATCGAAGTACTTTTTGTTAATGAATTCAACTAAGATGTTTCACTATATTGTTCTTTAATCCAATCTAGCGTTATATGGCAGGTTGGCATAAAAGTGGGCGTGACACCTTAATTTTTCGTTGTTAAAAATCTATTGACTAAAAAGCAATGTCTTGAAAATTTCAAAAATGTACATTTAATTTTTTCAGTTTTATTACGTTTTAAATTTTAAGTTGACCGAAAAAGACACTGTGTGGTATAAATTTTCGTAAATTTGGATCTATAACTCCTTTCGTAATGTGTAGATTTTTGCAATTTTCTGGAAAACATAATTTTTTACTCAGGAAATAAACTTACGAAGTTTTATCGTTCTACATCAATATGTTTAAGCACAACCGCATTTTATTGGATGTAGGAAGGACATTGTTTTTTGAACTATTATTGCATTACGAGCTATAACTCTTTCTTTCAAATTTTGAGCACTCGTAAGTTTTTCGTTTCGAGCTCTATCGTGCTTTCAACAGACGGACGGTCGGACATAGCTAGATCGTCCTAAAATGAAACCAGGACTCACAAAATATATACTTTATGGAGTTTTAAAATTGATATTTCGATTTGTTACAAATGGAATGACAAAATGAATATACCCTCACACTATTTTTTTCAACTGATGATGAAGGGAATTAATTTAGCTTAAAACTATTGATTTTGACATAAGCGCTTCATTAAAAAACTTGTGTACATGAATATATTAATGAACTGCACTCGGTTTTAATTAGTTTATAGAAATCGTTCATATGGGTGAAAAACAACCAATGTTTCATGATTTGATTTTGTTTGTTTACATGAATTGTCATATTTTGCAAGATGTTGCCATCATTTTGAAGAACATAATTTATGAACAATTATTTGGCATTTATGAATTCATTTTGAATGAATGCCTTTGCACTATTAGTTTAAAAGTCTTTCATTCACTTTGCACTACTTCCAATTTTTTTGCTGGGTATTATATAAAATAATAATTTTTTTATATACTAATTTTTGTGTACGACTGCTTAAACATATAAAATCAACCGACAACTTAAACCTCACCCCTTCCTATTTTTATTAAATTTTGTACTATGCCCGTAAAAAATTAAAATTTGGGGGAAAATTTTTGAATATTATCATGACTCACTCGCACAGCAACTTGAAAATTCAACAAAAATTTACCATTATGTATTTATTTATGGTTTCAAAACTTCTTAAGCAATATTCTTTGTTGTAGGATGAAATTAAAGGAGGGAAATTGAGCTTTTAATGGGTTTAAATTATAGATTTAATGTTAGAATTAGGTCGATTTTGAAAAAATGGTATTTTTAAAATTCTTAAAAAAATATACATGTGTTGAAAAACAACGTCTTGTCTAAAAAATCATATTGTATCTGAAATGTAATGCAGTAATGAACCAAGTTAGTTTTTAACAAGAGTCTGCAGTAAAACGATAAGTGGTAGTATTTTTATACCCTTCACACAGTGAAAAAGGGTATATATAGGTTTGTCATTCCGTGTGAAATTTCTACAATTTTCATTTCCGACCCCATAAAGTATATATTTTCTGAAAGCTTATGAATAGAGGAGTCGATTAAGCCCTGACCGTCTGTCCGTCTGTCCGTGTGTATGTTGAAATCAACTTTTTGAAGCCCCCCGACATAGGTTGGACCCGGGTAAGGTATTAAAATATCAGAAATATTCGGGAGTAGATCGGTATTGAAAATCAGAAACATCGGTACATAAACAACTCAGATATGAGCAAAAACCCACGACCACCTCGATTTTCTTTTCATAAAAACAACATTACAACAACAACATACATACATACAAACGTGTATACTGGTTAGAGAAAACGTGGCATCGAATCCCAGCTGAGGCAAAAAAAATTTTTTTTAAATTTTTTTAATTTTTTTTTTATTTTTTTTTTATTTTTTATTTAATATATTATATATATTTTTATTATTATTTTTTTTTATTTTTTTTTTTTAATTTTTTTTTTATTTTTTTTTTGTTTTATATATATTATATATGTATATAATAATTTTTTTTTTTTTAAATTTTTTTTTTAAATTTTTTTTTTTTAAATTTTTTTTTTATTTTTTATTTTTTTTTTGTTTTTTTTAACATACATACGTGAATTTACTGTTATTGCATGACTACACGTTGTGAAGGGTATATAAGATTCGGCACGGCCGAATATAGCGCTTTTACTTGTTACAATAGTGTTAGTGCAGAACAGTATAAAGGTAGTTTATGTACACCATTGAGTAGTGTTTAGTAGAGTTTTGAGACGACTCCGATTTAATACAAAGCTGGGTTATATGATCCTAAGACATGATAACGTTAGCTCGACCATGTTTTCTCCATATATTTGGATTATCTTTCGACTTGTCCTAGTCTATTATGGAGTATACTAGTCGCGATATCTGCAGGAAGGTTTTGGTTACATGCAATTCTCTTTTGTTTTTCTCATTTGCTAAATGGTTTGCTATATGAAGGTATGTAAAAAATAAAAGTTTCGAAAAACAAGTCTCAATTCGGGGACACCAAAGCAATTTTTAAAGAGAATTTGAATTTATTTTAAATTAAATTGATATAATTTTTAAAGCAAAATGCTTAAAAAATATCAATAAAAAGTGTTGTTGGAAAAAAATTGTTATACAAGTAACATTTTTATTTATATCTCAAATAAACTACATACATACATATCTAAAAATGAAACTTTCAGGAATTGTAGGCAAGACGTTTTAACATATATTTTTTTAGAAATTTAAAAACACCCTTTTTTAAAGAAAAGTTACCGTAAATTTAATATTTAACCTTTAAAATCTAAAATTATAGCCATCCTAAAGATTATTTTGATGCCTTAACGAAAAACATATATTGAACAAGTAAGAGTTCTATATTCGGCCGTGTCGAATCTTATATACCCTTCACAAACAATTATATATAAGATAATATATTATTATATTATCTTATATACAAACAATTGTTTGTATCACCATTCATCTCATATAAGATGCGTACATACATTCATACATACATATTTTTTTTTTTTTTTTTATATTTATTTATTAAAACTTATTAATTTTATCAATATCGTTAACAGAGTTATGAGAATTTACATATAGTATTACAACAATTAACATCTGATTAATTAAATAAAGAAACTACTAATATCACAGTTTAAAGGAAAAGTTGTTCATAAAAGACCTCGTATCAACTTAGAAGTCATAAGAGATTTTAGAACAATCTCTGAAATGTGTCTTTTAAACAAAAGACCCTCAGTGGTTGTTCAGCAAATTTCTTATTATTTCAAAATTTGACCTTCTGCATTTTTCATTAAATGACAGCGTCAGTTCCCTTGTCAATGAATTAAACATTTTAAAGTTAAAGTTTCTATGTAGAAGATAAGTTGGACATCTAAAAGGTAGATTGTGTATTATTTTCAAGTTTTTATTTTGAATGATTTGCAATTTTTTGTATGCGTTTTAGCAGCCTTTTGTGACCAGATTTGACAACCATAGGTCATAATCGGTCGAATACACATTTTGTAAATAAGTACCTTGTTCTTTATATTAAGTTTAGATCTTCGGCTAATTAAGGGGAATAAGGCACGGCTACACTTAATTGCCTTCTCACAAATGTAATTAACATGCTGTTTAAATAAAAGTTTTTTGTCAAGGATAACTCCTAAATATTTAATTTCGTCCCTCAATGGAATTATTGTTCCCCTAGACGATAAATATCTAGTAGGAAAGCGTTTTCGCGATTTGTTGAATGGAAATATAATTGCTTGAATTTTATCGTCATTGACTTTTATTTTCCATTTGTCATAGTATTTACGAATTAATTTAAGATTATTTTCCATTCTCCTAATTATAGCATTCGACACTTTACCGCAACAAATAAAGGCGCTATCATCCGCGTAAAAAGCCGCATCATGGTCTCTTCTTAGAGTAACATCGGATGTATATATCGAGTATAGTGTAGGGATAATACTGATCCTTGTGGCAAGCCCGCAGGTATTTGCCTTTCACTAGAAAATTTGTTATTGACAGATACAACAAACGTACGTTTATCTAAAAAGCTTTTGATAAGTTTTTGTAGATAATTTGGAAAATGCAACGTATTTAATTTATACACTAGTCCATCATGCCAGATTGAGTCAAAAGCTTTTTCGATATCAAGAAAAACGACTCCAGTACTTTTCCGATTACTTTTATTACATTCAAGAAAGTTTACAACTCTATTAAGTTGGTGTACAGTGGAGTGCTCTTTTCGAAAACCAAATTGTTCTTGATTTATAATATTATTATAATTTGAAAAATCTAAAATCCTGGTGTGAATAATTTTCTCAAACACCTTATCTAGTAGGCTTAGAATACTAATTGGCCTATAGCTGGAGGGTAATTTAGGATCCTTTCCAGATTTGTGGATTGGAATTACCTTAGCCATTTTAAAAACGAGTGGGAAGTACCCATTGCTTAAACAAAAGTTAAATAGTTTACTTAAAATTTCAAAAAAGTAATCGGGCATATTTTTAAGTACTATGCTGTTAATCCCATCTAAACCAGGGGATTTAATATTTTTTAACAAATGGACAAACGATTTGACTTCAGACAAATTTGTAAGTTCAATACTTGTATCATCGGTAAGAGTTTGATTAAGGTCATTAATGTACCTTGATACAACCGATTCCATGGGGGATGGATTGTTAAAAGTAATGGTATGTGAACTGGCAAATACGTCAGCTATTGCATTTGCCTTTTCGACGTCAGAATTTAAAATTGTTCCATTTAAATGCAGTTTAGACAATGTGGAGTTTTTTCCTTTAAAAGTTTTTGTTAATTTCCAAAACTTTTTAGAGCCGGTAGGCAGATTTGATATGAATTTCGACCAAGAATCATTTCTGTCTTTATTTAGGTGATAGTCAATAAGCCTATTTAGCTGCCTTAATTGCATTTTAAAATAACTATCCCTACATCTTTGAAATTTACGTCTATATTTGTTTCTCTGTGAAATAAGCATTTTACTAATTTCTGAAATTTCACGTTGGAAGGGGTTTCTATGACCAACTGGTATTTTATTAGTAGCTTCTTTTACAATGGATATTAGTTTACTTAATGCTAAATCTAGATTACCTGTGTTTGTAATATTTTGATCAATCTCTTGTAATGTTATTTCACTTTCAACGAAGTTTTTTATTGATGACCAATCGGCTCGATTATACAAGGGTAGCATCAAAATGCTATTTTGTACCTCTCCATAAATGACGCAAGATAGTGGTACATGGTCCGACTGCAACATATTTGGATGTGTTTCCAAGGTTGAAAAAGGAAGACAAGAGTTAGTTAAAAGGATGTCTACTGTAGACGGCTGTACTGGATTAATATTTTGTCCAAAGCGAGTAAATGCATTTGAGTAATAAATGTAGTAGTTTGATTGAAGGCTATGGCTATAAAGCTCATTACCAGCAATATTGTTTGAAAAACAATTCCAGTGCGTATGTTGTGCGTTTAAATCACCAAATAAAAAGAAGTAATTTGACCGTCTAGTTAAAGCATCCATATCAGTTTTAAAATTTATAGTATGAACCGGATTGTACGCAGATGTAAAAATCACAGGGCGCCTATTAATTATTACTCGAACCGAAATATTTTCAGCCACACTTGTATTTATAGTTGGTAATATTTCATGTTCAACATTGTACTTTACTGCGATGAGTACACCGCCACCATGAGTTGGTCGATCCTCTCTATAAATTTTGTAGCCTCCAAGTTTAAATTTATGGTGGGGTTTCAAAAATGTCTCATTGACAAGGAGAATATCGACTTCCTTGTCAAATAAAAATTATTCCAGCTGTGAAGCTGCTGACTCAGTCGTTATGCCTTGAGCATTCCAGTGCATAACATGAACATTGTGACTAACTGTTGATTTACATTGCATGTTGAAGCATCATCCCCAGCACTCGTAGCTTGTCATACTTGTTTTGGCACCTTTGAAGTACATCGACAGCATCAAAAAATATTTGCATCAATTTCTCATTAGAAATATCATCTTCATTTCTGTTAACAAGGGTTTTACTTCTTGTTACATCAGAGTACAGTACATTACTTTTAGCACCAGAGTCACGTGTATAATTTTGGTTTTCCTTACCAGGCAGTTGGGGAAAATTAACTTCATCGGAGTTAAAGTTCAGCATATTAGTCCTATGTGGTACTTTATTTCTGGATGTGGTGCGTTGACGAATCTCCAGGTATTCCTGACGACACGGGCATTTCGGGTCGTCCGCTCTGTGCTTTACATTTTTAAAATTCCTCCTAGCACAGTTGTAACATTTGTAGATAATGTTCTCACTATTACCGGCTTTGTTTAATTGACAATCTGCAAATTCGTGATTACCCGCACAGGCTGCACACACTACTACTCTGTTACAGTTCCTAGCACCGTGACCATACATAGAGCATTTGGTGCATTGAGTAGGGCCTTTGTTACCCTTGAGTGGTCTTCTCCAGTAAACGGCAATATTACTAAAATATCTTATTTTAAGTATATCCCTCTTCGACACTTGTTGACGATCGAATTCAATTAGATATAGCGTATCATCTGCGGTTGATCTTTTCGTGGTGATTTCCTTTACACTTACCAGATTACCGGATCCTAGCACCGTGACCATACATAGAGCATTTGGTGCATTGAGTAGGGCCTTTGCTACCCTTGAGTGGTCTTCTCCAGTAAACGGCAATATTACTAAAATATCTTATTTTAAGTATATACCTCTTCGACACTTGTTGACGATCGAATTCAATTAGATATAGCGTATCATCTGCGGTTGATCTTTTCGTGGTGATTTCCTTTACACTTACCGGATTTATATTGTGTGAGTTGTTAAATTCATCACAAATTATCTTAGTAGCCATTTGAATAAGACCAAACAACACTAATTTAAACGTTTTTGCATCTTTTATTTCATGCGTGTAAAATTGGTACTTCTTAGTTCTTAGTACATTTAAGGCCTCGTTATACAGTATCCTTGAGCTTGATATTATTTTTGTTCCAATGGACATACTTTTAAACATATACCTGTCTCCAATTAGTCCAAAAACTGATGAAAAACTATGGACAGAGTCCACTACAATTGGTGGTATTTTCTCCTTGTGGGTATCATGTTCTTCTTCTTCATTTGCAAGTAGATGAAATCTATTTGCACTGCTGCTAGGTACGTCGGATATTTTTGGCACTTTAAATTTTGGGTTATTACCCCAGAGTTTCTTTCTTTTTTGCGACAACATTGTCAGAAATACACAATCACTTAAAATTTTATTTTAATTGACTTTTTAATATATAAAATTGGTTTAACAATTTAGAGTAAAAAATAAACACGATGTTCACGGTTTGAGGCAGAGATGCCAGATGACATACATACATATAAAAAATATACGTATATAAAAACATCCCACTGTAAAATTATAAATGAGTTTACGTATGTATCAAGGCGAATTCAATAAAGTGAACTTATTAGATCAGCTGATCATCAGCTGTTGCTTACTTCTAGGGACCAATTGTCAAATTTTTGTGTATTTTTGACATATCGTTTTGTTTTACACTAACAAAATACACGTTTGTATTTTTTCACTTTGTAGTTGTTTTAGGGACGAGTTCACCTTATTGAATTCGCCTTGGTATGTATGTTTTAAAAAATAAAAATAATATAAACAAGTAAGAGTGCTATATTCGGACGTGCCGAACCTTATATACCCTTCACAACGTGTAGTCATTTTATGTATTTATTTAATTCAATCAACATAAAAATATACAGTTGAGCAATATTTTTTTAAAGAAAACAATAATTACATGAACAGAGAAAGACAAAAACATCACCAGGCGTAAGCATTTGAATTTAGAAACCTTAACAGCTTTTCTTTAGTTACAGCAACATTATCGGAAAAGTCGATGTGTGCATAGAACTTATTTCCTTCAGCACAAATTCTTCTAAATGGATCAAAGTTAATGTAGTTTGATCGGTGAAATTTTATATATAACGGTTCATAAGATCTGAGCTGCCTGTTAGGAACATTGATGCATATTTTAGGTTGAAGATATGTAGAATCAATTTTACCTTGAATTAAATTCAGGACAAATGCAATATTGGAAACAATTCTTCGGCTTTGTAACGTTGGGAGCGCAATGAGTAATAAACAACTTCGGTATGACGGTAAGTTGGTATTGGGATTCCAACGCAAGTTACGAAGGCAGAACAGCAAAAATTGTTCTTAGACTGATTCAAGTTTTTGAATATACACATCATATTGGGGATCCCAAATTACTGATCCATATTCCAGTAAAGGTCTTACCAATGATGTGAATAAATTTGTTGTCACATAAGGAACATTAAATTCCTTAGCCCAACGTTTTATAAAACTTAATATCCCATTAGCTTTATTTTCTGTCCGATCCTTTAAGTAAGAACTAATCCATTTTAAAAGGTAACCCGGAAATCCTAAGTTTTTGAGCTTCACTAACAATAAATCATGGTTAACCTTGTCTAAAGCTTTACTAAAGTCAGAATAGACTACATCGGTTTGGTTACCATTACAAAATCCAGTATTAATGAAGGACGTCAGTTCCATTAGATTTGTGGATGTAGATCTACCTTTACAAAAACCATGTTGCAGTGGAGAAATAATTGATAATATTTGGGTAGTTAGGATGTCTGTTTTTTTTCTCAAACAGTTTAGAAATGGAGTTAAGTTAAGCTATTGCTCTATAATTAGTGACATCACTATGGATACCATATTTACGAAGCGGGATGATAAATGAATCTTTCCAGCATTTAGGAAATATACCAAATTTCAAAGAACTGTTAAATAGATGAGTGATAGGATTAACAAAAACGCAATTTTTTAATATGCAGCTAGGAATACCATCAGGACCAGGCTTATAACAATTTTTTAAACTTCTCAGGCTTTTTAAGACAGTATTGACATCTAAAGATGATATATTAATTGATGAAGACAAAGTAATATAATAACGATAAGTTGTACTATCGAACGTTTTTGTAAAAAAAGTAGAGGCAAAGGAATCAGCAAAATAATTGGCAATATCTATGTTATTGGAATAAACAGCATTATTCATTTTCATAGTAGTTGGATACGTTGAAACTCTACGTTTGGAATTGACAAAATTATAAAACAATTTTGGATTTTTTTAAAGTAAAATTTCATTTTGTTAATATACGACGCATAAAATTTTTTGTTTTCAAAAATGTAACGGCTTTGAGCTATTAGATAATGGGTTCGATCATTAAGGGTTTTACTTTTCATGAACTTTTTATGTGTTTAAAAAAAAATTTTTTTTTAAATATTAAAAATATAAATAATATATAAAAAAAAAAAAGAAATAAAAAAATGTTTTGGCTCAGCTGGGATTCGATGCCACGTTTACTCTAACCAGTATACCACGTTTGTATGTATGTATGTTGTTGTTGTGAAAAAAACGACGTGGTCGTGTTTTTTTCCTTATATCTCAGTTGTTTATGTACCGATTTTTCTGATTTTTAATACCGATCTGCTCCCGAATATTTCCAATATTTAAATACGTCACGCAGGTTCAGGTGATGTCGGGGGGCTTCAAAAAGTATATTTCAACATACACACGGACAGACTGACAGAGCTTAATCGACTCCCAACATACACACGGACAAACTGACAGAGCTTAATCGGCTCCCCTATTCATTAGATTTCAGAAAATATATACTTTATGGGGTTGGAAATGAAAATTGTAGAAATTTCACACGGAATATATATTATGAAGGTAATAAAAATTTTCTAAGCCCATTGTAGCATATTTTTATTGAATTTAGCCGAGATAATGATCCTAGATTTTACATGCATACTTTTAGGCATTTCTGACAAACGCATCTCGCAAGAAATTTGCTGAAATCGCATAATTGGTGTTCTCTGTAGTTCATCATCGCAATAACTTTTGAGACGTCAACTTATGTTTGAAAAATAACAAATCGCGTGACTACAGAACATGTAGAAAAAACTTTGGGATTATTAAATCGCATGTGAGTGTCAAAACATGCCGGTTTACCATACGCATGGATTTCATCAAATTTCATCCGATTCGGCGAGGTGAGGGATCAAAGTGATATATTTTTATTTTAAACTTTATTACGGTAACTAAAATTGTTAATTGTCAATTCTTATATAAACATTTTCAGGGTTACATACACAATTTATTTTTGTTGAAGTTTGTAATAAAATTATTACAAAATTCAGAATAAGGGTTTTATAATTTTTAGATAACAATGTAGTCTTTCACAAAAAGACAATTTTGGAAAGAAATTTAAGTCAAAGTAAATGAATAAAATAAAATGTTTTGCTTATTTGTCGACCATAGGCCATATTAGTACCCAACAAAAAAATTTGCATTAGTTTAATGTGATAAAATTTTTTATGATTTCTAAATCAATTATGCAAAAGAATGCATTCTTCATGCCTCCCTTAATCCAAAATAGTTTGTCATAAATGATGTGCTTCAAACTATGTATTTGTAAATAAATGAAAAATGTAACAATTCAAGTAAACAAGCAAAATTAACTCGTGAAACATTGGTCTCCTTTCACCTAATATGCATGCCTATGAACTTATCGAAATTGAATGAAGTTTATTAATAAACTCATATAACAACACGTTCATGTTAAAATTACGCAATTTTCACCTTAATTTAACCACTTCATCCCATGAACCCATGCATTCACTATTTATTTTGTATGTTTTTATTCTAAGCAAATCTATGTATATCTCGTTATTATAATCATATCAATGATTTAGATTAAATATTACATATAAGACTTAATTTTAAAAAGTGGTTTTATTTTCAGATTAGTATAAACAATTCAAACACTTCACATATTATTAAATTGTTTTTGTAAATTTTTCTTTTTTGTAGTAAAAAACGCAATAAATAAATGCAGGATTTTTACTACGATTGTACCTTACTGATATTTACATTCAATTTACTTTAATGGCATCATCTCAAACTATAAACTAAACTTATACATTGCATATAAGTACATATGTGCATATGTATGTACATGAAAATACATGAAATATGTACATTTAAATATTTAAAAGAGTCACCAAATTGCATTCGTCGATGTTCTCTGCAAAATAAAACAAAAAAAAAAAAAAATGAAAATATGTTTTTAGTTAAGTTTTGCTTTATTTGTTAAACCTACTTATGTATATGTGATTATACATATGAATGTTTGTTTAAACCAAATTTATGTATTTTATGCCTTACATTTTAAGTAAAATTGTATGTGAAATATATTTGAAATAAAGAGTATAAAAAATTTATGTACTATATTTATGTCCTTTATTAGGAGTGATGTTCAATATTCGACTGTGATCGAAGGAGCAAACCGCACGAAACATTTTTCCGATTGTGAATTTTGGTTATTAAAAAAAAAAGTTTATTGAAGTGCACGATAGCCTGTCAGAATTGTGTCAGATAACACGTAATAGCACTATATTCGGCTGTGTCGAATTTTTTATTTGTGTACTTTTCTAGCACCAAATTTATTATTTTGTTATTAACAGTAATCGCTATGGAATAATCTATTTATAATAAAATATGTATTACTTTATTTGTGTAACTTTGATTTGCTATTTCATTATTTTCGTAAAATAAGTCTTGCAATGAAACCTTAAGAATTTCTACATTAGGAGTGATACTACTGTCTCTTTTTTGAACAATGTTGTACTTTTACGGAATCTGAAGAGTATAATTTGGTACCCAGAGATTGTTAAAAAATAATATTAGCTTTGTGTGGGCATGCCACCTACTTTTTAAATTATATAATTAATGTTTGAATTCAACTCAGATAATCTAATACAGGCTTCCTTTTTTTAATTTTTGTCCATATAAAGACAATATGAATTTAAGATAAAGCGTTATATGGGAGGTGGGCATTAAAGTGGGCCTTTCACCTTAATTTTTTTGGAAGAGAAATGTACGTATGCAAATTTTCATCATCATACATCTAATTCTGTCGGTTTTATGAGCTTTAAAATTTCATTTAGAGTAAATTATATTTTCGTTTTTATTTGAATTTTTGTAAATGTTTTAACTTTTTTAGTAAATTATTTTTGTTTACTGCACGTACCCAGCATATTCTTTGTAAACGTTAACTTATACGTAAAAAAGTTTTTACTATGACAGATATTATTATTTTGCTAAGTTTCACAAAAATTCAAATTCTTTGATTATTTTTTTTATACCCTTCACACAGTGAAAAAGGGTATATATAGGTTTGTCATTCCGTGTGAAATTTCTACAATTTTGATTTCCGACCCCATAAAGTATATATTTTCTGAAAGCTTATGAATAGGGGAGTCGATTAAGCTGTCAGTCTTTCCGTCTGTCCGTGTGTATGTTGAAATCAACTTTTTGAAGCCCCCCGATATCGCTTGGACCCGGGTGAGGTATTAAAATATCAGAAATATTCGGGAGTAGATCGGTATTGAAAATCAGAAACATCGGTACATAAACAACTGAGATATGAGCAAAAACCCACGACTACCTCGATTTTTTTTTCACAAAAACAACATTACAACAACAACATACATACATACAAACGTGTATACTGGTTAAAGATAACGTGGCATCGAATCCCAGCTGAGCCAAAAAAAAATTTTTTTTATTTTTTTTTAAATTTTTTTTTTATTTTTTATTAAATATTTTTTAAATTTTTTTTTTATTTTTTTACATTATGTTACTACAAACTTGTATCTTTTTTATTTTTTGTTTTGGTTTCGTTGTTTATTCAATTTCAATTATACAATTGTCATTAAAAAAAGTTGTTATTGAATTCACAATTGTGTTAAAAAACCAATAAGCTATTTAAGCATCAAACTTAAATAAAACAATTAATTGAGGGATCATATCTGTTTGATATACGAAAGAGAATAAAGAAAAATAGAAGGAAAAACGTAAACGTCAAAAAGTAACATGAAAAACAGAAATCATGTTACTTTTTTAACGTCTCTGCCTTCTCTACTCCCTTCGCCCACAAATAAATGTAACATGTTACAAGTAACATAGTCTGAATGCCGTGTAATACATATTGGTTTCACTGTTTCCTTTATAAAAATTTTTGCAAAATTTCAAAGAATGGTAAAATCTATGCTACACGCTACCTAAAAATTAACTTGTTTGTTTAAAATCATCAACAAAAAGCGGCCAATATATCACAATTTAAGTCTGATTGTAGCCACGTCTGGCATCGTAGATTTGGCCACAGTAAATTTGTTAGCATTAAAAGTGTCTGTCACTAAGGAGGTAACACTCGGAATAAAAACAAGTAAGAGCGCTATATTCGGCCGTGCCGAATCTTATATACCCTTCACACCGTGTAGTCATGCAATAACAGTAGTTTGTATCACCATTCCATATGATATACGTACAAACATATAAAAACCATACATATATAAAAACATCCACATTGTAAAATTATAAATTTACGTATGTATGTTAAAAAAAAAATAAAAAAAAATTAAAAAAAAAATTTAAAAAAATAATTAAAATATATATAATAAATATGAAACAAAAAAAAAAAAATATTTAAAAAAAAAAAAAAAAAAATAAATAAAAATATAAATAATATATTAATTCAAAAATAAAAAAACAATAAAAAAAAAATTAAAAAAAAAATAAAAAAAAATTTTTTTTGGCTCAGCTAGGATTCAATGCCACGTTTTCTCTAAGCAGTATACACGTTTGTATGTATGTATGTTGTTGTTGTAATGTTGTTTTTGTGAAAAAAAAATCGAGGTGGTCGTGGGTTTTTGCTCATATCTCAGTTGTTTATGTACCGATGTTTCTGATTTTCAATACCGATCTACTCCCGAATATTTCTGATATTTTAATACCTCACCCGAGTCCAAGCGATGTCGGGGGGCTTCAAAAAGTTGATTTCAACATACACACGGACAGACGGTCAGACGGACAGACTGACAGGGCTTAATCGACTCCCCTATTCATAAGCTTTCAGAAAATATATACTTTATGGGGTCGGAAATCAAAATTGTAGAAATTTCACACGGAATGACAAACCTATATATACCCTTTTTCACTATGTGAAGGGTATAAAAAAGAAAATATACGTGCTCGTCAAATCGCGAAATTTGCTTAAGAGGAAAACTTACTAGAAGTACAATAAATAAGACGTCACAGACAAAATCTGAGGAAATTTTAGATTTGGCACATTGTGATCTTTGCGGTCCAATGTAGAATACATCACCTAATGGGAATAGATATTTTTTGACGATAATAGGTTTTTATAATATACATATGTATGTATATTGCACTGAATTTTTTCTTGCATCTAAAGATATGGTTTAAGAAAAGATAAAGCAGTTTATAGACGAATTTTAAAAAAACCATTTCAAAAAGCATATTAGAATTCTGAGAACAGATCGGAGTGGTGAATTTGTAATTAAACAAACAAACACAAGCGATATGGATTTGCCGAAAGAAAAAATGAAAGTCTAATTAAAATGGGGAAATCTTAATGAAAATTCAATTTTGGGCCGAAACAGTAAATAAGTTAAATACATTCAAAACCATCTTATGTCTGCCGCAGTAAATTTATCACCGTTCCAATTGTGGTATGAAAAACCGCCAAAGTTAGATCATATTCGCTTATTTGGTTCCGTTGCATATGTACACGTTAATAAACAGAAAAGAAGAATATTGGATGAAGTGGCTACCAAATTTGTTAGTCTACTCAGATGATTCAAAAGTGTACCGTTTGTTAAAAACCAAAACAAACAAAATCATAAGTCGCGATGTTAAGTTTTCGGAATTCGATAACAATGTGATGCAAATAAATCGTCTAAGCCTAAAGTTGTTGAAAAAGACGTTATTATAAATAACAAAAATAAAGGTAATAACGATGTTGGCGATAACGGTGATAATGAAAGCGTTGTGCTGTCAAGCGAAACTTCAATAAACGATTCTAGTAATGCGTGTGAAGAGAAGTTTGCAATACAGAGTTCATGCTTACAAAATTTGGATACTATTTCGTCAGAAAATTACAAAATAAGAGATCTGAACCAAAAACTTCATCAAATGAACATGACATCACTCCCATGAAATTTTCTAGACTCACGGTGTTAAACCCGTAAACATTTGGTACAAAATTTGTGAAAAAGTTGACCTAATAAGCTTCGAAGATGCTAAATCTTGGTTCAAAAAGTTGTACCTGTTGTAAAACAAGCCACGTTTAGAAGTTGGTTAGCCATTGCAAGTTTCAGGATGATGAGTGTAAAGTACATTGATATTAATGCAGCTTTGCTCTATGGTATATTGGAAACGGAAATGTTCATACAATAACCAGAGGGCTATATCATGCCTGGAAAATAGAATTTTGCCTGCAGGTTTTTATGGGCTCAAACAGTCAACCAGATGTTGAAATCACCAAAATCAACAAAACTTTAACTGATTCGGGATTCAGAAGGGGAATAACTGGATCCTGTTTATACGTCAAAGAAGAAGGTGATTCAATCATTTGTATCCTGATTTACGTCGATGACATTATTTTTGCGTCAAGAAATGAAATCTAATTTTGAATTGACTGATTGCTTTATCTGGGCACTGAGATTACGGGTGAAGATGGTGCATTTTATTTGTCACAAACGAAATATATTAACAGAATGCTGAATGACTTTAATCTTCAAGAAGCAAAAGTTTCGCCGATACCAATGGATACAGGGTACCTAAAAATAAATTCTGAAGACTTCCTTAAGGGAAGGCTCTAAATCAAACCTGGGCTTAAGAGGGTATGCTGATGACGGCTGGATAAGAGAGCTGAATGGTCGTATATCTACCAGTGGATTTATTTGTATGCTTGGTGAAGCGGTTATTAGATATGCCAGTCGAAAGCCAGTTAACGCGAATTTGCCTTTTACTGAGGCTGAAATTGTTTAAAAATGCTTCAGGATGAAAAAATATCTTCTAGAACGTAAAATACTTTTTTGTTCGCGATTGGCTAAGGACAGGGAAAGTTGCGTATGATGTTACGCGTTAGTTGTGCATAGAATAATAAAAATTGAGAATATTAAAAAAAAACATGTCTAACCGAAAAAAATACCTAGGTTAAGGGGTATAAAATGTAAATCCGCTAGCTCTATATTAAGTCTCGTTGGTTCTTAACCCGTTTCCTTTTTTACGCGCAACACATAATATACTCTTATACCCATTGAGAATATAATTTTTGAGTAAAGAATGAGTCGACGGCGAGGTGGGATGCCATATAGGGTACATTGTTCCCTCCCGAATAATTTACTCCTATGACAGACTTAATACCCTCTTATTTGAAATCTGTCCCTTTAATAGACAATACTTAACTTATCGGCATATCTCTTATAGCTATCCTTCCCATATTAATTGTTTTAGCGTTTCATTGTTTTGATTTTAATAATAACAAAAGTTTATTAAATTAAAGAGAAAAAGGTACAACAAAAATAATAATTCATTACACATTGAGCAATGTTAACATAATGATAATAATAATTTTTTAAAAGCTTTAAATATAAATAATAGAAACGAATGTGAATTGAATCAATAACAACAAAAAAGCAGAATAATGATTGTACCAAATAAAATATATAATAAATAATTTAAGGAAATTTTAAGAGAGAATCATCACTTACATTAGCCTTGTTCTATTCAAATGTTCCACTCAACTTGATGATGGGCCCAGCAGTCAATGAGAGTTGTTGTTTCGTAAATCTCTGCTTCTTATGAGTAATGATTAGTAGTTCATTAATAATAATATAAAATTTAATAATACGAGTATGCAAAAAAAAAATCAGAAGAAAAATAGTTTTACGCTCGAAAAATTTTTTAAGTTATTACAGGTTAAGTTAGTTATAAAATTCAAAAACAAACAAAAAAAAATACTTATGGGATATTGGGATTATACGATATCTTCAAATTATATAAATACTATACAATACGTTAAATAATAAGTAATAAATGCAACTGAAATAAGTTTTAAAAGTATTATAATAAGTATTTTAGTATTATAAAAATAAGTCCTAGTAATTAGTTTTATTCAATTTTAATTCATTTAGAATTTATAGATATTTAATATTAAGCATTTTACTGCAACTAAGCATAATGGCTGTGTCTATAATTAATTATAATTGTATATTTATTTATATATGTATATAGGCTTTTATTAGTAGGTATAAAATAGTTTTAGCTAGTAATTTTAGGATAGATTTAAGGTAGGTAAGTTTTAAATGATGTTAAATACAAAATTAGAATAGGTTCGTCTAAAGTTACTTTGAATTTAATAATAAGTATGTATTTTGAAAAAGTTAAATATGTACTTGGAATTAAGTATATACATATATAAGTTAAATCAGCAGAAATTAAAATTGCTATCGTATGAGCCTTTCTTTAGCTCTGTCTTAATGATCTTTATTTATTTTCCTTGCCTGGCTGTGTATAGGTTCAGCTCTGATTCGACTAAAGCAACGTCGCAGCGATCGCAAATAGATAAAATTCCTAACACGTGGCCATTACAAGATTTAAGGTTATGTTGTATGATGTTGTTGTTGTGTTAGATTCTCTATATTTTGGGGATAGGGTTCCTTTTAAAAAAATTAGTTTATTAAAACATCTTAACATTTTTATTAAAATATCCGACGAATTCTAGTACCTTTTGAAATCAATATACAGCTTAAAACAGGCTGAGTTGGCTTTCGAGGCTCCACAACGAAAAACTTATTCACTTTCTTACAATTTAATTAATTCAGTTTCTTCTTTATTTTATAAAAAAAATTTTGCATGTAATCATTTGGCACAAATATGTATGTTTAGAAAAATGTAATTGTTTCCTAATTCCACCGCACTTTACTAAGAAATGATCAGTCATACGATTTTACTTTTTACATTGCAATCTATTGACATTAATGATGATTAATTGCATTGGATATATATACATATATATATATTGAAACTTTAAGCTCAAGAAAGACAAAAATATTATCATAAAATTTCTGAAAGCTTGTTTAAGTTGTTCTTGCTTTGAGTGTGAAACTCTCAGAGTTAACACACTTGCATACTTATATAGTTACTTGCTGATGTCAGTATGTATGTGCAAAAGTGCGTATATTGTCACATCAATTCGTAGCTATCACTACCCAGTAGATAACTTTAGTAAACGATTTTAGATAATGTAATTTGCGGTCATGAAAATAAAAGGTGAAAAGGAAAAAATAAAAATGAGCAAACAAAAATCGCAACATTATCGTATTTTAGCACTTAACTTATATTGGCTGTTACCAAACCGCTACAATGAATTCGAATATTCAAAATTTGGGAGCTTCTTTGCTTAAATGAATAATTTCTTTCAAAACTAACATTGTATTATACTTAGTACTGAATACATGTATTTATGTACATAAATTAAAATAAAACATATATATCATATTAAGAAGGGATGTTGACAAAATTTATGTTATGACATTAATATGTGAATGCTTACCTATTCTGAATTACCTTCTTACAAAATGTACTTTTGCTTTTCACCATACAATAAAACCTCGTGCCCAATATACATATGCAAAATTTCAGAATCGTACATTTAATTCTGTTGCTTTTATAACCTTTTTAATAGACTAAAAAGACACTGTGCGGGGTAAATTTTTGTACATTTTGATGTATAACTCCTTTCGTATTATACAGATTTAAGAAAATTTCGGAAAGACATATTTTTTTACTCTAAAGAAATATACTTGTGCAATTTTTAATAGCATTTTATTGAATGTCCCAAAGACATTTTTTATGACACTCTTTCATTACAAGCTATTACCCCTTCCTAATAAACCGATTTAGCTAATTTTCCATACCAAACATTTCTGTATACTAATAATTTTCTGGAAAAATTTCATTCCTAGCTTTTTCGTCTGTGCTTTATCTATTTTTTTTTTTGTGGTGGGTGTAAAAATAATAAATATCGCTATACGATGGACAATAAGGTTTGAAAATTTAATAACTTTTTCGTTTATGCATCTTTTTTAAACCATTTAAAATTGGAATTTTTTACACTAAGTATAGGAAAAAATGTCACTTAAATGACAGTTGTTTCCAGCTTCGCAATGATGGGTTCGTTTAAGAGCATTTTCCAAAATATCTTTCAAAATTTGTGGGTGTAACGCTCAAATTTCTGCAACAATTTTGGTTCTAGAATTGTCTTGGGCTTGTTTATAAATATTTGATCCTTCATAATGAGCCGACTTTAAAATAAAATCAAAAAATTTTTAACAGCACTTCAAGTGCTAATAATTTTTTTATTAATATTCATAATTATGTTTGACACTGGCCTTTTACTGGCTAACTTTTAAATTGTTTTCTAGTGTCCACAGATGACTACGTGATACATAAACAGAGTCCGATTTGATTTATAAACAACTAAGTTGTTCTCAAAGGAGAAATAATGTACATATTTATATGTACATATATGAAGGTATGCGAATACGTATAAAATAAAAATTGTTACAGTTATAAATAAGTAATTGCTTAGCAATTTGTAAATTTAAGTATTTAATGAGAAGTATTCCGCTATTAATTATTATATAAAATTTTAAATTGTTTCCTTTAAATAATAATTAACATAACAAGAAAATAGTCCAGAGCTGACAAATCAAACGAACCCGCTGGCAAATTAATTTGCAAATTTATAAAAATTATTCGCTCTCCAAAAATTTTACTTAAAAGTGCCATTGTGACAGTAGCTCTATCTTGCTGACACCATATCTCAGGTCTGTTTTTAAGAGCAGGATGTGAAAAATTATGCCGCTAACCATTTACGAATTTAGCACTTTCATTTTCGAAGAAGGTCCAATGATGTAATGTTACACCATACTGTACACCTAGTGGGATGCAATTGGCGTTGGGAAATGGCTCTTGGATTTTCAGAAGCTCAGTACCTACAGTTCTTCTTATTAACAAATCCATTATCTTTATCACTCATAATTTAGATGATCTGAGGGTCTTAATTCTTCAATTGTACCTTATATTAGAATAGCAGTAAATAAATGGTGGTTAAATTTTAAGTACCGATATTGATTTTGAATAAAACACAAACTATTTAGGAAATTATTGTCATTTCTTTTTATTATGGTAATATAGGTATGGTTCAATTATGTAGGGAACAAAATATCGGCCGCCGAATGGCCGCCGCGATCTCGGCAGTACACCTTTGGTCCAATAGTCCAAATTTTCAATGACAATGTTGATATTCAATTGTTGGGAACGATGATGAGTCGAGGTTGACTGCTCTTTTGCCAAACTATCGCGAAAAACAGCAATGTTGACCGTTCAACGAACGAAGAAGGCATTTGCAGATGTTTTCACAAAACTTGACGTTTAGGTGCGGTTTACATTCAACACCGGCCCTTAAAATTTAACCACCCTTTATTTAAATGCTTAGCTGAGCCTTTGGTAGATATTTCTGGTGTTTCGTTAACACTTTGCACTACACGTTTAATATTTTCCGCAGTGCGATTTAAATACAGCCTACCGATTCGAGTCAAATCTCTTAATGTGCGATGTTGGTGGTGGCCATAAACTAAGCAAGGAATATCTGATATAGACGAATGTTTTTTGCGCTAAATAATTTTATCGCTTATTTAAATAACAAAATTCTATTATTCAGTTGTTAATCTCTCCATTATTTATAATCACAGTCATGGTGTAATTACATAAGGTGATAGCGTAAAGGAGAGATTTTCGGCTCTCTTTTTATATGTATAAAGTTTGACAATTTCCGGAGTTAAAATCATTTTTTTAATATGTAGTTTGACATACTGCAGAACACAAAAAAAATGTCAGCTGGGCTGGCACCGACACCTTGTATAAGTGTACCCTGATCCCAGTGTTATATTAATAATTTAAAAAAACATAGTACATATATGAAAAAATATAGTATATGGATGAAAAAAAAAATAAAGTATAGTATTTGACTGAAAGTAATTGCGATGGTAAACTATACATTTTGGGAATCATATTTTTGTCCACATTATGGTGCTCCACAAGTTGTAATTATAACTCAAGATTTTCTTTGCTTTTTTGTAATTCAAATATTTTTGAATATTATTATTGTAAACAAATAATAAAAATATAAACAAACATTGACAACTTCAGTTATCGTACAAGCACTTCTACATTTTCAATTAAAGTTTTTATAACTTATTAACAAATAAAAAAAAACATATAAACGATTATTCAAAAGCAAAATCAAAATAAATGCATCGGTTACATTTTTGTTTGTTTGTTGCTTGTTAAAAATATAAGTAAATTAGTAATTTATTATTTCTTTTATTGCTGTCAAACAGCGGAACTTGTTTGGCAAATAGAAAGCTTCAAAGACATGAGGAAATGGAGTATCCCAACCAGTTACACGCTTGACAGGTGCTTCTAGATACAGGAAACATTTGTCTTGGATATAAGCTGCAATTTCCGATCCAAATCCTTGTGTTAAAGGTGCTTCGTGAGAAACGATTACACGACCGGTCTTCTTAACAGACTGTAAAGAACAACATCAATACATAAAAAGGATTTAATATTTAATACGTAAAATAAACAAAAAGCCCTAAAATTATTATAAATTATTACTTACGTAAAAACAATAATAAAATACAAATTTTAAAAGCAAACAAGTTAGAGCACTATATTTGGCTGTGCCAAATTTTTTATTCCAACCACCAAAAGGTATTACTTTCTTTGTGTAACATTGAAAATAAATTAATAGCAAAATTTATTTTCTTCAATTTTTTCTTACAATAGAATCTTAAGTATTTCTACATTAAAAATGATACTACGGTCTCTTTTTACTACAAAGGTGAATCTTTACGGAAACTGAAGTGTATAATTTGGTGCCCAGAGGTAGTTAAAAATAATATTAGCTACTTTTAAGAATATAATTATAATTAATGTTTGAATTCAACTTAGATAATCCATTCCATATAGAAATGGTATGTTTTTAAGTTAAAGCGTTATATGGACACTTTTATTTTCTGGCAAAATTAAATTTAATCATCTAATTCTGTTGATTTTATGAGCTTTAAAATTACATAAACAGTAAATTATGTGAGAAGTGGTGGTAAACTAAGCGCGTCAAAGTAGTTTCTGCTAATAAATTCAACTTGATATTTCAATAAAGAATCCTTTATTATTTCAAAATCTTTTTCCATAGCGAAATAATGTGAATTTAAGTTTAAAAAAATAGGGCACATTGTTGCCCTATTGGTAAATGGACATGAATCGGCCGTATTCTCAGACGACCATCAACTGAAATTGTTAGAGCTGCCCTAGGGTGGAACCCTGAAGGTCAAGCCAGCCCAGTCGACCACGTAATTCATGGATTCGATCTACCAGAAAAGAACATGAAGCTGCTCGTCTTACATAAAACGATATTAAGCTACTTGCCAAAGATAAAAATGGATGGAGAAAATTCGTTGACGCCCTATGTTCCCTGCGAACATTTTATCTAAATATTGTATATATATATGTATGTAATAAAGCGTTATGTGCCACATTAATTTCATCATCATACATCTAATTCTGTGGGTTTTATGAGCTTTAAAATAACATTAACAGTAGATTATCTGAGAAGTGGGCGTTAAAGTAGGCATCTCAAGGTAGTTTCTGCTAATAAATTCAACTTAGATATTTCAATATATTCCTCCTTTATTCCTCCAAAATCTTTATCAATAGAGGAATTACATATGGGAAGTGGGCATGTCACCTTATTTTTCTGTTATTACTTATTTTTCTGTCTTTTGATCAAAAAGCAATGTTTGCAAAATTTCAGAATCGTTAATCTAATTTTGTCAGTATTGTCAGACACTACGCATAATAAATTTTGTGCATTTTTATCTATAACTTCTTTCGTAATGTATAGATTTGAGCACTTTTTTAGAGAAAGATGTTCTTTTTACTTAGAAAATATACATACGAAATTTTATCGCTCTACGTCAATGCGTTTAGACACAATTGCATTTTATTCGATGTAGGAGGGATATTCGTGTAAAAAAATATTCTGGCAAAATTAGATTTCCCTAACTTTTTCGTTTCGAGCTCTGCTTTTAACAGACGGACAGACATAGCTAGTTTGTCATACAAAAAAATTAGAAAATAGATACTTTTTGAGGTTTAAAGTGATATTTCGATGTGTTACAAACACTTTTTGAGGTCTAAAGTGATATTTCGATGTGTTACAAACGAAATGATAAACCACCCCACATAATTTTTTTGGTGGTGGGTAAAAAATTATTGATATGTATGGTATGTAAATAGAACGTTATACTTTTATCCATATCTTATATAGTGACAGCATACAGTGACTTCAAGACATAATCGGACAAGAGTTTGCCTGATATAAATGTCCTATTAACAAAAACAAAATGTAGTTTACACTTCACATACTTACAACAACACAAATACAACAAAAGGTTAAATTAAAGAATTAAATTAAATTTTGAAAGTAAAATTGTAAGAAATGTTTCTGAATTTGTTGGAAAAAGCAAATCCACTGTCCACGATATTATTAAGCCTATTTCCATATTCCACATACTTGCCACATACAAATATGGTACAAATTTTAAATTCTTCGGAATGTTTTTTTTTTTAAATTTTAAGTAAAATTAAAGATTTTTTTAGACACTTCTCCACATAATTATTGACAACTCAAAAAAAGTTAGTCCGATATTATTAAAATAAACTTAGAAAAATTTAGAATTACATAGCCTTTATTCCGTATTTATGTATAGTGCGTTTCAATCGGATTAGTAGTTTCGGAGTTATAATAGAAAATTAAAGCAAAAAATATATTGGGCCAATTTAAAGTAGACGCTCATATTGTACTATGTCATATAATTCATATTAATATGACTAGTGACTTTGAACACCTTTTGTTAACAAATTATGTATTTAATACAAGAAAGAAGACAAAGAGATGACGCTGTTAAAAATTGTTTGTATACAGGAAAGAAGAAAATAGAAAATATTCCCTCTGAGAGGTGAGAAGCGAAGAAATTCTCTCTGAGAGACAGTATGGTTAAAAGTATAACATAAACAATTTCTTATACATAGGAAACAAATGTGTAAAGTCATATTATTTTTTTTGTATGGAAATTACTAACAAAAATTTTATGCATGCATAAAATAATATGAAATAGCACAAATATGACTGATATGCAACCACTTTGAATTGGCCCATTTTTTACGTAAAAATAGCATTTTTTTTAAATCATCAAAAACGAAAATTGTTAAAAATTTATTACTTTATCGCAAAGCCACATGTAATAGCAACAAAATAAAATATCGATCATAAAAATCGATTGATTTATTTATTTATTTATTTATCCAATAGTTATTCTATTTTTCGGAAAAATATTTTAATTGGATGAGTTCAAATGTATTAAATAGCAGAAAATATATTTTTTATTAGTTAAAGTTATTATAAGAAAAGAAAAAAATAAGAAAACAAATAAATAAATAATTATTATAAACTACAAACTCTTGCATCTTTTTTTCATTAGATTTTGTACTATTGTTGAATAACGAAGTGTTGCTCTTAATATTCCAGCAAAAATCAGCCATCATTTGTGCATTCCAGTGACCCTGATATTGTTCCTCCATTGTCCGGATATCTTGGTGGAATCGTTCGCTCTGTTCCTCACTCAAGTCTCCAAGATTTTCAGCAAAACCATCTAAGTGACTGTGCAGGTAGTGTACTTTAATGCTCCTGTTGCATCCATTTACCATTTCTTCAACATAAGCAACGTAATCATCATTCTTTTTATTTTTTAAGAAATTTGGAATAATCCATACAAACGAATCCCATGAACTATTCTCAATTTCTGACATTGAACTGCTAAAATCTGTATCTTTTACCAATTTGCGGATTTGTGGGCCGTTAAATATGCCCGCCTTTAGCTTTTCCATACTCAGATTGGGAAACTTCCTTGAAATATATTGGAAACATTCTCCATCTTTGTAAGATATTGTTTCATCAGACCAAGTTTAATGCGAAGAGAAGGTAATATGATGAGATCTCGGTGCACTAGAGCCACATTAATAACATTTAGCATGCCTGGAACCAGTGTTTCCCTAGAAGGCCATTGTTTTCAAGGAGTGAAATTTACTTCTATTATGCAAAAGGACACACTTCAAGATGCGTTTTGATGAGTCGATAAATAAACGGCATTCGTTGTAATCGTATCTCTGTAAACTTATGGCAGTCATCAAACTAGAAATATTTGTGCAATACACAAAAATCATCCTCGGCTATGAAATTTGATTCTTTCATTCGGGACGCAGCAACTCAGAAAATATTTTTGGCAATCCAAGGACTCTAATTACATCATTAAGCTAGTCTTGATTCCATGTTTTGGGATGAACTCGTCATTATCAGATGTAGATGGCAGTACTGAATCTAAACTATCTGATTGATAACGCATGCTTAAGGTTGAGTGACCTGGTGAAGATGAAAGCCCAACTGCAAGTGTAAACCCATCAGCAGATCTCGTGGTGTAAGACCATCACATGTTTTTCGAAACCGGTTTTTGTACTTAAACAAAAATAACAATCGGATTTGTGGCTCGCTGTTTCTCTCCATAGCATAGGCTTTGAAATTTCCAAGTGTAGTCTGTAAAATAAAACAAGTAAGAGCACTATATTCAACTGTGCCGAAGTTTTTATACCCACTACCAATTTGATGTACTTTTATAGTACAAAATTTATTATTTTGTTAATAACAATAAGTAATCGCTATGGAATAATCACTTTATACTAAAATATGTATCACTTTCTTTGTATAACTTTGATATGCTATTAAAATATTTTTGAAAATTTAGTCTTTCAATGCAAAAGGGGGGTTAAAGTAGGCTTGTCGGTGAAGTTTCTTTTAATAAATACACCTTAGATATAAACTTTGTTCATAGAGAATTTATATTAATTTAAGATAAATCGCTATATAGGAGGTAGGCGTTAAAGTGGGCGTGTCACCATCTTCTGGCATAACAATGACATTGACTTTACGAAATTTCATAATCATGTTTATACCCTTCACCGTTTGTAATTTCTACAATTTTCATTTCCGACGACATAAAGAATATATTTTCTGAAAGCTTATGAATAGAGGAGTCGATTAAGCCCTGACCGTCTGTCCGTGTTTTGGTTGAAATCAACTTTTAGAAGCAACCATATTTTCCTCAGATCTGTGTATGTTATAAATCTTTGGGAAATATCCGGGAATAAATCGCTATTGAAATTCAGCACAATCGCCCCATAACCTCTGTTTTTTCCCATATTTTTACCACCAAAATTAAAATTTTTAGCCATAGAATAATTTATAGGTACCTTTACTACTATTTGTAGATATAATATGCCTCTAGAGATATTAGTGAAATATTTTGGATAAGGCGGGCTTTAATCGGTAAAGTTATAAGCAAAAATTTTTTTTAAATATATATTCTTAAAATTTGCAAACGAAAATCAATTTTTTCAGCTTCTAGACAACCGAGAGAGTCAATATTGGTATTATCTGAAAGGACTTGACTAGCGCAATATAAGCACTATACAAAAATTAAAATTCCTGTTGGCCGCCACTACAAAATGGCGGACAATATATTTATATATGGGTAAAAACTGGTATTTTAAAATGTAACAACTTGAACACCCTCATTATTGGTATCAAATAAAAGGGCTTGATCAGTAGAATACAGTAAATTATTAAAAAAATTTAAATCAAAGATGACGTCTAAAACAAAATGGCGGATCAAATTTTTTTAACCCCATCAATATGGGTACCAAACTAAAGGGCTTGACTACCCAGCAAAAAAATCTATGACAAAAAAGTGATTTTGCAGGGGTTCAACTGGTGACGAAGTGATTAAATTTAGGTGAAAACACTAATGATTTTAACATTAGCGTGTCATTGGAGATCATGTGTTTACATGAATATTTTAATGAACTGCACTCCATTCTAATAAGTGCATGGAACTCATGCACATTTGGTGACAATTATCGGATATTTCATGTGTTAAATTTGTTTGTTTACATGAATTCTTTAAGATATTTTGCATGATGTTGAATTCATTTTTAAGCACATCATTTATGACAAATTATTTTGCAGTTAAGAAGACATTTAGAATAAATACTTTTACACAATTGATTTAGAAGTCTTGTAAATGTAATTCGCTTTGCACTACTTCCAATTTTTTTTGCTGGGTAATAGAATACAGTTAACTACTTAAAAATTCAAAGTCAAGAATGGCGTCGGAAATAATAAGGAAAAATGGCGTATAACATGAAATATAGGTTACGCTACGATGTGCGATTATACCTATGTACATGATGGTGAAGGATATTATAAGATTCGGCACGGCCGAATATAACACTCTTACTTGTTTTTTTTTTAATTAATTTAGGTCTATGGATTCGAGATCCTTACAGACTTTTAGACAGTACAAATTAGTTACATAGTTTTAGTTATTCAAGATAAAAATTATTTACGATTTTACAATACTAACGTTTAAAGAAAAAACAACATATTCATAAAATTTATTAAATTCAGTATAAATTCTTAAAAACGGATCAGAGTTAGCACAATTTCTTCTAAAAACTTTGACAGATAGTGGATAAAAATAACGTGTGGAATGAGAGGATACATAAAAAGAGCTATTGGAAATCAAGAAATTAGAGCATACACTTCCCTTTATTAGGTTGAGAACATACGTGACATTTAGCATCGTTCTTCGACTTTTTAGCGTTTACAGCTTTATAAGAGCAAGTCTACTTGTATAAGGCGGCATGTTTAACGGATTCCAGTTAAGGTCTCGAAGACAAAATAACAGGAATTGTTTTTGTACAGATTCAATGCCATTGGTCTAAACATTATACGTTGGATCCCAAATTATTGAACCATACTCAAGAATAGGCCTATACACATGTAGGGGGAATATCGAAGCAGACCACTACTATCACGGGTCCCTTTTCGACCCCCTTCGCTCCTCAGTGATTTCGTGTCTACCGATCAGTATACCTTCAATCACTGAGTCCCGCGCCACAACCGGCGTTTGCTCTGGACTAGGAAAACGATTTCACACTGCCGACTGGTGATTGTGCTATAAAAAAGAAAGTGTAGCTTCGGCTGTGTGGCACGTAGCGCCCTCCTGTTGAAACCAAATGTTGCCAATATCCTCCTCTTCAATTTTTGTGAACAAAAATTCGTTCAACATGGCCCGATAACGATTGTAACGAACGTATAGTAAAGAGATGTTACTTTGGGAACTAGGCTACCTAGTATTCCGGCTGTGGTCGTCGTTGGGGGTGTTTGTACTGGGTTCCCATATCTCAAATAATTGAAACCTTATTCTGATCTGTACACATTACAAAGAAAAAAACATTAGGCAGCTATTAAACTAAACAAAATGATGACCTACACCAAACACAAAAAAAAACTTAATACTGAAGAAGATAATGATTGTTATTGAAAGCGTAGCGGTAGTTGTAATTTGCTACACTGTTACGAAGCCACCCTCCATGCTGACAGAAATTACTGCTATTTGTCAGCCCGATAATTACCTATACAAAAATAAAAATTACTATTTAAACATTAACTACCCCCATACTTCTGACTTCATCATTCGTAATAGTAAAAATTAACAATTCAAAATTTCATATTAAAGAATTAATTTAATTAACAATTAAAGAATGGTATTTGTAAAAGTGAGATTTGTGAATGTGTTAATATGTGTGCATTCTAATATGGATAAGGTATGTGTAAATATAAGTATATGACCGATGTTTAAGTTTTTCTGGTGTAATTATGGTCAGGTATACTATATATGTGTAGGGTGTTTAATTTAAATAGCAATTTTAATAAATACTCATTAAGGTGACCAAATTAAAATTAACCCAAAAACAAATTATGAATTTTAAAGAAGAATTAATACAATAAATAAATAATTGAATTGAAAATTAAATCTTTAACAAAATTTTGAATTTAGCATATAAGTATGAATATATACATATGTGTTAGACTTTACAATTTAAATAACAATAATTAATAATAATGTCTAGTTAGTTGAAACCGAATAACAAAACAATATTGAATTACAAATTCTATTCGCGTCTTAATTTTGATTTTATGGCCACCTTAGTATTATGAATTTATATTCAGGAAATCACGATCCGATAAAACTTCAGGTAAAAATGATCTGGTTTTCTTCAATAAGATGCTGGTTGTACCAATTGAACTTGAATATTAATATATAACGCAGCCACTAAATTTACGTAACACATTAGCCACAATAAAAACACTTTCAAACAAAAACATTGAAATAGCTACCTAAATTTAGCAATATAGATATTTCTTTAGATAAAAATCTATTTCTATTTCTTCTATTTACTTTTATCTCAGTTGATTTTATCAACTAGGGATGGGCAAATTGGAAAAATCTATCGATATTTATTATATCGATATTTTATTTTACCATCGATATTTATTAATTTAAAATATCGATATTTCGATATATCGACTGAAACATATTCACCTAGTTATTGTTGAAATGATTTACATTTGAAAATTAAATACACCCACTTATGTACATACAAACAAAAATAGATGTATATTAGGCTTCGTAGTAACTTTTTATTCCAATTTTTATAATAAATAAACTAGATATAATCTTCTATATATATAAAAGTGAAACTCTGTGTGTGTGTGTGTGTGTGTTAGCTATAGACTCTGAAACTGTAAAACCGATCGGGCTCAAACTGTGGTAAGTTGTTGTACACATACCAGGGAGTGTTTATGGGTGAAAAAAAGTGGGCGGCCATTCACGCCCATAAAAAATTATTTATCAGTTTTAGCTACTTGCACTTGACCGATTTTTCTGAAACTTTGCACACATATCGAGCTGTCATGACTAAATAATTTCGTGATAAAAAAAGTGGGCGGGGCCACGCCCCTAAAAAAGTTTTAATTTTGAGGTACTTGCACTGTACCGATTTTTCTGAAACTTTGCACATATACTAAGCTGTGATAACTATATAATTTCGTGATTAGAAAAGTGGGCAGGGCCACGCCCATAAAAAAAGGTTATAATTTTGAGGTACTTGCACCAGACCGATTTTTCTGAAACTTTGCACACATATCGAGCTGTCATGACTTAATAATTATAAAAAATTATAATTTTTAGGTTTTTGCACTTGATATTTAATTCAAATTCAGAATGCATTTCGATTCATTAAGGGGCGTAGCAACGCGCGCCGGGTTTGGCTAGTAATATATATTAATAGTATAAATGCTTGCTCTTATGCGTGAGCCTATAAAAACGAAAATTAGAAAAAATATTTACGATTAAGAATAAGATCAGTTATACGACTAGATCAAAAGCGTGACATCATTGTTGATAAAAGCAGCCCTACAAGAACACTGACAGTAATTTGATGCATTAATGCATAAGTATAAGGCTCAAAACACATAGACCACGGCAGACTTCACAACTCCACAGCTTCAAATGCTGCCAACTTCTAATGCTGCTCTGAAGTCAGCTTCATAATTATTTTGAAGACAGCAACAACATAATAATCAGCTGATGTGTATTTTAGCAATACAAATTTCAGGGATGCCGCATATATATTTTATAATGAATAATATTAAAGTCATTGATAAAAAAATGTAGTAATATCACGAAAAACTATAAAAATGCAGTCATGCTGCTGTGCTGCCGGCAAAATAATCGTTTTCATTTAAACACATAGATCTTATTTTTGACATATTGCTGCTTGCTGCCTGCTGTCGTCTAGAGCATAAGTATACTAGTATAATTAAAACTAACTTCGCCATTGCTGCTTCCTTCTTTTGGAAAACTTTTAAAAATATCGGCTCCGATATTAGTAAATAAATATCGATGTATCGATATTGAGGTATTTAAAATATCGGCGATTAATATCGAAATTTTTTAAACTAAATATCGATATTTTGATATATCGATATATTTTGCCCAACCCTATTATCAACACACTAAACATATGGGCTAATCCTGCGTTACGGACGTTACATTCGCACGCAAATTTGCTTGTTAAGATTGACACTGCTGGCGTTCACATTGAAAATTTTCATGAAATTTTTTGCAAAATGCAGTTCTTTGGGAGTACTTTAAAACTTGTTTTAAACTTAAAGGTTAGCTTAAAGTTCCGTTACGGACGTTACAAAAAATGAAAGTCGATTTTGAGGCTTATGTGCATTTGCACATTTTTTAGCTAATTTTGCATAATAAACAAAAAATTCCGTATACAAAAAATTAATTGGAATATATGACGATATCAATCCTGCTTAGAAAAGAAGTCTAAGTAGTCCCGTTAAACAAAAATCTTAATTTTTGTCTGTTACGGACGTTACGTTACGGACGTTACACTTTTTCCATTAAACCAAATTAAACATTTATGTATTTAAAAATCTTTTTAACCTTGAAATTATTTATTTATTAGTTACAAAAAAAATTATAGAATATTTCATTACTCTTATTTTAGCTTATATTCATTTATTTATTTGTTTATTTAACTGTTTAACATTGTATCTTATGTTTAATAGACCCAGCTGTTCGAGCTACTTTTATAGTACATATTGTAATTGCAAAAGCTTGACAAATAATGATATGATTTAAGAGCTGGATATTTTTTACATTTATCCATGTTTTTGATATTTCGTCAGATATAGTTTTGACATAATTTTTATCAACGTAAATTAGAAAAACGCCATTTATATTTTTTTTGCTAATTTGTGAAAATCTTGACCGTTTTTAAAGATGAGATTTTGGGCTTTTACAAGTTGCCAAACTTTTCGCTTAACAATAGCGCCAACACCGTCCACCGCTCCTTTTCCATGCGAAGTAGTAAAAAAAATCCTAATTTCGAACGGAAAATCCAGTACGTAAACATTGCTTGCATGGGCGTACCGTTAAATATTTGAAGGGGGACATGGGGGTTGCGGTTTACAACATGGTTATTAATTACTAATTATTGATTTTTAGGAATTATTTAAGGTTTCAGAAGTATTTGAATTTCATCTCAATTTAAGTTGCAGATTGGGAGATCGCATGTTATTTAAACACACTTTTTGTTACTTTGAGGTGAAGTTTTTCGGGTTCTCGGCAACCTAGAGCAATTTTTAGCCTAGATTCAGATTCAGTAGGTGAAAATCCATTATAAGCACTTACTTCCACCTCAGAATATTAAAATAAAATTTTTTGTATTTTCATGCCGTTACGGACGTTACACACTTTGTCATTTGTATTTCCAAAAAAAAAGTCTAATAAAGGTATTTCTTTTTTTTCATCAGATTAAAGTGCATAAAAAACTCTGTTTAGAAAGCAAGTTTGGAAAACAAAATTATTAAAATTCATTCTGTAAAACCCTATTTTCCGTTACGGACATTACACACAGTGTACCCATTTTAAGTTCAAATAGTTAATATATATTAGATAACTTACATATATGATTTGTATCGCAAATAAAAAAAATTAAGCAAATTAAAGTTTTGCTAAACGCTAAATACTGAAACGACTGTTTTGCCCACTTTTTGGCCATTAAAAATACCCTTTTTTTACAAAAATAAATGAAAGCTAGAGGTACGTTTAGGTTAGCCACTGACAATGCCAAACATACCACTGTAAAACCGTATAGCTTATATATTTTGTAGCTTGAATATGTATCCTATTATTCCATTAACAAACATTTGGATTTTGGGCAACTTTAAATTTTTGTCTTTGGTTTAAAAATTTTCGAATTAGCCCATATTTGTAAATATTTCACAATTTAAAACAAAACTTTCCTTATGACCAACTCAACTTGCTTTTCTTTAATAAATATTGAAAAAATTCTTGATTTACAATTTTTCCCTGACAATTAAATAAACAAAATTTTCCAAGGCTAAATAAAAAATATAAATTTTTTTACACTTAATATAACCAGTAGAATTTATATACACCCAAACAAAATTATTAGTACAAACCAATAACACCAAAAAAAAACATCCGTTTTTCTTTAGAGAAACCTTCAGGCCCAATTATGCCTCTGGATCAAAATCCGCACCAAACAGTGACTCGTTTTGGGTGTATCGGCTTTTCAATGCATGCGTGCGGGTTTTCTGTGCCCCAAATGCGACAATTTTGCTTGTTTACATACCCGCCAAGATTTAAAAGAGCTTCATCTAAAAAGATGATTTTTTTTTGGCAATATCTGCCAAAGTAATGTCGCAATATTTCCCAGCGTTATTCAAGCGTATACACAACCATATTCGTTCAGCGGAAGGATAAAACTAATTATCTGTCCAATCAGACATGAGCTAAGTGTTACCATTCACGAAATAAGCACTAGTTGGAAAAAAACGTTAGATGACGGACCCTTTATACAACTCCTTTCCTAATGCATAGATTTAAGCAATTTTCAGGGAAAAATATTTTTTTTACTTAGGAAATATACATTCGAAATTTAATAGCTCTACGTTAATGCGTTTGGACACAATTGAATTTTATTCGATGTTGCAAGGACATAATTTTTTTGACCTACTCTTGCATTACGAGTTATAACTCTCTTCCTAATATTCCGATTTAGCCCATTTTCAATGACAAACAAACAGACGGACGGACATAGCTACATCGTCATAAAATGAAACCCCGATTTAGAATATATATACTTTATGGGGTCTAAAATGGATATTTCGATGTGCTGCAAACGGAATGACAAAATGAATATACCCCCACCATTTTTTTTGGTGGGTATAAAAATATGTACCATCTGTTAGATATGAGTTTAAAGTAGTAAAATTATTTTATAAAGACCGTCAAAATTACTTTTAATATAAATAAGTAGTAACTAAATAAAATTATTAGAAAATCCTCAAATTAGAAAAAGTTTTTCATTGTCGCGATTAAGCCTGTATTTTATTTATTTTTTGTTACAATAACAAAAAATTTGCATGGATTTTACTCAGACTATTATATTAGAAATTCCAACAAATTATAGGCGAAGTAACCTTTGTTTTTTATGGTAATTTTTTTGTAAAACACTTCCTGTCGTCAAAGTATGCCTTAAATTGTATTCTTTATTGAATTCAGAAACTGAAATTGCAAAGAAACATAAGAGCTTATTTTGTCGGAGACATGCATAATGATATCCCACAACAGCAACTTATGCTTGGATAGCATTTTTTTTTCTCTAAATTTTGTCACTAAATTTTCGAGATCAGAATAGACTGCATCTTAAGATGTTGCAGACTATTAATTCTAAGGCCTGCAACATGTTATAGATGAAGTCTATTCTGACTTTAAAAATTTACTAGAAAGAGATTTTCATTGGTTTGTGTTCAAGAGCGATAATACCGCTAATTATTGACACTGACGATGAAATTAACAACGTTATTATACAAAAAGTCCCCGGCTAAATCAAAACATATAAATCGATTGACACTATTATAAATGCAGTCCGTTATCCACAAGAATTTCTACATTCACTTAATTCTTCTGGCTTGCCACCTAATGAAATGTCTCTTAAAAGTTGGTATTGCCATCATGATTTAAAAACCCTCCTAACATGTGAAATGGAATAAGGTTACATATTAAAGAACTAAAAGATAACGTAATTGCAGCATCTTTTCTCACCGGTCTGCAACTAGCCAGCTTGAACACCTACCAAAGATTGCTATAATTCCTACAGACTTGCCTATACCATTCAAAAGTCTACAGTTTCCGGTAAAAACATTTTTTGCATTAACAGTTAATAACTCTCAAAAAAAATATTTTCTATGGTTAGAGTCGACCTTCGTAAAGCATGTTTTTCACATGGTCAACTCTATGTTGGCTTATTTTTAATTGGAAATCGGGAAAACCAGTTTATTTTGTTACCAAAAAAATAATAAAACGTTAAACTTTGTATAAAACGAGACAATGAGCAGTAAATTACAAAATTGCTTTAAAACATAGTTAGAGATGGTATTTACATTTTTACGAACTTTTTTATTTAATTTAAATTCAGGCTATAAGTTCAATGCGATATCGACAAGAATATCAAGGAAAAGTTAGTCATCCGATACTAGCTGAGTGGAATGCATTTTCGAAACCAGCTACGGTTTCATCATCAGCACTCTTTTGATCAGAACTACAGATGTTGTGTATAAATATCAACTATTTAACTCAGTATTGTATTGAAAATTGAAACATAGAATTATTTGTCCTAATTGTTAATTTTTTCAAATACATACATATCATTGAGTTTGTACGAAATTTACCAACATCTGTTTTTCCTGTATTCTTTTTTTTGCACGTCATTACCTACCACAAGTTTTTTTAATGTTTTGCCTTTAGCTAAAGATGTCGCTAAAGCAATTTTTTTGCAATTATGCAGTTGCATTATATATGTCACATGCTTTAAACAAGATGGTATTAGTTTTAACAATGTTTATTTTACACCCGGCCAATGTGTTTTTTTGTTGTATTTACATGTTTAAAACACTTTTAATGGACGCCTTTAACCTTAGTTAACTTTAATTATATAGGAAAGACTTTTAAAATCACGTAGTTAAGTTGTTAAATGTGCTTTTAATTTATTTCTTCTATAACACAATTTACGACGTCTAAATTTTCTAAAAACATGACAGGCGTACAAACGTTTAGTAATACTTTAACAAAAAAAAAAAAAAAAAAAAATCAGAAAACTAAGGTCTACAAAAAATAAAAACAAACAAAATACAACAATGTTTATATATTCTGTTAATTTTTTGCTTAGGTGCGTTTTTATAAAAATTACTAGCTGACCCGGCGAATTTCGTACCGTACTTCGTATAATCAAGAAATATCTGTTACCTTTTTATCTGAAATAAGTTAATTTCTTTATTAAGTATTGCTCATCAGTTTGACTTGCTCTTGTATTTCTTTGACTGCAGCATTACGGGTTCTGCGACTTAAGTTTGTACGTCTAATTGGCGGCATTTTTAGAAACAAAAATTCAACTGAAAATAAAACAAGTAAGAGTGTTATATTCGGCCGTGCCGAATCTGATAATACCCTTCACCATCATGTACATAGGTATAATCTCACACCGTAGCTTAACCTATATTTCATGTTATACCCCTTTTTTCTTTATTATTTCCAACGCAATCCTCGATTTTGAATTTTTACGTAGTTAAGTGTCTTCAACTAGTCAAGCCCTTTAATTTAATACCTATATTTATGGTGTTAAAAAAATTTTATCCGCAGTTTTGTTTTAGACGCCATCTTGGATTTTACATTTTAGAATAACTTACTGTATTCTACTGGTCAAGCCCTTTAATTTGATACCAATATTGAGGGGGTTCAAGAAGTTACATTTTAAAATACCAGATTTGGCTCATATATAAATTTATTGTCCGCCATTTTGTAGAGGCGGCCAACATAAATTTAAAGTTTTTTTGTGCTAGTCAAGTCCTTTCAGATGATACCAATATTGACACTCTCGGTTGTCTAGAAGCTGAAAAAAATTGATTTTCGATTGTAAATTTTTAGAATATATATTTAAAAATTTTTTTTTTGCCTATAACTTTACCGATAGGTAAAAATATAGGAAAAAACAGAGGCAGTCGTGTTTATTTGCTCATATCTCAAAAAGTTATCGGGCGATTGTGCTGAATTTCAGTAGCGATTCATTCCCGGATATTTCCAAAAGATTGATACCATACACAGATCTGAGGAACATATAGTTGATTCTAAAAGTTGATTTCAACCAACACACGGACAGACGGTCAGGGCTTAATCGACTCCTCTATTCATAAGCTTTCAGAAAGAAACCAATGTGAAAAGTACACTAAGAAATGGTAAATGAATTATGTAGGTATTTTGTTATTATAACTCCGACCGATATATTTGCAAAGAGCATATAAATTACGTTTCTTTGTTTTAATGTCAACTACGTGAATATTACTGCCAGTGACACATTATTATTATTATTTTCTTACATAAGAACCTTCTCCTAATAATAACAAATACAACAAAAAAAAAAGAATTAGTGAAATCAGTCCAGCCTTTTATGCGTGATGCCGTGACCAAGGGAATAAGGGATTTATTTTTCTATATATATATATAGATTATACTTCCTAATTTATATAAAAATTAACTTAACTTAAATTCAAACTACAAAAAATTCTCAAAAATATTTATAAAAAATAAAAAGGCTTACAAAAAAAATCAAGAAAAAAATTTGTTTTTAATTATGGCCTCTTTTATTAATTTTTTTTATGTATTAGGCAGTGTAATTCTGTAGGAGAGTTTAATAAATTTTAATGAGACTTTAACTGAATTCTGAAAATCTGGAAAAATAAAATATCAATAAGCTGAATTAAAAAATCGTGAAAATATGAAACAATTGCCTATAAATATGAATAAAACATTAAAAATTTCCTGGTGGGTGAAGCGAAGCGCATCGGGCTAGCTAGTTTGCAATATAAAAGAACCCCCAATTTATTTAAAGAAAATAAACTAACGATTATAAAAGTTATGAACGTAACAATATAATGTATATTTTTGTTACTGAATTTTTTTTATTTTTCTCAAAATATGATACGGTTGGGGACCCGATATTAATTGCATTTATATTTTTTATATCCATCAATATAAAGTGCTCTAGCGATAATATGAGCTAATTAAAACTAAGCCAGTTTACTTTTGCATATTGTTTATATTTATCTTATTTATATATTTATTTATCCAATCTTTCCTTAGAAACGTTTTTTTATAAAAATTTAAGTTTATTATGTCAAATTCTGTATTTGTTGTTTATTATATATATATTATATATATCTCCCTTATTATGGCTTTTGGCTGTCAATGTTGTGTTAAGGCACTTTGACAGGATAGGACAGAAAGTCGTGGCCTATGCGGATGATGTAGTTTTATTGGTATCGGGCAAGTTTCTGCCGACAATTGGCGAAGATGCAAAGGGCGTTGGACGATCTGTCATCTTGGGCTACTGATAAGGGTTTGGGAGTCAATCCAGGAAAGACAGAGTTGGTTCTTTTTACTAGGAGATATAAGGTGGTGGGATTGAAACTACCGGTGCTAGGAGGTGTAGAGCTTAGACTATCTAATAGTGCTAAGTATTTGGGAGTTTTTCTGGACAGCAAGCTGTCCTGGGGGAGAAACACTCAGGAAAGGCTGAAAAGGGGTCTCAATGCCTACTATGCTTGCAGATCATCGATAGGTAGGAGTTGGGGACTTCGGCCGTCAGTGGTGGGATGGCTTTATACTTCGGTGGTCAGACCAATTCTTACATATGGATGCTGTGTTTGGTGGGAGGCATTGGGGCTTGCTAGTCGTAGGAACCTTCTGTCTAAGGCTCAGAGGTGTGTTTCGATCGGCATGACAGGTGCCATGAGAAGTACTCCTCAGGCTGCCCTGGATGTTATTCTTCACTTTCTGCCTATTGAGCAGTATGTAAGGGGAATGGCAGCCAGGGGCATTCTTAGACTGAGGGAGTTAGGATTGTTGGGGAATTTCAGGCAGGGTCATTCACGAATCTTGGGTGAAATTAGTGGAAGGGATTATTGCCTGTGTTTGCCCGGCTCCACAGACTATGTGGGTGCTAGAGTCGATTTTGGGAGTCTGCCAAGAGTGGTCATGCCGGTTAGAGGGGACTGGGTGGGCAAGAGCAGACTGTTTGGTGGCGTTGCTGTCTTTACTGATGGCTCGAAGATGGGGGGCACTGGTACGGCGGTCTATATTGAGGATCTGGATATCAGGAAATCATATAGACTCCCTGACGACTGTAGTGTGTTTCAGGCGGAAGTTCTAGGGATCATGAAGGCCGTGGAACTGGTTAGGGGTAACATCAACGCGGGCTCGGAGGTCACTATATATGTGGATAGCCAGGCGGCTCTTAGTGCCATGAGGGGCTATCATGTGAATTCCGGTCTGGTCGATGGATCCTGATAGGGTGGAGGCGGTTAGGCCTTCATTAGGTTTCTATTTCAGTAGAATAAGGGAATGGGTTCTAGGCGAGACTAATCGGTACTGGAGTAACCGAACGGATTGCAGAGTATCACGAACGCTGTGGCCGATACTCAGCAAATCTGATGCGTATTTGTTTCTGGTCAGGGATAGGGTCTGCGTGAGGACCATGATAGGGATTATTACGGGCCGCTGCCTGTTGAGCAGGGTGGCGGTAAGAATGGGGCGGAGCCTCTCGGATATGTGTAGACTGTGTGAGGATCCGGAGGAGTTGGAGTCAGTTGAGCACATTTTGTGCCAATGTCCCAGACTGCAAATTGGCAGATTGAGATGGCTAGGTAGTAGATTTCTCCGCGAATTGGGTGATGTCTCGAGCTGTGGACTCGAAATCTGATAGGATTCGTAATGGGAATGACCTGGCTTCGTGACTTGAGACCGGGAATGGGTCGTTTGTAGGGTTTTTTTTTGGCTTTAGAGTGTTGTCCACTTCTCACCTTTTTTCTGTCTTCTTTCTTTCTTCCCCCTTCTCTTTTTCTCTCCTCTATCTCTTATTACTTTAAGGCATCACAATGGACCGTATTGGTCTCTGGGTGAGGGTGTGAAGGTCACTTCACACCGGCCTTACTTACTTACCTACCTACCTACCTTAGTGTAGTTTTTTTTCGTAGAATTAAGCAAAAAATTCACTTTTGCAGCGACTAAAGCTATTTAGTAGACTGTTTCTGAAATAAAGTTTTGTAATCCTGATACCGTTTCTAATTATGGGTTGTATGAGCGGATTTACGTTTGACGACACAAATATTAACAAAAATTCAACCGTCACAAGTTTTTAGTTCATCCTTAGATGGATGAGATGGAGCGTTACCTACTCGGTATTAGGCTCACGCCACAGAAATTGCCTGACATCTAAACTATGTAAATTAAATTTGCTTTCGTCAGAAAACAAAACCTTAAAATAATTTCAAATTTCAAAGAAAATAAATTTTAAGATGGTATTCCACTAAATTACTTAATTACAAATAATTTCAGTTTTCATTAAGTACTCTTTAGAAAATTTTACTCTTCGTTATTTATTTTTATGGCTTATATAAGGTTTTTTTCTTGTAACTCTCCCATAATAATTGTACTTGAGTAATGTAAAGACAAAAACCTCTTTCCCAATGCAAAATTTTAATGATATTTTGATATCTCTTGCGGTTTTCCTTTTATTTATCTTAAAATCGAAAGATTTTCTCTTTAATTTAATATTTTGCTTTGAATTTCTCTGCTTTTATTGGGCAGTCTAAATTCAATAAGGAATTTGAATTGTTCTGTTTCTTTACTTTTTCGGTAAAGTACGTAAAAATGAGAATAAACAAAAATTACTCGCTCAAAACACAAAAATTTACAAAAGTACGGGAACACAAAAAAACATATTTCAAGTCTAAAAAAAACTTGAAAAGGTTTTAATAATTCAATGAAAACAAAACAAACAAGTAAGAGCACTATATTCTTTTATACCCAACACCAATTTTGTGTACATTTAAATCACAATATTTATTATTTTGTTAATCGCTATGGAATAATCTCTTTATAATAAAATATGTATCACTTTCTTTGTAGAGGGTGGTTAAATTTTAAGGGCCCATGTTGAAGATGAGCCACACAAACAACAAGTTTTTTTGCATTTCATTTGACATTTCTCAATCTCAGACCAACTTAAAAGTGGAAAGATAAGCAAATGAGCAACGCTTTAAAGTTATTCAGGTTTTTTATAAAAATTGACGTTTAAATCAAAATGCATTTTGTGCACTTCGTAATTCTTTTGATCAACATAATCGTTCAAATTCGTCCACAATCAGAAGAATTGTAAAAAATATTTAAATTTCTGCAAAACAGGTCTGTATAAAATGTTAGAAAATCTGTGAATGCCTTCTTAGTTCGTTGAATGGGAACCATTGCTGTTTTTTGCGATAGTGTCGCAAAAGAGCAGTCAACCTCGAGTCATCATCATGCCCAACAATTGAGCATTAACATTGTCATTGAAAATTTGGACCATCAGATAGAGGAGTGGCGCCAAGGATGGGGGCCATTTGGCCGATATTTTGTTAAATATATAATTGAACAATACAAATATTATAATTATAAAAAGAAATTATGATAATTTCTTAAATAATTTGTTTTATTTAAAATCAACATCGGCCCTTAAAATTTAACCAACCCTAATAACTTCGATATGATAGTAAAATGTTTTCGTAAATTTAGTCTTTTAGTTAAAGTGGGCGTTAAAGTAGGCGTGTCAATAAAGTTTCTGCTAATAAATACAACTTAGACATTCAATATAGTCTTTTATTTTCCCTAAAACTTTGTCAATAGAGAAATTACATGAATTTAAGATAAACCGTTATATGGGAGGTAGGCGTTAAAGTGGTCGTGTCACCTAAACTTTTTGGCACAACAATAACATTGATTAAAAGGATATATGTAGCAAATTTCATCATCATACCTCTAATTTTGTCGGTTTTATGAGCTTTTAAATTTCATTAACGGTAGATAACGTGAAAAGTGGCCGTTATAGTAGGCGTGTCAAAGTTGTTTTTGCTAATGAGTACAACTTAGATATTTCAATATAGTCCTTTATTATTCCAAAATCTTTATTAATAGAGAAATTATATGAATTTCAGTTAAAACGTTATGTGGGAGGTGGGCGTAAAAGTGGGCGTGACACCTTAATTTTCTGGCACAGTAATGACATTGCCTAGAAGGATATACGTAGCAAATTTGATCATCATACCTCTAATTTTGGCGGTTTTATCTTTTAAATTTCATTAACGGTAGATAACGTGAAAAGTGGGCGTTATAGTAGGCGTGTCAAAGTTGTTTTTGCTAATGAGTACAACTTAGATGTTTCAATATAGTCCTTTATTATTCCAAAATCTTTATTAATAGAGAAATTATATTAATTTTAGGTAAAACGGTTTATGGGAGGTGGGCCTAAAAGTGGGCGTGGCACATTGATTTACCGTTACAGAAAAGCCTCTCACCAAAAAGCAAAGTGTGCAAAATTTCAGAATCTCACATTTAATTTTGTCCGTTTTATTAGGTTTTAAATTTAAAATATACTGAAAAATACACTGCGCGGTATAAATTTTCGTACATTTTTATTTATAACTCCTTTTCTAATGCATAGATGTAAGCAATTTTTGGGGAGAGATATTGTTTTGACTCGAGAAATATATATTCGAAGTTTCATGACTGTACGTTAATGCGTTTTTATTTTTGTTCGAAGAAATAAAAAGAAAAAAATTACTGTTATTTTTGATTGAAAAAAATAAAGTTAAAAATATAACTGTTTTTTTTAATCGCAAAAATAAAAAAAATAAAAAAAAAACTGTCACGTTTGCTCGAAAAAATAAAAATCAAAAAAATAACTTTTATTTTGGCTCAAATATAAAAAGCAAGAATAACTTTTATTTTTGTTCAAAAAATAAAAAGAAAAAAAATTACTGTAATTTTTGAACGAAAAAATAAAAAGCAGAAAAGAACTGTTACGTTTGTCCGAAAAAATAAAAATCGAAAAATAACTTTTATTTTGGCTCAAAAAATAAAAAGCAAAAACAACTTTTATTTTTGTTCGAAAAAAATTACTGTTATTTTTGCTTGAAAAAATCAATTCTTGCCCGAAAAAATAAAAATCAAAATTTTAAAAAGCAACATATTTTATCATAGACTAATGAATAAGGATCAATATGGAATACTTGAATCCGTTTTCCGACATTTACTTCTATATGCTTTTTTTGTTTTAAAATTTAAAAATAACTGTTATTTTCGGTCCCTGCTTTCAAATTATCAAGGGTGACACAAAATGAGGACCTCTTCAACACGTTAACAGCATATTCCGATCCACTTATTTCATTACTGCGGCATGACAAAAAAATTTAGAAAATAATTATAGTTTAGAAATTATTAGCTTTCTTAATGTACCTTTTGTTAACGCCATAACAAAAATCGCCGTAATTTTTATCTGCCAATACCAGATTGTTAGTTCTAAATATTTATCCCTTGTTTCAAATGTATCTCTGATAAACCCAACGAGAAAAACGGCTTACATTGCACATGCTTTAAACATTCACCGTTTTAAAATCCGAGTTCGAAAAATTACTAATTAGTGCAGAAATATCTAGAGGTTTTCATTTTAAAAAATATGAACCTAAATATTTTTATTTCTTTTAAAGTTTCTCAAGAATTTCTAAATAATTTTATTTATATAAAGGGTTTTTAAACAGGCACGCTACAAAGGTAGACCTATAGGGACAGCAAACGACGCCATATTTTTTGCCGCTCTTTTAACAGTTCTCTTCAGTAAGGTTTGCCATTTCATGATATACGAGCCAACGACGAGTCGGAATTTTTAAAATTTACTACCGAAATTCGGAGTCAGTGGCCTCAAAGTTAAGAGCGCTACGTCCAATTTATGGTAATTTCTCATTTCTGGCTGAATGGCTTTGTCAATAAGCAAAATATGCGTTATTGGTCAGACAGCAACCCACACGTACTCCATGAGTCCTCATTGCATACCGAAAAAATTACGGTTTGGTGCGGCGTCATTGGGCCGTACTTCTTCCGTGATGATCAAGACCGGCACGTTACTGTGAAGGGGAATCGCTACCGTTCAATGACAACAGAATATATTTGGCTCCAATTGAATGATATAGACTTGGAGGACATGTGGTTCCAACAGGACGGCGCCACAAGCCACAGAGCGAATGTCACATGCAATCTATTGGAAACCAAGTTTGGAGAACGTGTTATTTCACGAAATGGTCCAGTCGATTGGCCGCCTCGGTCGTGCGATTTGACGCCGTTAGACTATTTCCTGTGGGGTTACGTCAAGTCTATGGTCTATGCTAACAAGCCAGCGACGATTGATGAACTTTTGACCCCTTTCTGACTAGGCAAGTCTCTTGCGCAAGTCTTGTGTTTATAGATAAAAGGGGTAAGGTCGGGTTAAGAGGAAGAAACTTGCTCATATTTGAGTACACACTTGCCTGTACTCGGAAAGTACGAGCAAGTTTTTATTGAGAAACCAAAAACAAAAAAGAAATGACAAAAAATTAAAAACAAACAAAAGTGCTATATTCGGCCGTGCCGAATCTTATTTACCCTTCACAACGTGTAGTCATGCAACAACAATTGTTTATATCACCATTTATCTCATATAAAATACGTACATACATATAAAAAACATACATATATAAAAACATCCCATTGTGATATTATAAATTAAGTTTACATACTTGTTTCGAAAAAAAAAAAAAAAATTAAAAATGAAACAATAAAAATATAAATAATATATAAAATAAACAAAAATTTTTTGCTCACTCTAACCAGTATACCACGTATGTATGTATGTATGTGTTGTTGTTGTGAAAAAAACGAGGTGGTCGTGGTTTTTTGCTCATATCTCAGTTGTTTATGTACCGATGTTTCTGATTTTCAATACCGATATATTGCCGAATATTTCTGATATTTTAATACCGGGTCCAGGCGATATCATGGCGCTTCAGAAAGTTGATTTCAACAAAATGATATTTGTAGAAATTTCACACGGAATGACAAACCTATATATACCCTTTTTCACTGTGTGAAGGGTATAATAAGTAAAAGTGAACAAAACTTGGGCAAGTCAATTGCTGAGTCTGAACGTGAAAGCAAGTTCAAAGAAAAATAAAAGAAAATATAAAACTAACTTGCGCAAGAGACTTGCCTAGTCAGAAAGGGGTCTTGGTAGCGCTATTATTAAAAAACCCCTTACATTAGTTAAATAAAGCAAGTATTTAAAATCGCCGTAGAAGTCTCTATCGTTTCGGCTGGCTTGCAGCTAATACCTTTTTTACTGATTGTGAGCAATATTTTACAAAAAAAATGTAAAAATAAAGTTTAAATATTTTCTGCAATAATTTTAAATGATAAAAGCCTTTAAAAACAAAACAAAAAATCAACAATTTAAAATTTTGATTTTTTAACAAATTTCAACTTCTCTACCCCAAAGTAGGCATCTAAAAGGCGTAGAACTCTTTTCATAAACTCATTTCATAGGTTGATCAATTATCTATTTAAGTTTGTTGATTAAAACTAAAATGGCGCACATGCCTCGGTATAAACTAAAAATATTATACGGCATGTCTGACAGAATCTAATCTAAAGAAATGTTCAATTTTTCAAAACAATTTAAAAAATGAAAAAATACGGTCCGCTTGTCAAATTTTCATCCGTACTTTCTCTAATTTTTTTTTTTTACTGATTACTAATTTGGTTTTACACTATTCTACTTTGTTCATTCTACAGGAATTTTTGACGTGGTACGACTTTTGCATGCGGGAGTCGAACTTATACCATAGACAGACGACAGCGTTAATTTGCATTAAAAGTCTTAATTCAAATTAACTAATGAATTATCCCCATCCCAATGTGTATAAGATTTCACGTAAATGCACTAAATCATATTGAATTTATACTGCATTTAGCAATTTCAATATGGCAACACGGTCGGCAATCAATAAAAAAATTAAAAAATTCAGTCGTGATTCAGCTCTGGTCGGGTCAAGAGCTCGCGCGTCATTGTCATTATCTCTTAAGGGCAATCAGGCCGTCCTTTTCATCCGTCTTCGAGAGTTTCACGTCTCACTCTCGCACTGGTTAATTGCGCGGTGTCGGTTAACTGTACAAATGTACAGTTACTCGGACTATGTATTAACCACTTGCATATTTTTAGATAAGGAGTCGAATTCGGAAATTCCAGCTTCCTATACGAAGGTATAGGTCGTTTGGTAGTTGCTGTAGGAGGCTCTGAAAAAATAATTGGTGATGGCAGTATTGTCTTTTAACAAGCCAAATAATTGTCTAGTGCTAGTACACTAGAACCTCCATTGGAGTAATCGAAATTTAAAAAAAAAATAATAAAAAAACAAGTAACAGTGCTATATTCGGCCGTGCCGAATCTTATATACCCTTCACAACGTGTAGTCATGCAATAACAACTGTTTGTATCACCATTCATCCCATGTAAACTACGTGCATACGTACACGTTAGAATAAATGTGGCATCGAATCCCAGCTGAGCCAAAAAAAATTTATTTTATTTTATTTAATATATTATTTTTATTTGATTATTTTTTTATATTTTTTTTTTAAATTTTTTTAATTACAAAAAAAAAAATATTAAAAATAAGAAAAAATAATAAAAAAAACTAAAAAAAATATTTTAAAAAAATTTAAAAAAAAATTTAAAAAAATATAATAAAATATAAATAATATATTAAATAAAATAAAATAAAATTTTTTTGGCTCAGCTGGGATTCGATGCCACATTTATTCTAACGTGTACGTATGCACGTATTTTATATGGGATGAATGGTGATACAAACAATTGTTATTGCATGACTACACGTTGTGAAGGGTATATAAGATTCGGCACGGCCGAATATAGCACTGTTACTTGTTTTTGTTTGGTATGTTTTTTACATGTATGTATGTATGTTGTTGTTGTAATTGTGAAAAAAAACGAGGTGGTCGTGGTTTTTTGCTCATATCTCAGAAAGTTATGGGGCGATTGTGCTGAATTTCAATAGCGATTCATTCCTGGATATTTCCAAGAGATTGATACCATATACAGATCTGAGGAACATATAGTTGCTTCTAAAAGTTGATTTCAACCAACACACGGACCTACGAATTTCCACAATTCCCTTTCTCATATTTTAGAGTGTCCTTCTGCCATCCCAACTTGTAGCAACATGTTCAGATTTGTGATTGCTAGTACATTTAAAATTTTTACTTAATGCAAAACTGTCGTCTGTCATAGCAAAATTTTAATTTGCATTAGTGAAATTCTAATGCAAATTAACGCTGTCGTCTGTCTATGGTATTATACTTCGTATCATTATTCGTTATTACATTTAATTAACCAATAACCAGTGTTCGATCGAACATTGTTTATAAAACATAAGCTGAGTAACAAAACAAGTAATACAGACATCACATATTTATATAAGTATATCGTGTGCAAAATCATATTTTGTTTCGTAATTTATGAAACCGTAAATGTTAGTTTTTACATTAACTTTCAACCTTGGTTTTTGTAAGAATTTATAAAATTTTTTGAAATTTCTGTTAACGGTTTATTCTACTTGAATAACATTGCTCAGCAGCAAAATCCTCCATTAAATAAAACAATGTGAACTATATGACTGCGCTGAACTCAAATCCGTTGTCGGTTTTTTTCCATCAGATCGGAATTTTTTTTATGGGCGTGGCAAATTTTCCCCCCTAAATTAGTCAGGTACGGACACATATTTAATCCTAACTCGAGAACCAGTCATCCGATTTTCAAAAATAAAACACCAAAAAATGTGTAACAAAATTGTATTTATTTTAGTTCAATACAATTTTTCTCTATCTCTGATTGTTGGAGTTATTTAGAAATTAATGGAGAAAAAAAATTTTTTCGTGCAAAATTCGTAACATTTTTCAATTTAAAAATGGTATTAAAAAAAATATAAGGCAAATATTCAACATTTTTAATCTTTTTTCTGAGAGCTTATCTTGGAAATAAAAAAAGCTACAAAATATAAAAATCGGTTAAAAAATGTGGATTTTATTGTAAATTTACCGCATATTGTAATGCAACCAGCCTTACATATGATATATGTAACATTTCGTTAGGTGAGCAGGTAATGGAACTAAAGTACAACGGTATTTTACATAGTTCTTGGAATTAATATTTATAACAGTATTTTTCAATTACCTGTGATTTCAAATTAAGAACATTAGGGTAGATTCTGGTATTTATTGTATATATAGAAGCTAATGGGCAATAAGTAAGTCACTTTTAATTTGAATATGGTGCGGTTAAAATCGGCAACAGTAAATAGATCTTATAATAGTGTTTTTCGTTATTGTGTAAAGAAACAAAGCAATTAAAGAATCCACAAACGCTTTCATATTACAAAATGTCAAGGATTTGTAACAAATCTCTAAATTTATTTTGTTACGTTTGTGGCAATCTAACTTTAAGTTCTCAACGGGAGACAATATCTTCCAAGGTTAAAGATGCTTATCGCCGTTATTTTGGGTTTCCTATCGATGATAGAGATAAAAATTGGCTGCCGAAAATATGTTGTAGTAGTTGTGGTAAGTCTTTAAGAGGTTGGTTAAAAGGAAGTCATAAGTCTTTATGAAGCCAGCGATTTGGAGTGAACCACAAAATCATCAAAATGATTGCTACTTTTGCCATACTAAAACACGTGGGTTTACGAAAAAAAAAACAAAAAAAATAAAGTTACATATCCAAATACTTCATGCGTCAAACGACCAGTTTTCCAGTTTACAACTAAATTTTTACCTCCATTGCATCCTACAGACGATGAAGAAGATGGGCTTTCTGTAGCAACTGAATCCACTTACGCCAGCATGGGTGTTTCTTCGCATTAATTTGGAAGTCCAACGAGTACACCTTATTTTCCGAATTAAACTGATATGAATAACTTAGTTCGTAAATTAGGGCTTTTAATTAAACAAGCCTGAGCTTCTTGCATCCCAATGAAAAGAATGGATTTTGGTGCAAACGGACGTTAACGTCTCTTACTTTCGAAATAAAGAACAACCTTTTTGAATATATTTCAGCAAAGAGAAAAGTTTGATATTTTGCGATAATGCTGATGGACTTTTGCAACTGTGTTTCAGTCATAAATCTGAGGATTGGCGGCTTGTTATTGATTCATCCAAGACAAGTATGAAAGCCGTTTTACTTCACAATGGCAACAAATTTCCATCGGTCCCACTCGCGTATGCAAGAAATATAAAAGAAAACTATTGTAGCATGAAGATGATACTACAAAAAATTAAATATTCACATTACTCATGGAACGTATGTGCAGATTTGAAAGTCGTAGCAATGATAAATGGATTGCAAAGTGGATATACTAAGTTTTATTGCTTCTTATGTGAATGGGATAGCCGCGCAAAAGAAAACACTACAATGTTAAAATTTGGCCGAAAAGTAAAATTTATATTATTATAGGAAAAAAATTCCGCAGCAGAAGAGCCTTTTAATCAAAAAGAACAAACTCTTCTGGCTTCTCTTCATATAAAGCTAGGCCTAATGAAAAATTTTATCAAAGCAATGAATAAGGACGGTGAAGGCTTTCTATACATTAAGAGCAAATTTTCTAGAATCAGAGATGCTAAGGTAAAAGAAGGCATATTTGTAGGTCCACAAGTACGACAGCTTATGAAGGACGAGGTCTTTAGAACGAAATTGAATGATGTGGAAGAAAGAGCATGAACAGCTTAAGTTACTTTTTTATTTTAACAATGTTTCCTAAATAAAAATTAATAATTATTAACAAAATTTTTGTGTTATTTTAAATAAAATAGTCTGTAAATATTTTAATTTTTTATTGTAACTTGAAGTTATCTACGGGTAACGACAGGGTGGGTGCTTTATGCGAGGCGTTGCTACAAAATTACAATCTGGCAAATTGTTTTGCTTATATTTGTTTTTGTTGTACGAAAATAGATAGAAGTAAAAAGTTGTCATTCATTGATGCTACAAGGCGCTTTAGTGCGCCCACTCTGACGTTGTTTGCTGCATTACACATATTTGATCAATATTGGGTACCTGCGGTAAATTTACAATAAAATCCACATTTTTTAACCGATTTTATTTCCAAGATAAGTAGCTCTCAGAAAAAAGTTTAAAATGTTGAATATTTGCCTTATATTTTTTTTAATTCCATTTTTAAATTGAAAAATATTACGAATTTTGCACGAAAAAAATTTTTTTTCTCCATTAATTTCTAAATAACTCCAAAACGATAAGAGATATAGAAAAATTGTATTCCACTGAAATAAATACAATTTTGTTAAACATTTTTTGGTGTTTTATTTTTTTTTTAAATCGGATGACTGGTTCTGGAGTTAGGATGAAATAAATCTCCGTACCTGACTAATTTAGGGGGAAAATTTGCCACGCCCATAAAAAAAATCCCGATCTGATGAAAAAAAAAACCGACAACGGATTTGAGTTCAACGCGTCAAAATCCATATAGTCCACATAGTTTTATTAAATGGAAAGACAAAAAATGATTTTTTGCAGAGCAGTGTAATTTGTATACCCAGTTGTGGTTCCAAGGGTATATATAGCTTTGTCATTCCGTTTTTAAATTTTACAATATTCATATCCTACCCAATGAAGTATATAAATTTTCTGAAAGCTTTTGCTTAGGGGAGCCGATTGAGGCATATCTGCCTGTCAGTGTGTTGGTTAAAATCAACTTTTAGAAGCTCAAACATGTTACTCACATCTGTATGAGGCATCAATCTTTTGTATATATCCAGGAATAAATCGGTATTGAAACCCAGCACGATCGCTCCATAACTTTCTAAAATATTAGCAAATAAACACGATTGCCTGTTTTATTTTAATTTTTCCTTATTAATATGTGTAAACGAAAGGGCTTGACTACTAGAATACCATTAACTATGTAAAAATCAATGATAGCATCAGAAATAATAAAGAAAATTGCGTATTGCAGAAAATCTTAAATATATGCTAAGCAACGATGTGGTCATCATACCTATGAACATGATGGTGAAGGGTAATATCCTATTCGGCATGCCAAATATAGCATTCATACTTTCTTTTTCTGTAATTGTAAACGTTTTTAGTGACTTAAATCACTCTCCGACTTTTATGTGCTTCATATAATTTTTATTTAAGTATAAATTCATGACTTATGTATAATCATACCAAGGCGAATTCATACAGGTGAAATTATCAGCCCAGCTGATTGTGAAACATTTTGTCAAAATTGGTTGAATTTGCCTTATTAATGCAGGGAAGGGAAATGTGATTTTAAATTCTGTATTAAACAATTAACTTACATGTACATTTTTGATAAAAAATGTGCTAAATTTATGTATATTTGTAGCTTTTGCGTCATTAATAATGTGTTTCAAACAATTATATCCTTTTTTTAATCAAATTTTATTATATTTAATATGTAAAAACACCTTTTCCATGCCTGATATACGAATTGGCCTTGACATAAAACATCACATGAAAAGTTGCTTTGTTGTATCAATTCGCCGTTGCATATACCTTATGGATATGCCTTGAATCATACCAACATTTATAATTTTTTTTTTGTCTAGTCTCCAAGTCTTGAGATATATATTTATATATTTATTGAAGATGAGAATATGCATTTTTACTGATTACTGATTTTTACTTTATTTGCATCGCCAGTAAATTTTGAATAAATGCAACAATTTTTTTCACAAATCGGTAAAAATTTTCTGGTAATGCAAACAAAATTTTTCTAGATAAAGAAAACAAAATTAAATGTTCTAAATAAATAAAATTTCAAATAAATTTGTCATTATTTTTCTTCCGGTGAAATAGTAACAAAGTAGGCGGGTTATGCCTTATGTAAAACAAATATTGCCTGTTAAGGGGCGAAAACTCTGTTACCATCGGATGTAAGCTAGGCCGACTTCCTAAACGCAAGTTGCAATGCATATTTACAATGCATACACTTCGTAAGCGCATATGTAAACTTTCTAGCAATGTCCAATGTTCCTAATCGTTTGGCAACTCATTTCACTAAGTATCAGCTGTCAAAATCGCGCATCATTATACCCTTCACCTGTGGTGTACAAGGGTATATATAGCTTTGTCATTCCGTTTGTAATTTCTACAATTTTCATTTCCGACCCCATAAAGTATATATTTTCTGAAAGCTCATGAATAGAGGAGTCGATTAAGCCCTGACCGTCTGTCCGTGTGTTGGTTGAAATCAACTTTTAGAAGCAACTATATGTTCCTCAGATCTATATATGGTATCAATCTCTTGGAAATATCCAGGAATGAATCGCTATTGAAATTCAGCACAATCGCCCCATAACTTTCTGAGATATGAGCAAAAAACCACGACCACCTCGTTTTTTTTCACAATTACAACAACAACATGCATACATACATACATGTAAAAAACATACCAAGCAAAAAAAATTAAAAAAAAAAAAATATTAAAATTAAGAAAAAAATAATAAAAAAAACTACAAAAAAAAAATTTTAAAAAAATTTTAAAAAAAATTTTTTAAAAAATTTAAAAAAAAATATAAAAAAAAATAATAAAATATAAATAATATATTAAATAAAATAAAATTTTTTTGGCTCAGCTGGGATTCGATGCCATATTTATTCTAACGTGTACGTATGCACGTATTTTATATGGGATGAATGGTGATACAAACAATTGTTATTGCATGACTACACGTTGTGAAGGGTATATAAGATTCGGCACGGCCGAATATAGCACTGTTACTTGTTTTTACTTTGTATGCAAACATTTGAGCTGCAATGGCTGAGTTAGTATTTTCTTTGTTTATTTTAATAAATTATTTATAATTGATAGAGTTTATTTAAATCACAGACTAATAATTTAAATAATTAAACACTTTATATTGCAGAGACAAAAAGTGGATCTATGAGCGTTCCTAACTGCCGATAAAATGCAAAAAAATCTCTGCAACGCAAGGTTGCACTTAAGACATGTTTAGCATTGCATACGAATTTTTTTAAATTATGAATTGCAACTTGCGTTTAGGAAGTCGGCCCTATTTATATATCTGTAATGATCAAGTTATAAAATTTTAATGGTATTTGTATCTGGGTGTTTTATTTGTGAATGTTCATGGTTTTTTAGTAGTCAATTTTTTTGGTTATAATTACTTTTACTAAACGGGTCTGAAATAACTTTGTATGTATCTCAAAGTTTTGGAGATTATTTACAACTAATTCAACTCCAAAAGCATTCTCCAATACTACTATTGTTTCTTGACACTAATAAGTTTAGGTAATAACATCTCTTAAAAATATTTTTTTTAATTTAAAAGGTAATTTTTAAAATACGCATTTAAAATATAAATAACCGTTATTTTTAGAATCACAATGTTTTTCTGCAAAAAATTTTTTAAAATATTACTAATCAGGCAGTCATGATTTCTGAGCCTATTGTTTTTTCATCACTCTTTTTAAATTAAAAGAATTTCTTGCTTATGCTATGCCTTATTTTTTGAGAATATGCAGTTATTTTTAATATTCTTGTTAACAAAACTAACTTTCTTCTTTATAAGACATTCAATTTAAAAACTTACTTTTACTACTGCATCCCTGTCCCAAGGAAGTATTGAGACCAAATCAATTACTTCGCAATCAATTTTAAATTCTTTTTTCGCCATCTCAGCAACCTTAAACAATTTTTAATTGGTTAATTAATTCAATAGTTTATATGTGAACGTACCTCTAAAAGAACATGCACTTGCGTACCCCAACCAATTAGAGTCACATCTTTGCCACTTCGAAGAACATCGGCTTTTCCTATTTCAAGTGTATAGTTATCTACAGGCACATCTTCAACAGCGGCGCGATATAAAGTTTTTGGTTCAAACATTATACATGGATTTGGATCTTTAATACAAGCTAACAGGAGACCTTTGGCTTTGATTGGTCCACGGGGTACTACAACTTTTAATCCGGGAGTATGAGCAAAGTAACCTTCTGGACTTTGACTATGATATAAAGCACCGTGGCCGACAGCACCACACGGTACTCGAAACGTTAACGATCCGCAATCAAAAAGGCCTCCACTGCGGTACCGACATTTAGCAGCCTCGTTCACAATCTGATCAAACGCTGGGAAAATGTAATCTGCAAATTGTATTTCTGCTATTGCAGTTGCTCCAACGTTTGCAACTCCAATAGCAAATCCCGCGATACCTTGTTCACAGAGTGGTGTATTAAACACACGATTTTTTCCATATTTATCGCGCAGATTTATAGAGCATCGAAAAACTCCACCAAATCCTACATCCTCTCCGAACAACAAAGCACTGTCATCCTGATCCAACGCAATATCCATTGCATTATTTATCGCTTGAAACATGTTCATCTTTTCAACACCTTGTGATCTTACTGGTACTAAATCTTTATCCGGGTAATATGTGAAATGTAATCGAGTTAAACATTTTTTGTTTGTTCTATTATTTATACACAAATATTTTAAAAATCTATTGATTTTAAACATTGTTTCTTTTATATAACGTGAGTGAACAAACAATAGAAAACAAACCGGAAACAGCTGATTTTTTCCGATAGTTTAAGTTTTTATTTTTGCTGTAGTATTATCTATGTAGTATATGTATGTATTTGTTATAAAATCTATTGGGTGATTCACAAGGTGTCTTATCATGTCATATTGTCCTAAAATTTTACAATGGTTTAAAAATGTTGTTGTTGCTTTTCAAACAAAAAGTGTCTTATAATAATAGAACTTTGTACGCTATGTTTATTGTGCTGTCGTATTTAATAAGCAGAGACCTGTGCTAAACGGCTAAGCCGTCTAAGCCAAGCCGCAACAGTTTTTGTAAGCCGTCGCCGTTTATTGTATAATTTTATCGGACCGACATCCAAACTTGAGCGCAGTTGCCAATTTTTGATAACAAATCACTGGTGGCGTCAAATAAGATCGGCTAAGGACTCTGCTGTTTTTGTTTATCAAACAAAATTTAATTTATTTGTAATTTATTTACTTGAGTCTGCCATTACAACATCTAAAATGCACTTTTCGCACAAACTGGCTATTATTTTGTTTTTTACTTGTTTTTGGCATTATGAAAGAAAATATTATTTTTAAATTTTTTTTACATCAGCTGATTTAAATTCAAAATAGCACACTTAATTATGAGGGGTTGTTCACAATAGTCTTAATTTTTCATGCTATTTTTATAGGACATATGACTTTATGACACTACTGTGAATCCCCCATATATATATAAAAGTGAAACTCTGTGTGTGTGTGTTAGCCATAGACTCCGAAACTGTAAAACCGATCTGGCTCAAACTTTGGTAAGTTGTTGTACACATACCAGGGAGTGTTTATGGGTGGAAAAAAGTGGGCGGGGCCACGCCCATAAAAAATTAGTTATAGTTTTTAGCTACTTGCACATGACCGATTTTTCTGAAACTTTGCACACATATTGAGCTGTCATGACTTTATAATTTCGTGATAAGAAAAGTGGGCGGGGCCATGCACATAAAATAGTTATAGTTTTGAGGTACTTGCACCAGACCGATTTCTCTGAAACTTTGCACACATATTGAGCTGTCATGACTATACTGTTTCGTGATTATAAAAGTGGGCAGGGCCACGCCCATAAAAAAAGTTATAATATTGAGGTACTTCCACCGGACCGATTTCTCTGAAACTTTGCATACATATTTAGCTGTTACGACTTTACAATTTCGTTATTATAAAAGTGGGCAGTGCCACGCCCATAAAAAAAGTTATCATTTTCAGCTACTTTAACTTCACCGATTTTTATGAAACTTTGCACACTCATATTGAGGTCTCATGATCATACAATTTCGTGATTAGAGAAGTGGGCAGGGCCACGCCCATAAAAAAATTTATAATTTTGAGGTACTTGCACTGGACCGATTTTTGTGAAACTTTGCACACATATTGTGTTGTCATGACTTTACAATTTCTTGATTAGAAAAGTGGGCAGTGCCAAGCCCATTAGAAATTTTTTTTAATTATTAGCTCTTTGCACTTGATATTAAATTCAACTTCAGAATGCATTTTTATTCATTAAGGGGCGTAGCAACACGCGCCGGATTTTTCTAGTATGTTATAAAAGAGGTTGTTAATGTTCCAAATCCATTTGTTTCTTAACAAACCGAAACATAACATTATATTAAAAAAAACTTTTGGCCAACTATTAAATAATTTTTAAAATTTTACACTTCGTAATAAAAATATATTTAATAAAACCCATACCACATGACCTGAAATCAAAAATATTAAAAATTAATGTTTAAAAAGTATATGTATATACAATTTAACAAAAATATTGACTTAGGGAAAATATCATCAAAATCATACTAAGCGATGGGCTTAGACAATTATGAGGGTCCATGTACATATAACATATTTGCTGAAGAACTAACATAGTACCCAAGAATGATATAAAGCATAGATGCCCATCAATATTTTGCAGCCATTGGTGAGTGTGTTTAGGGTTGGGCAAAATATATCGATATATCAAAATATCGATATTTAGTTTAAAAAATTTCGATATTAATCGCCGATATTTTAAATACCTCAATATCGATACACCGATATTTATTTACTAATATCGGAGCCGATATTTTTAAAAGTTTTCCAAAGAAGGTACAGCAGCAAAGGCGAATTTAACTTTAATTATACTAGTATTCTTATTATATACTTATACAATAACAATACCTCAATTGTTAACTTTAAACTTAATATTTTCTGTTGAAGTTTTGGTTTATTTTCTGTTTTTTTGTTTGATCTAGTCATATAATTGATCTCATCCTGAATCGTAAATATTTTTTCAGAATTTATTTTTTAGATTTGGTGTAAACAATACATCAATTGTTAACTTTAAAACTTAAGATTGTCAAATGAATTTTTGGTTTATTTTTTGTTTTTATGTTTGATCTAGTCATATAACTGATCTTATCCGTAATCGTAAATATTTTTTCTAATTTTCGTTTTTATAAACTCACGCATAAGAGAAAGCATTTATACTATTAAATATATTATAATATCTAGTTTATTTATTATAAAAATTGGAATAAAAAGATACTACTTAGCCTAATATACATCTATTTTTATTTGTATGTACATAAGGGGGTGTATTTAATTTTCAAATGTAAATCATTTCAACAGTAACTAGGTAAATATGTTTCAGTCGATATATCGATATTTTAAATATAATAAATATCGATGGTAATATAAAATATCGATATAATAAATATCGATAGATTTTTCCAATTTGCCCATCGCTAAGTGTGTTTTTAAGTACAGTGTATGTTCAAAGATTTTTACCAAAATTTTCACATAAAAAAATTGTTTTGGTTTTTTTAAATGTAAAATAATGCAGTTCACATTGAATTTGCTATCTTTTAGTTAAAAGAAAAGATCAGCGTAACGATTTCCATTAAAATTTAATACAAGAAATTGTTTTTGGTGTAAAAAACTAATAAAATTCAATCAACACTTAAAAATAACAGATTTTTTATGCAGTTTGAAATAATATCAGCACAGCTGCAAAACATGTGCACTCGTCGCAGTTTCATCACAGAATACATATATATAAAGCTCTGTACAGACGGTTGTTAGATCTGACATAATTGCTTTACCTAAACATATGCTAACAATGGAATGACAATGAAGAATCGCTTTCATAAGGTAAATTGTCAGTTCAGACAGTTGTCAGACTTTCATCAAAAAAGCTAACAATTTCATTGGCAGATATTGTTCTAACAATAACTCTATCTGACGATGTTGTCCGGCAAAAAATTTTAAGTTTAGACGGTTGTCAGATGACGATAAAAAAAAATTGTTAGATGAGTTGTCAGAATTGCTTTGGTCTTGTTGTTTTCTACAATTTTAGATTTCTATGACGTCTGGGAATCTGAAATCTTCCATTGATTTAAAAATGGAATACTTTGTACCGCCCTCTTTAAATTCACAATCATTTTTTTTATTAATTATCATTTTATTCTCCAATTATTGACACAAAACTAAAAAAACAAGAAACATACAAGAAAATTAATTATTTTGTTTTGCAAAACAGCTGTGGCATTGAAATAACCTTTTAAAGTGATGCCATATGAAAACATACTTAAAATTCATACGTTTCTAAAAAATTCTCCCAAACATGTTCTAGTACACAAAATAAAGAAACTCACAAATAGATTAAAGAACATTATGTATAACCTATAAATTCAAGATGGCCGCCAAAAAAATAGCGGACAGATCTATGAGACAGATATATGAGAAAATTTTTGTAATGAACATCACCCTTAATAGTGTTATCCAATGAAAGGGCTTGAAAATTCTTGATCTAAGATGGCGTACAAAACAAAATGGCGAATTACATATTTTTTCCAACCCCACTGCAAAATGACGTATAACGGTATAAGCCAATCCTATATTAAGCATATGGGACAGCACATAGAGAAAGGGACCTAAGGGTAAAAACAGGTTTTGTTTAGAAGAGCCATTTTAAAGATCAAGGGCCGTATTCATAAAAAATATTTTAGGCAAATTTCTCTACAACATCTTTCAAATAAGCCTTTATTAAACCTAAAATGTTTTTTATGAATACGGCCCTAAATGATTTTTTTAAATTGTTCATAACAGAAAAAAAATTTGTTGTAGTTTCGTAAAATCAGGTTATTTTGTTAATTTAGTAGGGGAAAAAATGAAAATAAATAAATTTTACCGTTAGGTCCCTTTCTATTTGCGCTTAGAATCGTCGTCCTCACTTTTATAAAACGCGCATATCTCTGGGAGGAAACACTTTTGGGGCATGGGTTCGGTCACATTCGATGCTTAGATGTTGTCCACATAAAAAAAAAAAAGTTCAAATTGTTTTTTTTTTACCCTTAGGTCCCTTTCTCTATGCGCTGTCACATATATGTTAAACTTAGTTTTATTAAATAAAATATTTAGAAACAGAACTAAGAAGAGATACATATGTATGTATGCATATATGTAAACTTTTATGAGACCGAAATTCAAAAAATATTTGTATTTTGTATCTGTATTTTGTATTTGAAATACACAGCTCAAAAGTATTTTGTATTTTGTATTTGAAATACACAACTTGTAAGTATTTGTATTTTGTATTTGAAATACATCAAGGTATGTATTTTGCCCAGCCCTGTGGGTGGCTTATGGGAAACCGCCGTAAAAAGTTTCAAATTTCACTTGAAAGGAATTGTAGGTTTACAAAGATTTACCTTTGAAGAATTTACCACAATCTTGGCTCGAATTGAAGGTATACTCAATTCTCGCCCGATATCTGCTTTATCAGAAGATCCGAACGATATGACTGCTCTCACTCCAGGACATTTTTTAATAGGAGCTCCAATAATGGCTTTTCCAGAACTGAGGTCCACGAGTATGTCCTTAATCAATAGATGGGAAAAGCTGAAGGTAATAAACCATTAATTCGCCATTCGATGGAAAGAAGACTATCTAAAGTCATTACATAAACGCTATAAGTGGAAAAATTCAGTTTCAAATATTCAAGTAGATGATCTCGTCCTAGTAATGGACGATTGACAACCCCCACATGAGTGGCGACTAGGAAGAATTGTAACAACATATCCTGGATTAGACGAGAACATACGAACAGCAGATGTACGTACTGCCTCAGGAATAATAACTCGGCCCATCGTCAAACTCTGCTACCTACCCTTTTTAAATGATGAACATACAGAATAATAGTACCTTATTCTTTAAATTTGATAAACATTTGTATTATCTCTCTTAAATCTCATTTGAGTAAATAATTCTCTTATGAATTGAATAATTCATTAACTCATTTAATGTATTATAGAAAATTTCATATACTAAATATCTCATATTACCCATAACTCGTACTAATTATTCTTTTTTTTCTATAGTCGAAAAAATAGAAAGTTTGCCACCAGTCGCTCAAGATCACATCACGATAGTCATCGGTCGAGTAGCCAAGATTCTACCATTTACATGTGTGTTTTGTGCAAACGATTTCATGCTCTACGATTCTGCAAGAAGTTTTTGAAGATGAAGGTTGAAAAAAGGGAAGAGGTAGTTGAAAGACATCCTCTAGCAAAAAGACACTCTCTAGCAAAAAGCCATGACTTGCGAAGTTGCACGTCCCTCGATATGTGCAGAAAATGTCACAGATTTCATCACACGTTGCTACACCCTAGATCACAGAACTCCAACCGATCAAGAGGAGGTAAGAAAAGTAAAGAGCATCAAAGAACAAGACAACAACCATTCAAACAACAATCATCAAGACTACAATATTCCGTATCGCAATCACGTATTCAACAACCGCCACAACAACCGACGCTTACCGCTACGCCAGATGTCAGAGTCATTGTTGAGGCAATCCGGTCATTAGCCAACGTTCTTTGCGCCAGTGAAAAGGACTGTTTGCTAAGGTCGAGGCCGGCGCCATGTCCAAAGTAGTTAACTTTGGACACATAATAATAAATCTATATATATAAAAGAGTAACGTGACTGACTGACTGACTGACTGATTCATCATCGCACAGCCCAAACGCAAAGAGCTAGAGACATGAAATTTGGACAACCGTTTCCTCTTTCAATGTATAGATCCACTAAGAAGGGATTTTTGGAAATTCGTACTTTAAGGGGGTAAAAACGGGTAAAATCGGTAATCTTATATCTGCTAAACTAAAAATGATACAAATTAAATTGAAAAAGTATTGTAATTTGCACAAAAAATAAGCTGACAGGTGTCTGGCCTTTTTTAGAATTTTCAACCCCTAAGGGGAAAAAACGGGTAAAAACTATAATTTGGTACTTTTTTGGTACCATATGTAACTACCAAACGCATAAAGCTAGGAAAAAAAATATAAACTGTATTAAGTAGTCCGCAAAAAAATATTAATAGGAATTTGGCACTTTTTTCAAATTCATATGTATAAGGGGTAAAAATTGTCCCTTTTTTTGGTACTTTCTTTAAAATAAACTTTTCTTATATTATTCAATGTGACAAAATTTGACAATTATTATTTCCTAATAGAATATGGACGACTATTTAGGCGAAATTTTTGGAAACTTTTCTGGGGACAAAAAAGGTACCAAAAAGGGGAAAATTCCGGAATATGTATGTAATTCCTAATTAGACGGCCAATTTTCACAAAATTTTTAATTGGGATTTCACTAGACATAACAAATTATGTAAGTTAGTAAAAATTTAAACACATTCATAACAGGGTAGAAAAGGGAAAAATCGGGAAGAGTTTGGTACTTTTTAGAACATAATTACTTTTATGCAAAAAAGAGTAGATTTACTGAGTTTTAATCATGTCTATTAAAATATTTAGTTACATAGATATTTGAACATTTTAAACTTGGAATTTGGAACTTGGACTAAAAATGTACTTTTTCGCTTTTCTATGGTACTTTTTGTATTTTCTACGTTTATAAAGGTATAATTGTAAAATAAAGGACTATTGATTCCAGGTTAGACTAAAAATGTTATGGGTGACCAAAAAGGTACTTTTTTGAATTTTTATGGTACTTTTTATATATTCTACGTTTGCGAAGCTAAAATTTTAAAATTAGTGGCTATTGATAAAAGGTGAGACCGAAAATCTTATGGTCGACCAAAAGGGTACTTTTTTGAATTTGAATGGTACTTTTTGTATTTTCTACGTTTATGAAGGTAGGATTGTACAATCAAGGACTATTGATTTCAGATGAGACCAAAAATGTTATGGGCGACCAAAAAAGTACTTTTTTGAATTTTTATGGTACTTTTTGTGTTTTCAACGTTTGCGAAGCTAGAATTTTAAAATTAGTGGCTATTGATACAAAGTGAGACTAAAAATGTTATGGTCGACCAAAAAGGTACTTTCTTGAATTTTTATGGTACTTTTGGTGTTTTATACGTTTATGAAGGTAGGATTGTACAATCAAGGACTATTGATTCCAGGTGAGACTAAAAATGTTATGGGCGACCAAAAAGGTACTTTTTTGAATTTGTATGGTACTTTTTGTATTTTCAACGTTTGCGAAGCAAGAATTTCGAAATTAGTGATACAAGGTAAGGTTAAATATGTTATGGGCGATCAAAAATGTACTTTTCTGAATTTTAATGGGAATTTTTGTATTTCCTACGTTTATAAAGCTAAAATAGTGAAATAAAGGAATGTTGATTCAATTTGAAAATTAAAATTATATTGGAGACACAAAAAAGCCTTTTCGCATTTTTATTGTACTCTTTGAATTTTTACGTTTGTAAACATAGATTCTTAAAATGAGTTTTTTTGATCCGAGGTCTAACTCCTAATATTATGGACGACCAAAATTACTTTTTCTCTTTTTATATATTTTGTATACATAGAATTCTAAATAAAGGTAATAATAAACCAAGTGGAAGTTTTATTGAAGGAAAAAATGTTTCTTTTATTATTTTAGGGTAATTTTTGCAAAAGATGAATCTTAATTTTTGAAACTCAGTAGCATTGATCTTGCTTTTAGTTAGGAAATATATGCCCGATATATCCTTACTCTCATTTTTATATTTCTAAGTAAATTGAATCAGAGATACAAATTTTCATAAATTGAACCAAAAATATTTAATAATTATAAATAGAACTTGAGCATTCAATAAATAGTAAGAACTGCGCTAACGAAGTAGCGGGTTAAATGCTAGTAGAAAATAAACAGAAAAGAAAATTATATGTATGTATGTATATAAAATTAAAACTTACCATTTACTAAAACAAATTGAAATTAATCTAAGTGTAATTTTTGAATTTACCAACACTTTTTTTATATCGTAAATTGTAATTTAAAACTAACTCAAATTATGAGTAATATAGAAAATCTAAGGTTTCTGTAATTATGAATTTTATAACTATACTTACTTGTTATTTTCCCGCTGAAATAAAAACACATATACATCTAAAAGAAAATTAAAGTTTACCTTATAAATTAAATTACTTACCAAGAACCTAAGAAAGTGCACCCTGCAACAAAAAGATAATAAAACCTCAAGGTATACTTACCACATAAAAGTGAATACCCTACAAAAAGGTAAGCACACCAAACTCACCCACATTCAATAAAAGTAAGATTCTAAATAAGTCTTCTCTTTTTTTCCTAATTATAATTACTTGCTGAGCAATTGTTATTACAAGATCTCTATTGTAGATTGACCTTTCACATTTCTACACCCTATTCTGCCAATAACATACGTTATTTCACACATATTTACTGTATATGGTGTACCCGAATTTGTTGTAAGCGATAATGGGTCATAATTTAAATCTACTGAGTTAAGCGTATTTTTGACAACCTTAGGGATCACACACATTTTTACAGCCTATTATTATTCACAATCGAATGCATCAGAACGTGTAAGCCGTTCTATAATTACGGGAATTCGGTCTTACATTAAAAACGATCATACTATATGAGACAAAATTAGCTGCGCGCTTCGAAATTCTACGCATCAATCGATAGATACATCCCCGTATCATGCTTTGTTTGGGTTCGACATGATTACTTATGCAGCTTCATATAATTTATTAAGAAAAATAAAACTTTTAGATGAACCAACATATAAGTTGTTAGTGGATGATAATTTACAAGTGATTCGAAATGAGTTGCATAAATATATCGGAAAGTTGTTTGAACGAAATCGACATTACTATAATCTACGGACTAGACAGCAAACATTTGAAATAGGCCAACAAGTTTTTCGTATAAACTTTTCACAAATTAGCGCTGAAAAACGCTTTAACGCAAAATTTACACCGTTATTCGTATTCATAGAAAAACTTTAAAATCACTACTATAAGCTAACAGATATTAATGGGAAGCTAGTTGGCACCTATCACGCGAAGCACATAAAATTATAACGTTATTTTTCTAGTTAATATTGCACTACAAGGAGTTAATACTTTCTGGTTTTGTAATGAACGTTTGTAGCCAACTGATTTTTTTACCTAATTTTTTTTTATTCATTTTTATTTTTGACAATCTTAAGGAGAATAATTTTCATTTACGCCAACTCAGAATTATAAGGGAAAGGTAGAAACAGTTTGATTAATAATAATAGTTTTTTTAATCTTAATTGCTTACGTCTGTTAGTTAAATTTACATTCATATGTAGATAAATTACATACATCAGTATCAAAGGGCATATGGCCACCTTAACAATCGTGCCGGCCTCCGGAAGTTTATGTAAAAATTATTGGTGATTAATTGTAAGCACTGTTACTTGTTCTTGCTGTTATGCATTTTTTGTAGAAGTAGCACCACCGTACAAATGGGCTAATCGTATTTTTTATAGTCTTTTACATACGTTTGACATTTGCTTTTGATTGTTCTTCGTTGCTGAGAAGAAAATAGTATTGCCAAAAAGTAAAAAATTTAATAGCGACCAGTATTTCAAATGGCTTAAAATGAATATGGTACATTTTCTTAAACAGACCAAAATAACGTTTAGTCGGCCATCCGACCAGTGCCCATGTTCTGTAACTCTCGCTACGAGAAACTTTTCACTTGAAACATGTAAATTGGTACAGAAATACAACAAATCGAAACAAACAGCTGTTTTTTCTCACTGTACTGTTTCTGTAACTATTCATGCGATAAATACCTGTCACGTAAGAAAAATACTCGTAAGCCATAAAAAAAGTGTTTCTGTAAAGTTTTCAGGCGAGAACTTCTCACTTTGAACTGTCAAAATAAGTCACAAACAAAAAGACCGCGAGATTGCAAAAACTTTAAGCCAAAAAATATAAAAAGTCAAAAATCAGTGACAAAAACATGGAAAATGTAAAGTTTAAATGTTTTTTTTATTATTAATGCATACATATGTATGTATTAATATTATAAATTTGTTATCGTTAAGAAAAATATGCGGGTTTCAAAGCAGCAAAAAGGAAAATTAGATATCGAGTTTAAACTATCGAACCTTCTATAAAATATTTTGTAATTGAAATAATGTTTTTTTGTGCTTTAAACTTTTATGTATGTAAAAGAAAGAAATTAGGAATGAAAAATAGTGTTTATTGTTGAACCAAATTGTTTAATTTGTATGTCGTGTGTCCTAAACAAAAATCCTAAATACACCACCATCATCATTATGTTTATCATCAAAAGGAAACAATGTTACCAATGTCTTGGAAAGTGAAGGCAAATTTGTATTCTCATAAAAGGTGCCTTCAAGCAGAACCATTGCTGATGATCTGCTTAAGCGATATAGTTCCTTAAATCAATTCTCCGGCATTTCAAAAGAGTCTGTTGAATCGCACAACCTTTTGCGATGAATCCGTAACATATTCCTTTCATCATCTCCAACCGCTCTAACTAAAGCTGCATTGTACATTTTATTTCTTTCTTCTGCACTTATTTTTTTAAACACTTTTATTTTCTAAATTTTATATGTATTATTATTTCCGCACTTCTAAAGTTTATTTTTTTTTTCTTCTTCTTCTTCTTATAATTAAGTATAATTTTTGATAGCTCTAACGTAACAACGTAATCATAAATGGTATTTTTCGCTATGAGTTACAGATACACTTTTTTCTCACACATCGAGAAACGGTGGAATATTTTGTTTCATGACTTTTCGATGCGAGAAGTTCTCACTAAAGTTACAGAACATGGGTACAGGACCATTAATGTCTGACCATTTTGGTCGGAAAAGACCAATAGTGGCAACGCTGCAGCTGTTGTTTAGAGGTCCAGGTTGATATGCCCTCAGCCGGCTTACCGCCGTCGCCGAATTATTTTGTTTGGATGAACCGCATCAGGCTATCTCGACTGATGCCGTTAAATGCTTTTTACAAACTTGAAATGAGAGGCATATATTTTTTTATTCTCTTTTAAAACTTCCTAAAATTTTTACAATTAAGAAATATATTTTTTTAATTTTTTTCGCTGTCGTACGGTGCTTAGATCGTATAACGAACTACTAAAGAGATGATGAGATAAAAAAGTAATATGAAATATGAAAAAAAATATAAAAAAATTAAAGAAAAATCAATGTGTAAAAGGCGACTTAGCTTTAAGTTTTAATGAAAAAGATTTAAATAACTCTGTTATGTCCGCAATCAAACAATAGAGTATACATATATATATTACGGCTGCACTAAAAATTACAAGAAAAACATATTAACATATATCGTTGTTTTTTCAACTCGCTTTCATTCGTGCATATATGGTAATACGAAATCAATTTAATTTTCTATTATAAAAAAACAAAAGTTTCTGTATGATAACGTTAAAGTAGTTTAATCATTATTAGGTTTGATATAAGAAATTATATTGAGTTTTACTAAAATATATCCTGGATAAATACTTTTGTTATATAAAATAGTGGAAAGCTAAGTTTTTGTAATCGTAAAGATATGACTGCACAATATGATCAACGCAAAACCTACTTATTTCGTTAAAACACTTATTTTCCGTTTTTTTATTTTAATAATTTCTTAAACCAGCTCCAATCTACCGCCGGTAATTTTTACACTTGGCCGCCACCACGCCGTTTTTCTACCAACAGCTTGGGCCTATGCTTTTGCTAAAAAAGTTGTTCAAAAAGTTTTTAGTTTTTAAGTTTAATGTTTGTTAAAGTATGTCCAAACAAACACTAGAGTGAAATGCATATGTTTTATTTACCCAATTTTCAACACAAGAAACTCTTTTCGGTAAAATTGGGATCCCGCGGTAACGTATGTATGTACGTCGAACAAACCTATAGACTATGGCATGGTACAATCGTCAGGTATCCTCAGTTCTGCAACAACAAAATTCTACATGTATTTCGTTGTTAAAAACCACGACTTAAATGTCAAAAAGCAAATGTGTGTGCGTGTTTTTTTGGCGATAGAATATATACGTACACAATATATACACATACATAAACAAAATTTGACATTTTAGATAATCCTTAAGGTAGAAAAAAAAATCAGCTGTTTTAGTGAAGCTACCTGATAATTATAACATGGCAAATGTCAAGGTCTATTAAATAAGGTCTGTGCAACTCTACAAAAACAAAAAGCAAAAAAAATATACGGGCATTTTGTTAGTGTAAAATTACTCTAAGGTAGTCAAAAACAGCTGACTAAAATACCAAAAAATTCATCCAGGTGAAATTATCAGTCCATCTGATGGGAAACGTTACTGTCAAACTCTATGTATAAAAAATTATTTTTTATGAGGTATTTGACAGAGAGCAGCACAGCAAATTCGCCGTTGCATATACCTGTATGAATATGCCCAACGCCTATTAAATTTTGTGTTTTCATTTTGTTTAAGAATTTTTTCAAGACAACAAAAATAAATTGTGTTAATAGTAAATATTTGCTAAAAATATGGCTGATAAAGATAAAATAGAAGTTTAGACGATGTCTTGAAGAAGCGTGCTGTTTCACAAGGTATGTTGGGCCAGAAAGATGCTCGTTTCGCTGCTGGTGTTGTACAAATGGTGCGTGAAGGCAAAATAGCTAATCGTTGTATTTTCTTGGCCTGTGAGCCAAGTAATGGCAAGGCTGCTATAGCTGTTGGTGTGGCTCAGTCCTTGGGTACAGAAACGCCTTTTACCAGCACTTTTTACTGCACTTTTGAATATAAATCATAAGTTGAAAAATTATCAATCATAAAATTGAAAAATTGAAAAACATAAATGTCGCCCTAAAAAGGTAAACAAATTTTGACAACTTCGAGTAGTAAACATAGGGGAGCAAAAAACGATCAGCTGATTAGTTGAACACACCTTATTTAATAGACCTTGGCAAATGTGTTTGTGTTTTTTTTTTTTTTTTGTCGTATATATATATATATATATATACATATATATATTTTTACACTAGCATGATCAAAATTTGACATTTTAGTTAAATCTTAAGATAGAGAAAAAAATCCTTGATATTAAGGGCGCCTTGAACAATGTCAAACCGGATTCGGTTTTAAACGCCTTGAGACAACTGGACATAGATCCTGCGGTCACCGGTTTTGTACGAAAACTACTGAAACATAGGCGCATATAGTCAACTTTGGGCGCCTCTGGCATCTCCAAGGTGGCTGTAAATGGCACACCGCAAGGTGGCGTGCTTTCTCTACTACTATGGAACATCAACATTAATATCCTGCTTAGGGCCATGGAGAATACATCCTGCATGACTGTTTCTTATGCGGATGATGTGACTGTGGCAGCTACGGGCAAAGATCCTGGACTGCTCTCGGAGCTCTTGGAATCTGCGCTGACGTTAATACTTAGATGGTGCCAGGGATGTGGGTTGGGAGTCAATCCTGCAAAAACGGAACTGGTACTGTTCACAAGGAGGTACAAAATACTGACCTTTAACACGCCTAGAATAGATGGAGTGGCACTAGCGCTATCCGATAATGCCAAATATTTGGGTCTCGTATTGGACAGCAAACTAAACTGGAACCTGAACACAAAGTCTAGGACCACTAAGGTGGCAACTGTATTATGCTGCTGCAAGAGGGCAATTGGCCTTAATTGGGGTATTAATCCCAGGAACTTATACTGGCTATACAATTTTGTTGTCAGACCAATTCTTTATTACGGAGCGGCAGTCTGGTGGGTGGCGCTGCAGAAGAGAATTCACCAGGACAGATTGGAACGTATTATGAGAATGGCTGCGATTATGATAACAGTTGCTCTTAGGACCACACCATCTAAGGCACTGTTCACTATTTTGAACTGGTAACCACCAGACATCCTGGCTAAGCAGATGGCTGCGGACACCGCACTGAGGCTGAATGCCACAAGGGCATGGAAGTATGTGAATTATGGACATGAAAGAATTTTGGGTATGATCAATATTGCTTCTCCTATTGATTATAAGGTACCTGAACCAGTATTTGATCCGGGTTTCGTGACGAATATACCGGATAGATCTGAATACGACAACGGCCTCCGACCTCCGGAGAATGCCATCCAGATATTTACTGACGGATCAAAATCACATACTGAAACTAAATGTGGTATCTTTTCGATCCAGTTGAGTTTGGAATTGTCCCTTAGGCTACCGGATTATTGTATAGCGATACAGGCCGAATTAATGGCTATTAAGGCAGCCGCGGAACAGATTCAGTATAATGAAATATCTGGCAGGGATATTTATATATTTACTGACAGCAAGGCGGCTATTTGGTCGCTTAAGAGTGTGTACAGCACATCGAAAATTGCCCAGGAATGCCGGCTGTCTCTTGAGGAGATAGCGAGACATTCGACGGTTACCCTTGTGTGGGTTCCAACACATGGGATATTGATGGTAATAATAGAGCTGATGCAATTGCAAAAGCCGGTACTACCTTAGATTCGGTTAAAGCTAGTTGTGTTTTGGGTATTACCCCATCGAAGGGTAAGCAGCTAATCTCGCATCGATTCTATTTAAATGCCAAGGAAAGATGGGTCAGAGAACATACTTGTTTGAAAACCAGAAGGATCTGGCCTGACATGGATGTGCATAGAACGCAATATGCAATGAATATGCCCTGAATCAACCTTAGGAACCTCATAGCGGTCATTACCGGACACTGGCCTATAGGTACACATGCGAAAAGGCTGAATATCCCTTACAACGACTTCTGCAGAAGTTGCGATAACGAGGAAGAGGAGGAGACAGGACAGGATGGCTGAGAAACGACGACCAGGGGACATAGACAAACGGTCGTTGGTGCCTACGGTATTATAACGGGACCCTCGAAGGACCCAAGTGAGCTATGCCTTCGGGCGGCTGCCGGATCTAACCTAACCTAACCATGGAGTTATTACAATTAATCTAATGAATTCAATTGCTTGTACCGATTTGTATTGACTTCAAATGAATCGTTATTGCCAGAAATATATAAATTGGTTGTTATAAAATTAGGTCACATTGCTGGTTGTGTCGTTATAGCAAATAATTTTTACTCACTATCCGTATAGTTAAATACATTTTGATTTATTCCACAGATCGTGTTACAGTGTATTGCTTTATCAGCACCACTATGTAAAATTTAATACCATTCTATACAACAGTGCCAATTGAATGACAGTTCAGCTTTGATGACATTTTATTTAATTCTTTTCTGAATTACTTTTGATAAGACAAGTCGACTAATTTGTAATAATTTAATCTATTGCGATCATATTGAATTTACAAGAATCGGAAGTCAACGCTCGATATTTTGCATAATTTTAAGCAAAAGCCAAGTGATCGAACAGGTCGTAAATGTCAGTCATGGACGGGCTACACAGACCATCTATTAGCTCAAATGATTCCAATAGCTTTCATGATTTCGGGTCAGAAGACTCCCGTCTTGATGTCAACTATTATCAACCTGAAGACGTTTCTTTGGAAAGTGATGTAAGTACTGAAAATGTAATCGCAAATAATAAAATCACAACAAGTACCAAGTCACCCCAGAGAGGAAAACAACGCCAACGCAATCCTGAAAAATAGAGTCGCATTATTAAGCAAAATCTTCGAAATTCTGGCAAACAGTATGAAATGTGGAACAAAAATAAAAAAAATATGATCTAAAAGATGTGTAAAAGTCCCTTGTACAGAAAGATGTAGGTTAAAATGCTTTAACAAATTTAGTGAAGTAGACCGCTTAAACATTTTTTTCACATACTGGTCCTTGTCTAATATTGAAAAGCAGCGGCAATTTATATTGAATTGTATGACTGTAAACAAGCCACGATATCGATATGTCCGAGAGGGAGGAATTCGTCCAGCAAGACAAAAAAATATGAAGTATTTCTTGAAAAATTATGAAGAGCCAATACAAGTTTGCAAGCTGTTCTTTCAACATTTCTTTTTTTATACCAAAGAAGAACCAGTGTGAACTTTGCTTTGCATATGAAAATGCAGAAAGAGAACAAAGCAAAATTGAAAAAAAAAAATACAAAGAGCATATTTCAGAAAAGGAACTGTCAAGAATTGAAAAATCTTCTGATAAGGAAGCCAGCCCACCGGACACAATTGTAGCTGTTTATGATATGCAAGCGGTTTTGCAGCTCCCAAAAAGCGATGTCTATGTTTTCTACTATAAATCTAAGTTAAATGTAATGAACTTCGCGATTTTTAATTTAATCTATATATATAAAAGAGTAACGTGACTGACTGACTGACTCATTCATCATCGCACAGCCCAAACGCTAAGAGCTAGAGACATGAAATTTGGACAATCGGTTCCTCTTTCGATGTATAGCTCCTCTAAGAAGGGATTTTTGGAAATTTGTACTTTAAGGGGGTAAAAAAGGGTAAAAATGGGTAAAATCGGTAATCTTATATCTGCTAAAATAAAAATGATACAAATTTAATTGAAAAAGTATTGTAATTTGCACAAAAAATAAGCTGACAGGTGTCTGACCTTTTTTTGGAATTTTCAGCCCCTTAGGGGAAAAAACGGGTAAAAACTATAATTTGGTACTTTTTTGGTACCCTATGTAACTTCCAAACGCATAAAGCTAGGAAAAAGATTTAAACTGTATTAAGTAATCAGCGAAAAAATATTAATAGGAATTCGGCACTTTTTTCAAATTCATATGTATAAGGGGTAAAAATTGTCCCTTTTTTTGGTACTTTTTTTAAAATAAACTTTTCTTATATTATTCAATGGGACAAAATTTGACAATTATTATTTCCTAATAGAATATGGACAACTATTTAGGTGAAATTTTTGGAAACTTTTCGGGGGACAAAAAAGGGGAAAATTCCGGAAAATGTATGTAATTCCTAATTAGACGGCCAATTTTCACAACATTTTTAATTGGGATTTTACTAGACATAAAAAATTATATAATTTAGTAAAAATTGAAACACAAATTGAAACAGGGTAGAAAAGGGAAAAATCGAGAAGAGTTTGGTACTTTTTACAACATAATTACTTTTATGCAAAAAGAGTAGATTTACTGACTTTAAATCATGTCTATTAAAATATTTTGTTACACAGATATTTGAACATTTTAAACTTGGAATTTGGAACTTGGACCAAAAATTTACTTTTTCGCTTTTCTATGGTACTTTTTGTATTTTCTACGTTTATAAAGGTAGAATTGTAAAATAAAGGACTATTGATTCCAGGTAAGACTAAAAATGTTATGGGTGACCAAAAAGGTACTTTTTTGAATTTTTATGGTACTTTTTAAATATTCTACGTTTGCGAAGCTAGAATTTTAAAATTAGTGGCTATTGATACAAGGTGAGACCGAAAATGTTATGGTCGACCAAAAAGGTACTTTTTTGAATTTTTGTGGTACTTTTGGTATTTTCTACATTTATGAAGGTAGGAATGTACAATCAAGGACTATTGATTCCAGGTGAGACTAAAAATATTATGGGCGACCAAAAAGGTACTTTTTTGAATTTTTGTGGTACTTTTGGTATTTTCTACGTTTATGAAGGTAGGATTGTACAATCAAGGACTATTGATTCCAGGTGAGACTAAAAATGTTATGGGCGACCAAAAAGTTACTTTTTTGAATTTTTATGGTACTTTTTGTATTTTCAACGTTTGCGAAGCTAGAATTTTAATATTAGTGGCTATTGATACAAGGTGAGACTAACAATGTTATGGGCGACCAAAAAGGTACTTTTTTGAATTTTTGTGGTACTTTTTGTAATTTGAACGTTTATGAAGGTAGGATTGTACAATCAAGGACTATTGATTCCAGGTAAGACAAAAAATGTTATGTGTGACCAAAAAGGTACTTTTTTGAATTATTATGGTACTTTTTGTATTTTCAACGTTTGCGAAGCTAGAATTTGGAAATTAGTGACTATTGATACAAGGTGAGACTGAAAATGTCATGGGCAACCAAAAAAGTACGTTTTTGATTTTTATGATACTTTTGGTATTTTCTACGTTTATGAAGGTGGGATTGTACAATGAAGGACTTTTGATTCCAGGTGAAACTGAAAGTGTTATGGGCGACCAAGATGGTACTTTTTTAAATTTTTATGGTGCTTTTTGTATTTTCTACGTTTATGAAGGTAGGATCTTACAATCAAGGACTTTTAATTCCAGGTGAAACTGAAAATGTTATGGGCGACCACAAAGGTACTTTTTTGAATTTGTATGGTACTTTTTGTATTTTTAACGTTTGCGAAGCAAGAATTTCGAAATTAGTGATGCAAGGTAAGGTTTAATATGTTATGGGCGATCAAAAATGTACTTTTCTGAATTTTAATGGGAATTTTTGTATTTCCTACGTTTATAAAGCTAAAATAGTGAAATAAAGGAATGTTGATTCAATTTGAAAATTAAAATTATATTGGAGACACAAAAAAGCCTTTTCGCATTTTTATTGTACTCTTTGAATTTTTACGTTTGTAAACATAGATTCTTAAAATGAGTTTTTTTGATCCGAGGTCTAACTCCTAATATTATGGACGACCAAAATTACTTTTTCTCTTTTTATATATTTTGTATACATAGAATTCTGAAAAAAGGTAATAATAAACCAAGTGGAAGTTTTAGTGAAGGAAAAAATGTTACTTTTATTATTTTTAGGGTAATTTTTGCAAAATATGAATCTTAATTTTTGAAACTCAGTAGCATTGATCTTGCTTTTAGTTAGGAAATATATGCCCGATATATCCTTACTCTACTTTTTATATTTCTAAGTAAATTGAATCAAAGATACAAATGTTCATAAATTGAACCAAAAATATTTAATAATTATAAATAGAACTTGAGTATTCAATAAATAGTAAGAACTGCGCTAACGAAGTAGCGGGTTAAATGCTAGTTGATAATAAATGTGATTCTTTGTGTGGGATGAAAGCTGTGCTAATAGAGGTGCAAACGAATTGGGAACTTGTGTACTTCGCTTTATGAAAGACAAAACTGCTAAAGAACAAATCAAACATTTTATATTTTACTCTGACAATTGCGCAGGCCAGCATTATGCTATCGGTCAAGGGACATACCCAAAATGAAGGCGATGGTGTTCATTCAGTCATTGAGAGGAGTGTGAAGCGTCATTTAAGAAGTGGTCCCATTTATACACCCGAAACATTTATTTCTATAATAAAAACTGCAAAAACAAAAACCGGTAATTCATACAAAGTCAATGAAATGTGCTTTGATGATTTCTACGACATCAAACAGCTGCAAACAGATATTGGACCGCTAAATATGAAAAATGTAAAAATGAATAACATAAAGGTTTTGAAAGTTAGCAAAGAAACTCTTAATATGATATTCTACAAAACCAGTTACTCAAACGAAAATTTTGAAAGTGTTATAATATTAGAAACCAAAATTAGTTATAAACAAATAAATTTTGTACAAGTATTTTCTACTAAGCCTGGCATATCAGAACGAAAAAAGAATTATCTCATGGAATTATTACATAAGGGTCTTATAACTAAATATTACAATACGTTTTATGACAATTTATAAAACTTTCTATAGTAGCTTTTATATTTTGTACGCTGAATTGAAATTAATTTTCTACTACATACTTTAAATTACAATTACATATTTTTGTATCAATTCAATACATTTAATCTGAATATTATACCATAGACAGGCGACAGCGTTAATTTGCATTAAAAGTCTTAATTCAAATTAACTATTGAATTATCCCCATTCCAATGTGTATTAGATTTCACGTAAATGCACTAAATCAAATTGTATTTATACTGCATTTAGCAATTTCAATATGGCAACACGGTCGGCAATCAATCAAAAAATTAAAAAATCAAAAATGTAAAATAAAAATAGATTCGATATGTTGAAATTTTTTACATATGTATGTATTTTTTGGAATGCCTTTCTGTTTAGGCGAAAGTTTTCCCTAATACTGGTATCGTCCATCGTAAGCACGTCACTCTCCCAAAAAGTGCTGTTACGGTCCTTTAAAAAAATACCACATACCTACATACATACATTCATACATATGTACATACATATGTATGTATGAATTATAACCTCCATGAAAAGATTCCATTAAACCTACGAATTTCCACAATTCCCTTTTCTATTATTTCAGAGTGTGCTTCTGCCATCCCAACTTGTAGGAACATGTTCAGATTTGTGATTACTAGTGCATTTACAATTTTTACTAAATGCAGAAACAGTCGTCTGTCACGCAAAATTTTAATGTGCATTAGTGAGATTTTAATGCAAATTAACTCTGTCGTCTGTCTATGGTATTATGTTTTAAGAAAATATATTGCTTTAATTTTTGTTTTCCAATATTTTAGACAATACAATGAAGTTGTATATGAATTCAATCATAAACAATAGTTTTTAACAATATAGTCACATTTTCACTTATGACTTCAATTAATGTTACATATTTTTGTATCAATTCAATACATTTAATCTGAATATTATGTTTTAAGAAAATATATTGCTTTAATTTTTGTTTTCCAATATTTTAGACAATACAATGAAGTTGTGTATGAATTCAATCATAAACAATATTTTTTAACAATATAGTCACATTTTCACTTATGACTTCAATTAATGTTACAGGTTTACAGCAATAGTGTCACAATTCAAATATCGAATTATAAACCGTGTCTATACAAAAATATACCGTTCTTCCAATACAGGAGACTCGATAAAAGGATTTTAAACATATTAAACTATATATTTTTGTACACATTTTAATTCGTTATAAGCAATTTTTTGAGAAATAATAGGTTAAAATCTTAAAAAGGCTCTCCTGTAAAGTTTCAAATTTTGAGTTGTGATAGTCTAACACGAAATGAGCGATATATAGAAAAGCGAGTATATTGGATGAAAGCTCATAGTACCATTTTTAACTGCTTTTAAAAAGTTGATTTTAAAATATACAGGCTTATTTTTTCCAATTTATATGACTTTTTATATATTTCAGTGTAAGTTTGTTTCGGAATCTCACGAGCTGCCAGCGATTGAAGATCACGAAGATGAAATAATTACAACTGCTGACTCTGGTTTAGAATTTGGAGCTGAATTTGAAAATTTTGTAAGTCAGGACGAAAATTTACCTTGTCATGCAGCACCTAACGAGAAGAAAATCGTTTCTAAACTCCAATCAAGCGGAGACGATAAAGAGGATGCTAACGAGGATGATGACAATGAGTATGAACCAATTCCATCTGTAAGTAATGCAGTGGAATATTAAAGTGGTTTACGGTGTTTTCTTCAAGCAAGAAATGGATTTATTGATGAATTGGAAAAAATTTAACAATTTTTTTTAGAGCTGCTGCAAAAATGTACAAAAGAAAATAACAGATTTTTTTTTTTAAATTAGTATGTATTAGACTAAGTACTTTAATTTACCTCAGCAATTCAAAATTAAAGTTTCCCTTGATTGTCAATTTAATAGCAATGAGAAGCACGTGACAAAATCACTTCTCACTTCACAAGTATTGGAACTGCTGGGGCAATTCTAGTAAGCAATGAATTTCTAGTTTTTTATGTTATCAACCTAGTTGACTGACTTCAGTGAAATGATACTTTTAAAACAAACTTCTAAATGTACAATAATATTTTTTATTTAATTTAATATTTTAAGTTTTTTTGTAAAAATGAAAAAAAAACTGATACATACATATGTATATGTATAAAAATTTAGATAGATTTTGTATACTTTTCTTATATGCACTTTTTATGCAACGATCGCAGTTTTTATATGCACTACTTATGCATATAAACGAGTTTTTTTATAAGCACCGTTATGCATATAAACGAGCTTTTATATTTGCATTTCCCGTTTATATGCACAGAAAGCTGTGCATTTTCAGAAATGCATATAACCGATAAATACTGTAAAATTTTCATCAATATATCTTTGATTAGATGGGTTCCATATCGAAATTAAGCTACTAGCTGCAGGGGCTGTTGACCATTACAACTACAAGGGGTAGTACTCAGATGTACTATTTGCATAACACAGAAGTTCCAGTACTCCTTATTGGGAACTCGGCCTTCAAATTTTCACCAACGCCATATCCTTTTTCAACTTCCGCCTCTTTGGAACAACAAATGTTTAATTACAATTTGTCCAAAGCAAGACTTGTAGTTGAAAATGCATTCGGGCACAACTTTTTGAACTGTCACAACAGCATTATAAATGAAAGTTGGAGATTGACCAGACTGACTCCCGTCCGCAACCAGAGGACAGCAATATATCAGCTGATTTTTCAGAACCAACAGAAAATATAAGAACAGCCATTGCAAGATATGTTACAGAAAGATAATGGGAAGACATATTAGGGTTTTAACAAATTTTGAGAGTGTCGGAAAAGCTAAGATTTTGTCAGCTCGAGTTATTTTTGAAATTTCTGCCCAAAATTCTTTACAACTTAGATTATCTAAAGTTGTAAAGTGTTCGTCAAAGTGGAGAAGACGTATTTCTCTAAACTCGTCTTCTATGTTTTAAACATCATTCTCATCAATTGAATACATTGTTACGAACCGTTTTGGCCCAGTGAGGTTCCGACTAGCAGGTTCGTGCGGCCTTAATTTATAATCGCCCTCATTCACTACCATCTCCTTACTAATTTTCTCTACATCCATTTCCTGCACTCCAATCACATCAGGTGCCAACCCGTATAACTTCCAGAAATCTATCCCCAGATATAGTGACTGTTCCAAATCAGGACAAAGATACAGTAGCATATTTTCCTCCTGTTCTTTGTACCTTATGGATACATTTACTTTTCCTAATACTCGATGATATTGACCACTGGCAGTTTTCACATTGGTCAATATGGGTTGAATATTAAGATTTAAATCCTGCACAAACTCTCTACATCCCTTTCCTAATATGCTCACCGAAGCTCCTGTGTCTAATAAACCTTTAACTTCCCTTCCCTCTATAAAAACATCTGCAAAAAACCTATTGTCACTATTTCCCTGACTTATTCGACTTATCGACTCTACAACCAATCGTCTCATCCTTCGACGTTCTCTAAATTTATCCCGAACCTTCAGAATCCTATTAGATATTCTCCTTGGTCTGCTAACACTATCAAAAATTTGAGCCCTAATTAGTTCGTAGTTTCGTTTCCGCACATGCCTAGGTAAATAATGTCTAATTTCAGAAATATTTCCAATTGGGAACTTTATACTATCGCTGTCTAATTTTGGGAAGGAGGTTGACTTCCCATCGAGCGTTGGTCCCCCCTCAATCCCACGCTCTTGAGCTGGTTTCCCGACTGACAAATCGGACATCGAGGAGTAATGACGTTAGCTTTGCCGCATTTATAACAAAAGAGTGATCTCTCAAGTGAAGTACACTCCATGAAAACATGGCCTTGTTGTCGACAGTTCCAACAGATAATCGGCTGTTTTCTTTGCTGACCATTCATATTTACTGCAGCTACATGTTCATACTCATTATCGTTACTTTCCTCTTCCAAATTTCTCACGTCGTCTTCTATATAAACTTCGTTTACATGCCTTACTACACGAGGTACGGGTGGTTGTGCGACTCGTTGTTCACGTCGTGGAAAATTTCGCTCTGCTTCATTGCACTCAACTCTTAATTGTTCCACCGATGATACTGCGATAGGATAAACAATTCTCCCTATACTCTCTTTCACATTTCTTTTTATTATTTTAATTAGATCATATTCGGGTATAGGCTGTACAAGCTTGGATCTTATCTGACACATGGCCTGAAAATAGTTGTCAATAGGTTCGCCAATTTGTTGCCTTCGCTCTACTAACTCGGTCATTATTTCAAAGTTTGAACGTGACGTTTGGTATTGAGCCATTAAAGCATGTCGTAGGCCTGGCCAATCGACTACTATATGTGTCCTTACAAACAACCAATACCAGTCTCTAGCAGTGCCTGACACTAACAAATGAAAATCTCTTAATACTTCAGACCAAGGGATTTGATAATGAGTTTGCAAGTGCTCAAGCCGAAATATAAAGTCGTCTATTGATAAACGAGCGGGGTTTCCATCAAAAATAACACCTAATTTGTCCACTCTGATACGTGCCTGCTCAATATTCGGTATATTTGGACCTGTATCATATACTCTCTGATATGGAACTGCAACATTGTCTATATTTGAAGTAGAATTGCCTTCAGACGTATTTTCCGACGCTAATCTGATACTTGCCCTAACATCAGCCTGTGAATTACCTTCACTGGATTGAAGAATTGGTACATTTGGATTCGGATTATGTGCAGCGATCTTTGTTAGATCCACAAGGCACTTAGATATTTCCGACAGACTTTCCCTAATATCACTGGTTTCCTCCTGTACCATTTTTCTAACCCTATCTTTAAGTGACCTTTGTACTACCAATGCCTCATCAACTACCTCAGAACTAATATTCTCCCCACCTCCATTCCTATCTACAACTGCTGGTCTAGCAACATTTATATTCCCGGCCTGATTGGGTGTATTTATGGTTTGAGATAAATCTCTAAATTGATTTCTACTAGTTTCGGGTGTATTCGACATTCTCCCACCCTTTACTATAGTTTTTCTAATTTTAGGTAATGTATGCGGTATAGATCTGTTTAATTCAATTTGTGGCTGTATATTCCGTTTTCGTGAGCGAGTTTCAATATTCATACTACTTCACGACGGTATAAAAAAAATAAACGGACAATTCAAATTTATACGATAAATCAAATGGTATTAACAGAAATTTTCAAAAGTAATTATATTCATAAAATAAAAAAAATAATATAAAAAAAAAATGTATATAATATATATGATCTTAAAATATACAAATATAAATAAACACACACTTGTTAAAAAAAACAACAGTAATGAATTAAATTACGAAATTATTATTGTATAAACCGATAAAATAAATATGAAGTTATTACCACAATGACTATCAAAAAAAATTTATATAAACACTAACTAATTTATTAATATATACTTTACTTTAAACTAAATAAATTACTAATCACTTAACTACACTTAGGTAAAACTAGAAACAATAAAATCTAAAAAAAACTAAATTTAGAAACATATATAATTTTATTAATATTTAATACATATACCAATTAGAGCACACGTTTGTAAACATAAAACACTAACATACGTATATAAATAACTACACTAACAAATATATATTTATGCTACTTTTATCTCTAGTTAATTCAAACAAACAAAACTTTAAACAATCTCTTTTTATCATTTAGATTCGGCAATGATCGACGGATATGGCAGTAGCAGCGGTTATTACATTTTTATTTAGACTTCGTCAACCGATATAATCATCAAAAAACAAAACTCTATTGTATCCTCCTTTGTATGCGTGGTCATCGTACATCATTCTGTCCCACACAAAACGAGATTACGACATCCAATGATTAAATTAAATACAATCTTCCTCAACATCAATCCTAAAGAAGGTTATCTAATAAAAATCATTTTCGCATTTACAATTTAAATACATAAATATAAAGTTTTAACTAAAATCACAAAAACGTTAAAATAAAATCAGAAAGAGCATAGCACATTTAAAACAGGGCAATTCTCTGTCAAGATACTATTCACTTTCCTGTAAGTATTTATAGAACACGCGTTTTAACTGAATATTTAATTTATACTACTCTGTTTTCCATTACTTTCAGAGGCTACAAAAAAAATTTACAATTACAACGCGAACTTCCATTTGGACTATTGCCGTATGTTTAGATGTCACACATACATTTATTTCACAACCAAAAAATATTCTAATAGCTTTAGAATATTACTAAGTTGTCGCATTAGATTGGGCGCCATTTAACTGTTACGTGACGTTAACCTGACGAGTTCACCGGCTACTATTGAAATCTCAGGAGGTCCCAACCCTTACGTCAGATCCGCACAGCAACGTTAAAAAAAAAACAAGGGGTACTCAATAAACATTCCTACACTTTACACACCGGACTGACGAGGCTATGAGACAGATGTTGGTCTCCACTTGCCCACCCAACCATGTCGTAGTATGTCACCCATAAATTTTACTCTACGACCCTATATCCGCACGACACTACTCACCACTTACATACCTATCCATCGTTATCATTGCCGTTACTAATTCAAGTTAAGCCTTCATATTTATATATGTATTATTTCAACTAAACATAATCTTTTTATTAATAAAATCCTTAAAACTATATTTATAAATAAAACAAACAAATAGACAATAATATATATACAAATATAATTCTATATCTAATGAATATTTACAAAACTTATATTATGCTATATTGAAATGACCTATTAAAATAGACTTGATTTCTCTAATTTATCTTCCCTTTTAGAGCTCAAATTTATCTTTTTAGACTTCTACCAAATTCAAAGTTTAACGAAACCGAATAACAAGGAAAAACAACTATATAAAACTCAAAAAAAAAACAACCTGAAGGAGCTCCCTAAGATATCAATCAACTATCAAAGATTTATTATTATTAAACTAAATTTACAATCCGAAATTTGAGCGCCTAAATTATGGTGTTATTCATCTTTTTTTTTTCTTTTTCTCTCTTACTTATAAATAAATAATATAATACATAAATATAAAAATCACTAGTTGCTTTTCTGTAAAACTAATAAAAAACTATATATATATATATAATTTAACTTAAAAAAAAAACTGACACTTAAACAGACACAATCATTCACAGTAACCAACACTATCTTAAAATCTAATAAACAAAATATAATACAAATTCAAATATTTATATATTCAATGATTGATTTTTTCTTTTATACATTAAGCTTCGAGCAATATTTTGCTGCAATAATAAATTTTTTCTTTGCTTTATAATTATGATTTTCCTCACACAAGACTAAACAATTCCAATAATAATGCTCTTTTCTCTTTCTTTAATATACTTTGTTAAATTAAATATCTGTATAAAAATCTTCCTCAAAATTTTGCACAATTTGCCTAATAACGGCCACTTTTAACTCGAGTTGATGAGTACTCCGACTCTAATAAAAATATATATATAAAGTTGTTACCTGGCTATCTTGTCGTCTCGGATCGTGACACCTGCCCTTGCTTCCACTGAGACACTAGCCAGCTATATTGGTTCATAAAAAAAAACACAACACATATTACTGATATACCATGATAAACATTTCCTTTTACTCAAACTTACGTAAACAAAAATTAACTTTTTTCCTCTATCAAACACTACACTTCATTTAACACGGAAATAAGGCTCTTTCTAATGGGCTATCACTCCCTCCAAGAAACTTCCTATACTTGTTTCTTTTCACTTAGATTACCACTAGTTTTCAATTTACTCAAGAAATTTTGAACACTGACTCACTGTCTTGTGATGTTAAGCAAAATATCAATAATCTCTCTCTATTTTTCCGTTACCTAGCTTAAATACCCCTTCCAATAATTAGTTTGTACATTCCTATTTACTTAAAAAAAAATTTTCCGCTACATTATTCCTATATAATCTATGTATATCATCTCGCGGTCCTGTACTTTCCTCCGATAAATAAATAAATAAATTAATAAATTATACCACAATTCCCCAAATCCAAACAATTTCCATTCGAACAACATCCCGATAAACTAATTAAATTCTATTATCACCTTAAATCATACTAGGCTATCAGCAATTTCAGCAAGATTATAACCCATTCAACTTTCATCTTTAAAATTCAAAATATTAAATATCATCATTTTTGAATGAAGATACAACTCTGTTCTTTACTACTCTTAAAAACGTACTTTACTATATGCTCAATAAACACAGCTCAACAACACATACCTACGAACACAAATTGATTTGACAGATACACACATTGTAAAATTTCATGGCGGCAGTAGCACACGTAAGTATAAAGTAAATTAATTTTCCTTTTTAATTTTATACTTTCAGGATTTTGGACTACTGGACGGATGCGGCTTATGGTAAATTGGCATCGTTTCAATTTATCCCTTAATATATAAATATTAACACCCTTTTTCCTTCATTTCAGGTCACACAAAAACGCAAAACAATTCCTAACAAAAAAAAAAAAACAATTTACACGAACAGAAAAAACAATATTAAAACACTGGGACTCGGGCAGGAGGTAGTGTCTCCATTTGGCCGTAAGCCCCTCCATTAAAACCAACAAAGCAAATGGATTAGAGGCATTTTGTTAAAGCCTCATCCCAACCTCAAAAATCGTCCGGCGTCCACGTCAAAAATTTTACGCACACAGTGGCGTCGATTCATAGGGAATAAAAACCCACCCGCAACAACATTTTAAAAGTTTTGTTATAAACCTGTTAAAGAAGCTACTTTGTGATAATTTGTTTTTCTGAATTCTTTTTAATTTTGATAGGTGTCGTATAACAATGTATTTCTCAATTGCAATTCTCCAGTTTTGTTCAGGAAATTAAAATAGATTGAGAAGGAAACGGAGATGGCACGCTGGTAGTAGCTCGCCGGGAATGGGGGGTTCTTTTTCCGTTATAGTTTCTCACAATAAAAAAAGTTCGTGCCATAAAATTAGTAATATAAAAAAAAGGTTACGATCAAGGGCAACTAGATGAAAGCAAAAAAAAACTTTGTCCAAAAGAAAAAGAAAGGAGCACTCATGACTTATCATACGAACTGACGAATGACGATAGCAGCTTACGGTAACTTTGACCTAAACGGCAGGATCTCGGACAAGATGGTTTGGTCCCGTGCAGGTGGCCCACCCCTTATGGCGTAATAACGTCATCCATGACATTAGTCTGACCTGTAATCAATATAAACTAATGTCCCTAAACAAAAAAAAACTTGCCCCTCTTTCCTCTTTAACTCTAGCTACATTTCAATCATATGGTGAATTAATTAATACATCATATTTTATCTGTTTCAAACATTAACATATGTATCCATTAATTTATTATTACGAATAATATTTCTTTTTATTTTTCTTCTCTTCTTTCTTTTAATTTTTTTATAGCTAGATCGGTACTGAACATTAGATTTTCACAGAAATTCTAGGGGTTTACAAACTATCTTTTGCTTAGATTATATCTTTTATTTTATTTTTTTCTTAAAAATAATAGGTGTATTTTAAACAAGTGTAAAAAAAAGGTTATTATAATAAACAAATGCCTTATTTAATTTTTAACTACGTTTAGGTACGTTCCTTCGTATCTAATGGATTAATACAAATATTTTTTTTTGTGTTTTTGATTTTGGTCGTCTTATTCATATAATAAATTTGTTTTTCTTACAAAAAAAAATTAATTCAGTCGGATGGTAACCAATATCAAATATAGTCTGGTTCACAAAAAGTGGATTAACAAAAGTTCTAGTTTTCGAAAACCTAATATCAAAAGTTCGTTTTCCATTTTTACTTGGTTAGTTTTTTTTTCTTTTTTGTTAATCCAGTTGTCGTGCCAAACAACTTTTATGTGGCTCTGAAAAATATATTTCAAATTCTATCTTTATGTAAATTTAATTTTCTTATTTTCTTTTAATTATCAAATATGTAAGCCATTATACAATCTTAACCTCTTTTTTTCTTATTTTATTTATTATTACTTTTTTTCTTTTAAAACATTTACGCGTGGGACAAAAATCCACAATGGAACGTGGTCAGAATAACGACTAGGGGCTGTAACGCGGTGACAAGTACAATATTAGATTATTTATATAGCAGATTCTTATTCTGTGTTGGTTATACCGAAAATGAAAACGTGTCTGTTACCTTAATCTGCTTTTTCTTATTATTTTCTTTCTTTTTACTGTAAACTATTGCCCCATACGGCATGCAAAAAGTTTACTTAAACGAACAAGAGCTAAGGTATAAGGAATACGAAAAGACAAACTTACATAGCGGTATTGATGACTGGAGTTGATGTTGGTCGTACAGATGAACGTTGAGATAGTCATCCGGGCGATGAAGGGTCAGTACAGGTGACAAAAAAAACGTGTGCACCAGCGATTTTTTTTTTTTTGATGATGGTAAAGATGAGTGACGTTGTGGTCCAGGTGGTTATATCAGGCGAGTTGGAGTTACTGCTGCTGTAGTGGTGGTGTCGTCTGGTCGAACTTTAGGAGACGTTACTATGCTGATCTGGATAAAGATGTTGTATACGCATCAAGTCACAAAGTTCAGTCAATTGTAGGTTTAAAAGTTGTTTTATGGTTGAGCTGGCAGAGTAAAAGCAAGGGATGTTTTTTTGTTTCTTTGCACTTTTGCGGCCTGTGACGTTGAGCTTGGGGATCTTTTATGAGTTATCTTTGATCGCCAACGACGATCTGTTGTCCTTGGTTACGACGTGGTATTTTACACCAAAGTTTACTGCTTTATTAGATCGAGGTCTTTCTTATTCGTTCCAGTTGTCAAGTTTTTCTTTTGGCAACCATTAAAAATGATTTGTTTATAACAAAATCTTCTCAAGGGCAAGCAAATTTCTATTTTTGCAATTGTCCAGTCCACTTCCAAACCAAAAATTCTTCAGAACCGCACGCGCACAACTTATAATCAAAAAAAATACGCGCTCTCAATTTTAGCGTTACTTCTTATATCTCTTTTTACTGTCCAACCTCTTTTTACGAATCCTCCTCACGCCATGCTCGATTCTGCTTTTATACCCGCACATTTCTTGCTGCTTTCGAAGCTTCTAGAAGGACTCGGCCATTTTTTATTTTCTTCCTTTCCTTATTGTCTTTACCTGTCATTATTTTTGGGGAGTTGCCACATGGTAGTATTTTAAAGTACCGTGCTGCCTGACGATTCTTTCAGTCCCCGCTCTGGATGTTCTTTGATGTGGTAGCAAAAGTAAAGGGGTGTTTACACGTTAAAACGTCGGCGCAGCCGTCACAAAGCCAGCTCTTTTCATATAACCTGTGGAATGTAAAGAGTTGGGAAAAAGGTCTGGCAACCCTGTAATATGTCCAAGGTGGCATCCTTTACATCTCTGGTCACAGTTTAAGGTGCTGGGCATGTATAACTCCTATAAGATTACCCTTAAGATCTTCTATCTCATATTGGCCATTTCCTGTCGCTTTCCTGATTCTGCATTTCAGCCATGGTCTGCAAAGCTTTGCGTTGACACCTTTCTTAAAATTGCTTTGAACGAAGTTTTTTCTGAAGACTTCTTGACCCGGTGAGAACTTTACGTCTTTGCTTCTGCGGTTGTAAGACTTAAGATTTCGCTGGTAGGCGTCATGGAGTTTTTCGCTTACTTTCCGTTGAATCAATTGCATTTGTGATGACTTAGGCAAAATCATTATATCGCCATCATCAACAGATTTTAACTTGCGGAGTATTTTATACGCGTCAGCGTGTGTAATCATGTTGTATCCCGTTAAAGCGAAATAGGGTGTTACTCCGGTGGATGAGTGAACTGTGGATCTCAGTGAACATTCAATTTTCGACAAATTTTCATCCCATATCGAGTGATCAGTCATGAGGTAGCTGCGTATTGAACTGAGAATTGTTTGATTAACTCTTTCGCTGGCGTTGGATTGTGGCGAATAGATAGGCGTACGTATATGTTTAATACCAAAAAGTTCTAGAAAATCTTTAAATGCTTCGGATGTAAACTGCTTTCCGTTATCGGAATGTATCAGTTCAGGCACTCCGAATTTATAAAATACTTCATCACGCAAAAATTTAACAATTGCCTTGGTGGTAGCTTTCGATAGAGCTTTTAAAAGTACAAATTTAGTTTTATGGTCCAGGACGATAAAGATAAACGTATTTCCAGTTTTTGTTCTTGGATATGGGCCTAAAAAATCTATGTAAACTTTCTGAAAGGGTCTTTGTGTCCTCACTTCTTTTCCCATTGGTGGACGCAATATTTGCTTTGGGTGCTTAATCTCTTTACACGTGTCGCAATCTTTGATCTGTTTTACCATTGAAGGCCAGTAGAAAAACTCTCGTACGTTGTAAAGGGTTTTAGCAGTGCCACCATGTGCTGTGTTATTTATATGTGGTCTTTCAATGATGTTGTTCGTTAACTCAATGGGTAGCCATATCTTCCAACATACATTTTCGCTCTCGGTGTCGTCTCTGTTAAATTTCACTCTCTTAAAGACAATTCCATCCTCAACCTTCAAATCTGGCAGCCGGTCTTGATTTTGTTCAACAGTGTTTATCAATGACATATAATCTGCGGTTTTAAAAGAGTCCGAGTTAAAATCAATGATAGGGTTGTTATTGGCAACGATCTCTTCCATGTCCAGTCTAGACAGCATATCAGGTACGATGTTTTTAGATCCTTTTCGGTGCTCGATGTCGAATTTGAAACCTTGTAATTTCAAACTCCACCTAGCGAGTCGTCCATTTAAATCTTGCTGGCGCATCAGCCATTTCAGACTGGAATGGTCCGTGATAACCGTAAAATCCATTAATTCAATGTATTGCCTAAATTTCTCGATAGCCAGGACCACGGCGAGACACTCCTTTTCAGTGGTCGAATAGTTTTTCTGAGCACCGTTTAATTTTTTGGAGAAATATTCGATAGGGTGCTCTCCTCCGTCTTCATCCTTTTGAAAAAGAACTGCTCCTATTCCAACATTAGATGCGTCGCACTGCACGAAGAACGGTTTGTCGAAATCTGCACTACATAAAACTGGACTAGAGACTAAACGACGTTTCAGCTCTTCGAATGCTTGTATTGCCGCCTCAGTTAACTTAAATTTCGGGGCTTTCTTGAGGGTATCGGTGAGAGGTGCTGTTAAAGTTGAAAAATCTGAAATAAAGCGACGATACCATCCTACGGTGCCTAAAAATTTTCTGATGTCCTTCTGACATTTAGGGGGTTTGATATCTAGAATGGCTTTTACTTTATTTTCATCAGGCTTAAGTTTACCTTCACCCACAATATAGCCTAAATATTTAAGCTCTTTGTAGCAAAATTTAGACTTCTGCATATTAATAGTCAATCCTGCTGCAGTAAGCCTTTGCCCCACTTGTTTGAGCATCTCCATATGTTCCTCGAAAGTTGATGAGACTACTAAAAGATCATCCAGGTATACGAACACTCGCTCCTTTAACTCAGATGGCACGATCTTGTCCATCAATCGACAGAGTCTCTGGGCAGCATTGCACAGTCCGAAAGGCATAACCTTAAATTGGTATTGTGGCCGACCCGGAACTGTGAACGCTGTCTTTGGTCTACTCGCTTCGTCCAGAGGGATTTGCCAAAAGGCGTCCTGTAGGTCGATTGCTGAAATAAAATGGGTGTCACCTAGTCTAGCTAACAATCCATCAATATTTGGAAGAGGATATGCATCCTTCCTAGTGACTTTATTTACTTCCCTTGCATCTAGGCATAGCCTGTTCTTGTTCGGTTTAATGACGAGAGTCGTACGGCTGTTCCATTCGGCACACGTTGCTACTTCAATTACATCCAACTTAATCATTCGGTCGAGCTCTGCAAAGATTATTTTTTGTACTGCGGGACTAACCGGGAAATGTCTCATCTTTTTTGCAGGAGCGTTGCCTGTATCGATAATGTGCGTTTCCAAAGTCGTTTTACCTAACCCATGCTGTGTGTAACATTTAAAGGATAGTTTTACGTTTTCTAAAATTTCCTGTTCGTACGGTGTTAATTCATGCAATTTCAGGTCCTCGGGATTTGTTTCAGAAATTTCGTTGATGGTTCCATTGTCAGAACAAATTTTCAGACCTATCTTTTTCCAAAAATCAAAACCTAAGATTAACTCTTGATGTAAGTTTGGTACAAGATATAAGACAACCGGAACGGATTTATTGCCACAACTGACGTTTACTAAAACTGTACCTATACTCAAATTTTTTCTTCCATCCGCTGTCCTCACAGATGATTTATAATCTAAGATTTTTGTATTTAATTTGTCAGCATTTTCCAAACAATCTCTTCCAAGACAGCTTATAGATGCACCACTGTCCAAAAGTCCCTGGAATGGTGATCCGTTAATGATAACTTGCATATAAGGTCGTATATCATCTTCGCGTCCGATAATTGTTGTAGCTATCGACTTTCTTTCAGCTTTTCTCTTATAAAATCTTTTCCTGGTCTTTAGGATTCTTTTGTTGATAATGGGTACGTAGTCTGCAAATATTTCGGCCCGCTTTTTGTTGTAATTTTCTAAGCGCTTTTTAAAAGGGAGTTTGTAATTAAAACCTAAGTGGAAATCAGTTCTGTCGTTAATGTGACTATTTATACATATAGCTGAGCTTCCATTTGGAATATGGGTTTCGACGTGAGTGTTTTCAGCTGAAGGCTTGTGGTCTTTCTTAACGAATTTACATAAAAGATCTGAAAGATTGGTGGTACTGTTGCGACATAGAATTGCTGTTGGTTCGGGTTCGTTAACTTGAGTAATTAGGACATTAGGGGAGGTTAATGGATTTTCTACTAAGGCTAAGTTTGAAGGTTCGATCCAATGCGTATGATTATCTTCCGTAATGACGTCGTTTTTGCTGTGTTGCTCATAACGCGCATTTAAAGGGTTTTTACTATAAATATTTTTGGGCGTGTCTAAATTCTCATCGAACGTAGTTTCACGTTCGAAATACGTTGTATCGGCTAATATGTATTGCAGAAAGTTGTCATTCACTGGGCTATGTTTGAGCTCGAACACGCTTGCCCAGTTTTTCGCGTGCTCTGCCTGCTGTTTTCCAAACATCTGGGACATGTCGGGCTGGTAACGTTCTCGAGCCCACATTTGTAACAGAAGACACTACGTTGGACTACGGGACATTCAATGAACGAATGGCCAGGTGCCTTGCAGTTCCAGCATGTCAACTGTTTCGCCGTAAGTTTTTCCCGTTGGAGTGCTTCTACTTGCAGCATTTGTTCGTCTTCTATATAAGCGTTTGGTTCAATCTCGTAAATTTTCCGATTGATTGGCGGTGGCATACGACTGGATGATCGTTTGGCGATGTTTCGTTCGGCCCTCTTACACTCTTCCAAAAGTTGGTCTAAACTATCGATTTTAATGGGGAACACAAGCTGTGATAGACCGTCTTTCAAATTATCTTTTACAATTTTAACTAATTCGGTTTCCGCTACGTGGTTTCTCATCTGATTTTTAAGTCTTACTATCTCCGAAATATATACGTCCGCTGACTCATTTGCCAATTGTCTACGCTCCATGATTCATCTCTGGATTTCGAAATCACTTTCGAAGTTCCTAAATTTTCTGACGATGTGATGCTTAAATGTGAACCAGTCGCATACTGGGTATTTCATTCGATATGACCAAAACCATGTGCTAGCTGCACCAGTAACTAAATGATGAAAACCTTTCATTACTACATCCCATGAGCAATTATAATCGTTTCTCAGCACTTCCACTCTAAAAACAAAATCCTCTACAGTAAACGACTTACTCGTTCCATCGAACTTCAAACCCCATTTCTCCAACTGATTCGGAGTCATGGGTGTACAGTTATGACTACTATGTTGAGGCGATTCAAAATTTAAATATTGTTGAGGCATTTGGAAATTAAACTGTGGTTGACGAAATGGTTGTGCGTTATTAGCAGGTAGGTGTGGCATACGTGGTTGAAATTGTCGCTGTTGTTGATTAAGTGGAGGTTGGTCAAACTGTTGTCTTTGAGGGTTTGGAGGTGGTTGGTAGGATTGATCGGGTAAGATGGGGATATTGCCTTGATTATATTGGTTCTCGAAAGATCAGTTGCGTTCCGATCGCAAAGACTCCCTTATCATTTGAGGTAACATAAGTTGTAAGCCTTGCATCTCTCTCCTGATCGTCACTTGTGCTGCTTCTACTGACGCATTCACGCATTGCCGGAGGTTCGATTCAGTTTCGTTGACTTCGTCACTTGGGTTATTGTTTCTATTTCCAGGTGGTAGGATCAGATTTTGTTGACTCATAGTGTCGTGATTTCGTCTGTTACTGTTGCTTACTAATCCACTACTTTCTCTCGTTGTAAGGTTACTATAGCTAGGCGGTGTTATTGTATCGTTGCTTCCTGGAGACGAATGTGTTTGTGGTCCGAATCCGGGTGGAAATATCAAAGACATTAAAGGTGTAACTGCGTTCGTGTAAGTAGTTTGAACCGTGTTCCGTGTTATCGTTGATGTTGTGGTCTCGGTAGCGTTACGGTTATTATTTACCGATTTTCCAATGGCGGACCGAAGTTTTCTTGGACTCATTACTTATACAACGTCGTTATGACTAAAACCAATAGTAAGCTAAATAGATCTGTTGTTCTTAGAAATGCCTTTCGAGAAGGGTAAAAAACTAAGGATAGATACTACCCTGCAAACATAGACGAACCTATAGATCTAATGTGACTGCGGTATCACTTAGTCCCTGACTCTCAATCAAAAAGAACAATCGAGACGGATGAACATGTATGGTGGAACGATAAGCAAAACAAGACAGACTTTACTTTCTTTTCGTAATTAAAACGATTGGTTGGTACTAAATTGTAGTTATGTTAAATGACAGGAAGAATCTTCAATATATATGAATAAAAAAAAGGATCGATAGTTAAAACGAAAAAGCTTAAACTCGTTTCAATATTTTTTGTTTTTCTAATATTTAACGGATGCTGTAAATGGAAATAGACGCTTTTCATATATACCCATTATCAAAAAAAAAGGTTAAATAAGTGGTTAAAATTGAGCAAATGTTTTCTTTTTTTTTTTGTAATAAACTATTTGCAAAGAATTGTTGTCAATAAAAAAGGTTACACAAAATTTGGTGAAATGACACAATAAGCCATTATTAGTTTATACATTGGTAGGTAGAAATGTTGTTAAAGTTTGGTAGTGATTAGGTTTTTTTTTTTACAAAAAAAAGATTATAATAAATTTATAATTAGTATTGTTACAATTAGAACAAGAAAAAAATTTTTTTTTTTTGTTTTATTATTATTATTTTTTTTTTTTTTACATAAATATTTTACTTTTTTTTTTTGGATTATTAACAAAAAAAAATAGTTTTGGTTGCATGATTGAAATTCGGTAGCTTAGAGCAAAAAAAAACGAGTGGTATATATAAAAGTTCTCTTTGTTCTAAATTTTATTCAGATCCTGATGTTCGGCAATCGTCTGAATAAACAAACTCGGTTGACTCTAATTTAAATTAGAAGATTGAGTCTGTTTTATCATACCCGAACTGTAAACATTTGTTTGTTTCCTTTTCTTTTACCTAAAAACGAACAAAAATTGTTTATCCGGTCAAAAGCTAAAAGTATCTTAAAATTTTTAAACTGTGACTATCATAAAAAAATCAAACGTACTGTGTTGTGCTACCAAAAGTAAGTTGAGCCCAATGGAATCTACTCGCCTCACCTTCAAGACAAAAACAAATGAACTCTTGACTATGTAGTACTTCGGATCATGATTTCTGTATTGAAAACAATTTGATTCGAAACTATTTAGCTCCTTAGTATTAAGTGACTTTTTCGATGACGTCGCAACTCTGGCATGGTACTATTTTGTACCTTCCGGGACATACGTCATTTTAAAAGCGGCTTAATGCTAAGCTTACACTTTCTCTCTGTGTTCGTACTTTGAACACTGTCTTCTCTTTCTAGAAACCAGGTGGAAACGGATTTCTCAATTTTGTTGACCCTTGCGTAGTGTTATTAGTCGGGCATAATGTTTCCTCATTGAAACCCAGGTAAAAACGGTTTTCTTTATTTCAAATTCTCATTCTGCCCCACGTTGGGCGCCATTTATTGTGATAATTTGTTTTTCTGAATTCTTTTTAATTTTGATAGGTGTCGTATAACAATGTATTTCTCAATTGCAATTCTCCAGTTTTGTTCAGGAAATTAAAATAGATTGAGAAGGAAACGGAGATGGCACGCTGGTAGTAGCTGCGGCTGTAGCTTGCCGGGAATGGGGGGTTCTTTTTCCGTTATAGTTTCTCACAATAAAAAAAGTTCGTGCCATAAAATTAGTAATATAAAAAAAAGGTTACGATCAAGGGCAACTAGATGAAAGCAAAAAAAAAACTTTGTCCAAAAGAAAAAGAAAGGAGCACTCATAACTTATCATACGAACTGACGAATGACGATAGCAGCTTACGGTAACTTTGACCTAAACGGCAGGATCTCGGACAAAATGGTTTGGTCCCGTGCAGGTGGCCCACCCCTTATGGCGTAATAACGTCATCCATGACATTAGTCTGACCTGTAAACAATATAAACTAATGTCCCTAAACAAAAAAAAACTTACCCCTCTTTCCTCTTTAACTCTAGCTACATTTCAATCATATGGTGAATTAATTAATACATCATATTTTATCTGTTTCAAACATTAACATATGTATCCATTAATTTATTATTACGAATAATATTTCTTTTTATTTTTCTTCTCTTCTTTCTTTTAATTTTTTTATAGCTAGATCGGTACTGAACATTAGATTTTCACAGAAATTCTAGGGGTTTACAAACTATCTTTTGCTTAGATTATATCTTTTATTTTATTTTTTTCTTAAAAATAATAGGTGTATTTTAAACAAGTGTAAAAAAAAGGTTATTATAATAAACAAATGCCTTATTTAATTTTTAACTACGTTTAGGTACGTTCCTTCGTATCTAATGGATTAATACAAATATTTTTTTTTTTGTGTTTTTGATTTTGGTCGTCTTATTCATATAATAAATTTGTTTTTCTTACAAAAAAAAATTAATTCAGTCGGATGGTAACCAATATCAAATATAGTCTGGTTCACAAAAAGTGGATTAACAAAAGTTCTAGTTTTCGAAAACCTAATATCAAAAGTTCGTTTTCCATTTTTACTTGGTTAGTTTTTTTTTTCTTTTTTGTTAATCCAGTTGTCGTGCCAAACAACTTTTATGTGGCTCTGAAAAATATATTTCAAATTATATCTTTATGTAAATTTAATTTTCTTAGTTTCTTTTAATTATCAAATATGTAAGCCATTATACAATCTTAACCTCTTTTTTTCTTATTTTATTTATTATTACTTTTTTTCTTTTAAAACATTTACGCGTGGGACAAAAATCCACAATGGAACGTGGTCAGAATAACGACTAGAGGCTGTAACGCGGTGACAAGTACAATATTAGATTATTTATATAGCAGATTCTTATTCTGTGTTGGTTATACCGAAAATGAAAACGTGTATGTTACCTTAATCTGCTTTTTCTTATTATTTTCTTTCTTTTTACTGTAAGCTATTGCCCCATATGGCATGCAAAAAGTTTACTTAAACGAAAAAGAGCTAAGGAAAAGACAAACTTACGTAGCGGTATTGTTGACTGGAGTTGATGTTGGTCGTACAGATGAACGTTGAGATAGTCATCCGGGCGATGAAGGGTCAGTACAGGTGACAAAAAAAACGTGTGCACCAGCGATTTTTTTTTTTTTATGATGGTAAAGATGAGTGACGTTGTGGTCCAGGTGGTTATATCAGGCGAGTTGGAGTTACTGCTGCTGTAGTGGTGGTGTCGTCTGGTCGAACTTTAGGAGACGTTACTATGCTGATCTGGATAAAGATGTTGTATACGCATCAAGTCACAAAGTTCAGTCAATTGTAGGTTTAAAAGTTGTTTTATGGTTGAGCTGGCAGAGTAAAAGCAAGGGATGTTTTTTTGTTTCTTTGCACTTTTGCGGCCTGTGACGTTGAGCTTGGGGATCTTTTATGAGTTATCTTTGATCGCCAACGACGATCTGTTGACCTTGGTTACGACGTGGTATTTTACACCAAAGTTTACTGCTTTATTAGATCGAGGTCTTTCTTATTCGTTCCAGTTGTCAAGTTTTTCTTTTGGCAACCATTAAAAATGATTTGTTTATAACAAAATCTTCTCAAGCAAATTTCTATTTTTGCAATTGTCCAGTCCACTTCCAAACCAAAAATTCTTCAGAACCGCACGCGCACAACTTATAATCAAAAAAAATACGCGCTCTCGATTTTAGCGTTACTTCTTATATCTCTTTTTACTGTCCAACCTCTTTTTACGAATCCTCCTCACGCCATGCTCGATTCTGCTTTTATACCCGCACATTTCTTGCTGCTTTCGAAGCTTCTAGAAGGACTCGGCCATTTTTTATTTTCTTCCTTTCCTTATTGTCTTTACCTGTCATTATTTTTGGGGAGTTGCCACATGGTAGTATTTTAAAGTACCGTGCTGCCTGACGATTCTTTCAGTCCCCGCTCTGGATGTTCTTTGATGTGGTAGCAAAAGTAAAGGGGTGTTTACACGTTAAAACGTCGGCGCAGCCGTCACAACTTTTCTATTTATTGTTTTTAAAGGGTCAAGACAAAATAATAAAAAAAAGGTCTTTAAAATAATTTTGGTTAAATTAAATCGTTTCAGTATATGCTTACACAACTCAATGTAAAATGAAGTACAATTTGCAACAATTTCTTTTTAAATTATCTTCAAGTTTAAGATTGGAAATTTTATTATTTTACAAACACGACCAAATAAATATCTTCGTTTTGGAAACGAAACAATTCAGAAATCAAGTTCATTGATTAAATTGATGTTAACTTAATTTGGTTTTATAAAATTATCTAAAATTTTAAGTTAAACACATTGCATTTCGTTATAAATTCTTTGTATTTGAGAAGATGTGGTTTCAAAAATTATGTTAACTTTGTTTATTATGTTGAGAATAGAGTTCGACCTGTTTTTAATAGACCTGTGACAAGCTGATATAAAACTTTATTGGCTTAAAAATTGATTGTTGATAAGATGTAGAAAAAATATATTTCGTAAATACAACTTAAAACAAAAATCATTATATTGGGGAAAAAAACATAAATAATGTTTTAGCAAAAATCATGATAAACAAAATCATGATTATGGCAACGCTGGGCACAAATGAAAAAAAAATCGCCAAAAAAATCGTCGTGTGTAAACATAAAAGCAAGTTCAAGATAAAATATAGAAAAAGTTGGGCAATTAAAATCGTCGGGTGTGATCTTCGCCCTTGCATAAGCAAAAAACGTCGGCAGAATAACGGCACTTTATTGCTAAGGTATGTTTATTTTCATTGGGTGGAGAACACGTAATTTATTTTTAAAATTTAGTATTTCTTTGTAACTTTTTTCTTTTTTTAAAAACCTCACTCTTAATTATTATAAAGTAAAATTATTTTAATTAACGTTTGTTTCTGCAATGAAAAACAAAAATTAAACTATTTTAACAGCTTATTGCGGCAATAATTGCTTAAGCAATTAGCAGAGCAATGATTGCGCAATAAATTGCCACATATAGCAAATTGCGTTCTACACGTCGCAATCTCTATTAACGTACACAGATTTGATATATGCGGTAATAAATATTGCTTCGTGGAGACCTTGTATATAGGTTAAAGGTGACAGGTACATGTAGCCTGGGTACCAATTATCGTTCTGTGAAAGTTTTTGTATAGCAAACCCTACGTTGCCACAAGCAAGTATTTACTTACAAGTAGTGTATACGTATTACTAACGAAAATCAGGAAAAATGCCAAAAAAAACACAAAAAATTTTTGAGTGGCTACACAGCACAGTGCAAGTTCATTTTTAAAATGTCGTCAACAAATAAACTTCAAACAAATTTAAAACAAATGGCGCTGCTTCAATTGGTAATTAAGTGTTGTCAATAGCCACTATTGAACGTTACCTTTAGACATGTATCTTTTTAATATAATTTTTTTTATTAAATATTGATATTTATATTAAAACTTACATTTTAAATGAATATTTATAATTTTTCTTAATATTCTTCATATACATATATACATATTTATTAAAAAAACTAGCTGAATTATTTATCACAACTGTATGATATATTAGTGAGTTAACAAAAAACTCAGTGTTAGACAACACTGTTTTTCGGCTTGTCACTTTACTTGCCGTAACTGTAAAAATTTTACTTGCTTAAAAATTTCTTCGCAAGCTGAGTCGCAGGTTGCCAAAATGTAGTTGTGTTAGTAAAAAAGTGTTAGTGTATTGGTTTTTTTTCACTTGCACTTGCATGTGGCAACGGTAGGAAAGGGTATGGTGGCACCATATGACATTACACACAAAAACTTTTCATTTCATAGTTTTATAGAACGAGAATTGATACCCAGGGGCTCAATTCTCGTTCTGTGAAATGAAAAAGCTTTTGTATAGCAAAGGGTATGGTGGCACCATATGATATTACACACAAAAACTTTTCATTTCATAGTTTTATAGAACGAGAATTGATACCCAGATCTTGAATTGTCACAGAATAATAAATAGCATTTGTGATAAATGTAAATATATGTATAAAAACACTGAACCTAAGATTTAACCATCGTCGTTTTTTTTTGTTGAAAGCCGCCACCACAGAATATGATAATAGTCTGTAGCCGCCACCGAGGGCTTAAGATTGTATCAGTCGCCGCTGGCATTTTTAGCACGACCTGTTGCTCCGCAAGGATACTGTGCACAAAACACAGACTATATTCTGTGGCACAAATTTTAAACTTGAAGTAAATAAATTTCGTTTTTATATAATGAAACGTGTGATTAACTCTCGTTCATACTGTGTATCAGTTGTTAAAGCCTCACCAAAAGTCGTTGAAAAAAAATTAAATTTTCTTCAACTAGGTCGCGTCAGTAAAGTTCCTCATCAGCCAGTGGTGGAATATTACCGAGCTAATCAAGAAGATATCGGAATAGATAAGAGTATTGTACAGCTATTAGAGCGCCTTGCCTTGGTAAATTTAAATAGCAAGGAGGCCTTGAAAACCCTTAAAAATAGTGTAGAGTTTGCCAAAAAGATTGCGCATATTGATATTGTTGGTACAAATCCCTTATATACGGTGTTAGAGAATCGGGCATTACAACTACGTAGTGATAAAGTCTCTGAAGGATGTTGCCGCGAAAAAATTATACAAAACGCAAAAATCTCTGAGGAAGACTATTTTATTTCACCCCCTGGAAATATACCTTTAAAGCAGGAAAACTAGTCAAATTAATATCTATAAAACAAAAATAACTTGTTTTCGCTGATTCATACCTAGGTTATTTGATTTGATGGAGCTTCTTAAGACTATATTGCTATCATTAAATAATTCAAATTATCTGAAAACACAGTGCACATTGAGAAAAAACCAAAAATTAATTTGCAAATATGTATTTCTTGATAACGGATTAAAAGTGCGACGTCAGTTGTTAAACCATTGGCAGCACATGGCAACTAAATGTGTTAATCATTGCGAAAGTATAAATCAAAATAATGAAATTCAAATGGTGGATAATAACCGAGTATCTTTTTTACAAAATACTGAATTCCAAAAAAGATTGCATTTTATACAAAAGCAAAACTTAGTGAATTCAACAAATTCGATTGCTTTTAAAACAATTTACAATAGAGTTAGCAATTTTGTCGGTGAAAAAGATTTTTTCTATAGTTCGGATATAAATACCCTTTTAGTTTCTGATTTCTTCGTGGGAGCAGTAAGTCAATTGTCCAAATATTACAATTTGCAGCGAGAACGTAAAATTTGGTGGATGCGATTTTCTGCCGATACCAGTCGCTATTTGGTTGAACCTTATGAGATTCCCAGCAATGCAGATGAAGCTGAAAGAAAAAAATGTAAATCAATTACAATCAGAGCTAAATTTCCTTTCGGATCAGTCGATATGGAAAGCATTACTCTAGTGCCTCTGTACGAATTTTGTTTTTCCAACTCAAGCGGAGATAAAAAGCTTTCGAAGATTTCTTTAATTCGTTCAGTTATAAATTTGGATTTAACAACATGTGGTAAATATTTTCATTATAATGAATGTTGTTGGTACTCATACTATGTTATATACAAGCTTTGATTTTAGATGCCAGTAAATTCAGAACCCAGTACAAAAAAAATGAACTTCTGATACACAGACAACTAGCGCCATATCAAGTTGTACTTGTAAGCTTACATCAAGGAAGTATGAACCTAATGGATTAAGTATTATAAGATTTATATTAATTAATTATTCATTACTCTCTCAGATGCAACGGTAGACGAATTAAGTGTACATCTAAAACATGTAGTATGCAGAAGTGAACTTCGATTATTTGACAACATCGTACATATTAATCATCAAAGTGAACTTGAAAATTATTTAGCGAGTTTTAACTGCCTCGGCATACCATATACTTTAGTTGTTGATGATGAATCATGTAAAAGCGGGTTATTAAAACTGCGTAGTCGTGACACTAATCTCTTTGAAAATATACATATAAGCGACATACCAAACTATTTGAATAAAATATTTAAACAATAATACTACTAATCACAAACTAAACTATACAAATTGGTAAACAATTAAAAGTTGGTATCCTTGCCTAAGCTTGCCTATATGCAAGCAAAAGGGGGTTTTTGGTTTTAACATGTAAATAGTGAATTCTTTTACATATTTTTATTAAAGAAGCATTATTTTTCATGTTATTGCAAAGTTTACTAATAAGGAGTTTTTGCGTTAGTTTTGTTCGATACTGTAAATTTGTTAAATAATGTCAACAAAATAGAAAATTCTTGTCTACGTTATATGTATATACATACATATATACTAGCCAAGCCCGGCGCGCGTTGCTACGCCCCTTAAGGAATTAAAATGCATTATGAATTTTAATAGAATATTAAAAAAAATATATATTTTTTATGATTTTTATTGTAATGCAAGTGAGTACAATATTTTTGGGTTTCTTAATGAATAAAAATGCATTCTGAATTTAAATTGAATATCAAGAGCAAAAAGCTAAAACTTATAACTTTTTTTAATGGGCGTGGCACTGCCCAAACATACATAAAATAATATAATTGATTTTTATTAACGCTTTTAATTAAAATGTTTTCACTAAAATATTTTGTTTGTGTTTTTTTATTTTGAAATATTTTAAACGTTTAATTTGTGACGTTTTTAATCCAAGTTTTAAATTACTACACACCAAGAAGCGAAACACCGAATGAAAAGAAATGTCAAATATTAAAAAAAAAAGGAAAATTGCTTCAAATAGCCGAGAACCGGCGATTATTTTTCCCTTCGTTTTCTCCTCACCTAAAACGGTAAAAACATCTATAAACTCGAGAATTGCCCAACTATAATCGTCGTGTGTGACCATCGACTTATTGTCTTTACCTGTCATTATTTTTGGGGAGTTGCCACATGGTAGTATTTTAAAGTACCGTGCTGCCTGACGATTCTTTCAGTCCCCGCTCTGGATGTTCTTTGATGTGGTAGCAAAAGTAAAGGGGTGTTTACACGTTAAAACGTCGGCGCAGCCGTCACAACTTTTCTATTTATTGTTTTTAAAGGGTCAAGACAAAATAATAAAAAAAAGGTCTTTAAAATAATTTTGGTTAAATTAAATCGTTTCAGTATATGCTTACACAACTCAATGTAAAATGAAGTACAATTTGCAACAATTTCTTTTTAAATTATCTTCAAGTTTAAGATTGGAAATTTTATTATTTTACAAACACGACCAAATAAATATCTTCGTTTTGGAAACGAAACAATTCAGAAATCAAGTTCATTGATTAAATTGATGTTAACTTAATTTGGTTTTATAAAATTATCTAAAATTTTAAGTTAAACACATTGCATTTCGTTATAAATTCTTTGTATTTGAGAAGATGTGGTTTCAAAAATTATGTTAACTTTGTTTATTATGTTGAGAATAGAGTTCGACCTGTTTTTAATAGACCTGTGACAAGCTGATATAAAACTTTATTGGCTTAAAAATTGATTGTTGATAAGATGTAGAAAAAATATATTTCGTAAATACAACTTAAAACAAAAATCATTATATTGGGGAAAAAAACATAAATAATGTTTTAGCAAAAATCATGATAAACAAAATCATGATTATGGCAACGCTGGGCACAAATGAAAAAAAAATCGCCAAAAAAATCGTCGTGTGTAAACATAAAAGCAAGTTCAAGATAAAATATAGAAAAAGTTGGGCAATTAAAATCGTCGGGTGTGATCTTCGCCCTTGCATAAGCAAAAAACGTCGGCAGAATAACGGCACTTTATTGCTAAGGTATGTTTATTTTCATTGGGTGGAGAACACGTAATTTATTTTTAAAATTTAGTATTTCTTTGTAACTTTTTTCTTTTTTTAAAAACCTCACTCTTAATTATTATAAAGTAAAATTATTTTAATTAACGTTTGTTTCTGCAATGAAAAACAAAAATTAAACTATTTTAACAGCTTATTGCGGCAATAATTGCTTAAGCAATTAGCAGAGCAATGATTGCGCAATAAATTGCCACATATAGCAAATTGCGTTCTACACGTCGCAATCTCTATTAACGTACACAGATTTGATATATGCGGTAATAAATATTGCTTCGTGGAGACCTTGTATATAGGTTAAAGGTGACAGGTACATGTAGCCTGGGTACCAATTATCGTTCTGTGAAAGTTTTTGTATAGCAAACCCTACGTTGCCACAAGCAAGTATTTACTTACAAGTAGTGTATACGTATTACTAACGAAAATCAGGAAAAATGCCAAAAAAAACACAAAAAATTTTTGAGTGGCTACACAGCACAGTGCAAGTTCATTTTTAAAATGTCGTCAACAAATAAACTTCAAACAAATTTAAAACAAATGGCGCTGCTTCAATTGGTAATTAAGTGTTGTCAATAGCCACTATTGAACGTTACCTTTAGACATGTATCTTTTTAATATAATTTTTTTTATTAAATATTGATATTTATATTAAAACTTACATTTTAAATGAATATTTATAATTTTTCTTAATATTCTTCATATACATATATACATATTTATTAAAAAAACTAGCTGAATTATTTATCACAACTGTATGATATATTAGTGAGTTAACAAAAAACTCAGTGTTAGACAACACTGTTTTTCGGCTTGTCACTTTACTTGCCGTAACTGTAAAAATTTTACTTGCTTAAAAATTTCTTCGCAAGCTGAGTCGCAGGTTGCCAAAATGTAGTTGTGTTAGTAAAAAAGTGTTAGTGTATTGGTTTTTTTTCACTTGCACTTGCATGTGGCAACGGTAGGAAAGGGTATGGTGGCACCATATGACATTACACACAAAAACTTTTCATTTCATAGTTTTATAGAACGAGAATTGATACCCAGGGGCTCAATTCTCGTTCTGTGAAATGAAAAAGCTTTTGTATAGCAAAGGGTATGGTGGCACCATATGATATTACACACAAAAACTTTTCATTTCATAGTTTTATAGAACGAGAATTGATACCCAGATCTTGAATTGTCACAGAATAATAAATAGCATTTGTGATAAATGTAAATATATGTATAAAAACACTGAACCTAAGATTTAACCATCGTCGTTTTTTTTTGTTGAAAGCCGCCACCACAGAATATGATAATAGTCTGTAGCCGCCACCGAGGGCTTAAGATTGTATCAGTCGCCGCTGGCATTTTTAGCACGACCTGTTGCTCCGCAAGGATACTGTGCACAAAACACAGACTATATTCTGTGGCACAAATTTTAAACTTGAAGTAAATAAATTTCGTTTTTATATAATGAAACGTGTGATTAACTCTCGTTCATACTGTGTATCAGTTGTTAAAGCCTCACCAAAAGTCGTTGAAAAAAAATTAAATTTTCTTCAACTAGGTCGCGTCAGTAAAGTTCCTCATCAGCCAGTGGTGGAATATTACCGAGCTAATCAAGAAGATATCGGAATAGATAAGAGTATTGTACAGCTATTAGAGCGCCTTGCCTTGGTAAATTTAAATAGCAAGGAGGCCTTGAAAACCCTTAAAAATAGTGTAGAGTTTGCCAAAAAGATTGCGCATATTGATATTGTTGGTACAAATCCCTTATATACGGTGTTAGAGAATCGGGCATTACAACTACGTAGTGATAAAGTCTCTGAAGGATGTTGCCGCGAAAAAATTATACAAAACGCAAAAATCTCTGAGGAAGACTATTTTATTTCACCCCCTGGAAATATACCTTTAAAGCAGGAAAACTAGTCAAATTAATATCTATAAAACAAAAATAACTTGTTTTCGCTGATTCATACCTAGGTTATTTGATTTGATGGAGCTTCTTAAGACTATATTGCTATCATTAAATAATTCAAATTATCTGAAAACACAGTGCACATTGAGAAAAAACCAAAAATTAATTTGCAAATATGTATTTCTTGATAACGGATTAAAAGTGCGACGTCAGTTGTTAAACCATTGGCAGCACATGGCAACTAAATGTGTTAATCATTGCGAAAGTATAAATCAAAATAATGAAATTCAAATGGTGGATAATAACCGAGTATCTTTTTTACAAAATACTGAATTCCAAAAAAGATTGCATTTTATACAAAAGCAAAACTTAGTGAATTCAACAAATTCGATTGCTTTTAAAACAATTTACAATAGAGTTAGCAATTTTGTCGGTGAAAAAGATTTTTTCTATAGTTCGGATATAAATACCCTTTTAGTTTCTGATTTCTTCGTGGGAGCAGTAAGTCAATTGTCCAAATATTACAATTTGCAGCGAGAACGTAAAATTTGGTGGATGCGATTTTCTGCCGATACCAGTCGCTATTTGGTTGAACCTTATGAGATTCCCAGCAATGCAGATGAAGCTGAAAGAAAAAAATGTAAATCAATTACAATCAGAGCTAAATTTCCTTTCGGATCAGTCGATATGGAAAGCATTACTCTAGTGCCTCTGTACGAATTTTGTTTTTCCAACTCAAGCGGAGATAAAAAGCTTTCGAAGATTTCTTTAATTCGTTCAGTTATAAATTTGGATTTAACAACATGTGGTAAATATTTTCATTATAATGAATGTTGTTGGTACTCATACTATGTTATATACAAGCTTTGATTTTAGATGCCAGTAAATTCAGAACCCAGTACAAAAAAAATGAACTTCTGATACACAGACAACTAGCGCCATATCAAGTTGTACTTGTAAGCTTACATCAAGGAAGTATGAACCTAATGGATTAAGTATTATAAGATTTATATTAATTAATTATTCATTACTCTCTCAGATGCAACGGTAGACGAATTAAGTGTACATCTAAAACATGTAGTATGCAGAAGTGAACTTCGATTATTTGACAACATCGTACATATTAATCATCAAAGTGAACTTGAAAATTATTTAGCGAGTTTTAACTGCCTCGGCATACCATATACTTTAGTTGTTGATGATGAATCATGTAAAAGCGGGTTATTAAAACTGCGTAGTCGTGACACTAATCTCTTTGAAAATATACATATAAGCGACATACCAAACTATTTGAATAAAATATTTAAACAATAATACTACTAATCACAAACTAAACTATACAAATTGGTAAACAATTAAAAGTTGGTATCCTTGCCTAAGCTTGCCTATATGCAAGCAAAAGGGGGTTTTTGGTTTTAACATGTAAATAGTGAATTCTTTTACATATTTTTATTAAAGAAGCATTATTTTTCATGTTATTGCAAAGTTTACTAATAAGGAGTTTTTGCGTTAGTTTTGTTCGATACTGTAAATTTGTTAAATAATGTCAACAAAATAGAAAATTCTTGTCTACGTTATATGTATATACATACATATATACTAGCCAAGCCCGGCGCGCGTTGCTACGCCCCTTAAGGAATTAAAATGCATTATGAATTTTAATAGAATATTAAAAAAAATATATATTTTTTATGATTTTTATTGTAATGCAAGTGAGTACAATATTTTTGGGTTTCTTAATGAATAAAAATGCATTCTGAATTTAAATTGAATATCAAGAGCAAAAAGCTAAAACTTATAACTTTTTTTAATGGGCGTGGCACTGCCCACTTTTTTAATCACGAAATTATATAGTCATGACAGCTTTCGGTCCAGTGCGAGTACCTCAAAATTATAACTTTTTTATGGGCGTGGCACCGCCTACTTTTCTAATCACGAAATTATATAGCCAATATGTGTGCAAAGTTTCAGAAAAATCGGTAAAGCCTTAATGAATAAAAATGCTTTCTGAATTTTAATTGAATATCAAGTGCAAAAAGCAAAAAATTATAACTTTCTTTAATGGGCGTGACACTGCCCACTTTTCTAATTTCGAAACTGTGTAGTCATGACTGCTCAATATGCGTGCAATGTTTCTCAAAAATCGGTGAAGTTCAAGTAGCTGAAAATGATAATTTTTTTTATGGGCGTGACACTGCCCACTTTTTTAATCAAGAATTGTAGTCATGACAACTCAGTATGTGTGCAAAGTTTCTCAAAAATCTGTCCAGAGCAAGTACCTCTGTTATCACTGGCTGTGACTGTTGTTTATAAGGGGCGAATTTAATTTAATAAAACTCGAATTTTTTTATATATGTATGTATGTGACGAAATACGATGTAATGCGTTTATTTCTTTTTTAGAATAAAAAACAATATTAGTAAAATACATATTAAATACATCAACAACTTACCGCAGTGCTTTTCCCTTATAAACTAACTTTGTAAAATACTTCCTGGTTGAGCCATTATTTATTCTGTGTTATACACATTTAAAATAACGGGACAACTTAACGAAATAAAGCACTGCAGTTAAGATCAATGTTAAAAAGAATAACAACTTGTACATAAGCATTCAAATAAAGTAAATTATAAAGTACACAAAAATAACAAACCTTTACGCAACTCATAGTGTACATTAAAGTTAATCAAATAAGTAGAAAATAAATTCATTGAATTAAGGCCATTTGGCGACATTCCCACCCCTGTGGATCGGCAACGATTCACTACTTCAAGTCTAAGACGGCAAGTTTAGTCACAGGTCGCTTTAATATTCCAGTATTTATGCGTACATCAGCACGACGAATAACACCATCTTTTCCCCTAAACACCTCTTCCACAAGGCCTCGCTTCCAGTTTCTTAGGGATACATCTGGGTCACAAATTAAAACTAATCACCAACGGCAATGGGCTTTGTACGTTGACACCATTTGGATCGTCTGGTCAACGTGGGAAAATATTCTTTTATCCAGCGCTTCCAAAAGTGATCCCGTAGCTGCCGGGAAATTCGTTTTTTTTCAACACAACTGGCTGACCTACTTCATTTATTGCAGGTGTTTGAGATGTGTTTGGACATCCTAGCAGAAAATGATTGGGTATTAGTGGTTCCTCATCTTCATGGGCCAATGACAAATGTGTTAAAGGGCGAGAATTTACAATATTTTCCGCTTCGATCAATAAACTTTGTAAGGTGTGTTCTCAGGAAAAAAATTCTTTTAATGTTGACTGCAATACTCTTTTGACGCACTAAACCATACGTTCCCATATGCCACCCTCTGCAGGATTATATGGACAATTAAATTGCCGATCTATGCCTTTCGATGATAATTCACCTTAGATTCCAACTGCATAAAATATTTCGCTGAACCGTTTGGCAAGTTGATCAGCACCAAAACAATTTTTCCCATTGTCACTTCAAATCCTCGTAGGTAGGCCGCGTCGATTTATAAAATAGCGCATGGCGAGAATACATGCATCAGTTGATAATTCAAAGGCGACTTCCAAATGAATGGCTCTAATAGAGCGACAGGTAAATAGTGCAACCCATCGTTTTTCATGACGGCTGCCAATTGTTATAGTAATCGGACCAAAATAATCCAAACCTGTGTAGGAAAACGGGCGAATATATGGTGTAAGTGTGTCTTTTGGTATAAAGCCCATAAGCGGTTGAACCGGCAATGTACGACGAAATCTACAAATATAACAATTAGAAATATGCGTCTTAGGGGAATCCAAAATGATTTTCTTATATCAGATATTGTAGATTCAAAATTTTGATGTTTCATGTTTTTGTGCACATGGGCCAAAAACAGCTCTGAAATGGGATGAGATGATGCTAATATTATCGGGTGTCTTACATTCAACTCGAAGTAATGAATTTTCATCCATATATGGGGCAACGCAAACAGCTCATTATCTTTCAATTTCTACACTAAAATCGTCCAGTTGGGCTTGGCGGCAGAGGTAGATTTCAGCATTTTAAAGCTCTGTAGAAGTTAAACCATTTTCTTCTTCTGGACTGAATTTCTTACGACAACGTTTAATAAAACGTAAAATCCATGCGACTGTACGTTTTAACTTTAAGTAGGATGAAAATCTTTTTTTAAACTCGATAATTGTAGGGGTGTTCACCAATAATGTATACTTTGGGCGTAATTCTTCTTCGCATAAATAATCAAAATTTTCGCAATTAGTTATTGGCCACTCACCCTCATTATAATAAAGAAATTCAGGACCTTTGAACCAACGTGAATTCTCTGAGAAACAAATTTGACTCTTAACTCTCGTAGTTTCGTCGGCAACATTTAGGTTAGTTGGTAGCCATCTCCAATCACCAGGGCGCGTAGAATTGATTATTTCTGTTATTCTGTGGGCAACAAATGGCTTATATCTTCTACTTTCGGAACCAATCCAACTAATTACAGTCGTGGAGTGACTCCAACATATTCTGCGAGAAACAATAACTTCGTGTTTCTTTAATAAAGTGAACATTAATCGAGTCCCAAGAACAGCAGCCTGTAATTCCAGCCGAGGAATGGTCTTATATTTTAAGGGAGCACATTTAGTTTTAGCAGAAATAAATGAAATTCTGATTTCTCCTTGTAGTGTAGTGTATCTCCAATAGGCCACGGCGTCAAACGCATCTTCACTGGCATCGAAAAATATATGTAGCTCCAAATTGCAGGCATGCCATTCTCGAAATAATGGCGTGGTACTTTCACGTTAACTACGTTCTTTAGCTCTTTTCGCCAATTACTCCATATACCTTAAAGGGGTTCAGGCAACTTTTCATCCCATAGAATACCATTCTCCATACCTCTCAATAACAATTTTGCAGTTATCATAAAGTGACATAAAAACCCCATTGGATCAAAAACAGACATCACTACATATAACAACTCACGTTTTGTAGGCCACCTCATACCATTGATAATGTCGTCGTTCGCTCGGAGGAATTTTAAAACAAATTTAAAGGTGTCATCTTTAGGATCCCAAAACATGCCAGTACCTTTTCCGCTGGAGACTCCAATTCAATTCCTTTGATGAATCTTCAAAGCTATCGACAAAATCATCTACGTAATGATGATCTAAAATGGATTTTACGGCTCTGGGAAAACGATCTTGATACTCCAACACATTCGTCTTTTTTACATAATCTGCAATGCACGGCGAACAGCAGCTCTAAACGTCATCACCAACATTTCATATACTTCTGGTGGACCAGTATCATCTTCACGCCATAAGAACCTCTGTGAACATCTGTCTTCTTCAGCAACAATAATTTGGTGAAACATTTCCTTTATGTCACCACATACAGCTACCGCATCAACTCTTAAATTAAACAACACTGATGGCAATGGCTTATACTGTTGAGGGCCTTTTAACAGTTTCGAATTTAACGAAACACCTTCCACTTTAGCGGCTGCATCAAACACCAAACGTACTTTTCCTGGCTTGTTAGGGTTCACGACACCAAAATGGGCCAAGTACCATGTTCTGGGGTGGAAAATGTTCACTTCACATAAAGGCAATTTCCTTGCATAATTCTTTTTTAAGTATTCTGCTATTATTCCCTTATAGGTCGTACAGAACATCGAATTCTTTTTAATTTTTCTTTCAATGGCGAGTAGCCTATTAAGGGCCATGGAATAGGTATCCGGGAGACCCACGTCATTATTGCACCATAGTAGTCTAGATCAGTGCTATTCAATCTTTTTGGCTCGTGTACCACTAAATTCACGACAAACTTTTTGCGTACCACCAAAAAAAATATAATGTAAACAATTTTAAAATTTTTAATCTATTTTATTTATTAATAATAAAAAACAATAAAATTTAAAAAAAATAATAAAAATTACAAAAAACATAAGAACATGTACATTAAAGGTATACTTTTAGGATGATTTTTCTTTTTGTTTCCAATTGCAAAATAGAAATCGTTAAAATTTTAAAAGAATTCGCGTACCAACTGGAAATTTTTCGCGTACCACCAAGTGGTACGCGTACCATAGGTTGAATAGCACTGGTCTAGATTGAAATCTACCGGCAACTCTTTTTGTCGTGTTTTTTAACAACTCTCAATGACTGGCAATAACTTTACACCAAAATTTTCCGTATCGAAATAATTTGCTACCAAGTCATAAGTTATTTGCTCTGGTTGCACCGACAGCAAACACAAATGGAAACTAGATGACTTGCCATTAATTTTACCAAATACTATCCTACCTAATGGCGTATTGGCAGCATAAAGACCATTTTCTCCCAGAGGTACGATTTCGTCAGGAAGACCAAAATGACAGTGATCTAACCCTATCAAAACTTTGGGAACAACGTAACTTTACAATTTAATCGGCAAACCAGGATGATTGCTTAAATCCATATCAAAGCTCTGAGCCGGTAATTTCAAATTTAAAACTCCAAACGTTTCGCAAAGCATATTTTTTATAGTTACTAATTCCACTTACGTGCTATTGACTACTGTTGCTGTTTCCTTGACTGCACCTCCGGCATACCAATGCAAGTTTAATTTACTTTTTTGTCCTTGAAGGCCCAGTTGCTTTACCAAGGAGCTGTCAACCATCGTAACCGAAGAACCTTCATCCAACAATGCATAGGTTTCAATTTTGTTTTTAGGACCATCAAGTACAATAGGCACAGCACCAAACAATAAGACACCTTTATCATAAGTTTTTGATACACAACTAAGGACAGACTCGCTTTCATTAATTGATCCATTTGTAGTTGGCAACTAAACGGAAACAGAATTATTTGCACCATTGCTAACCTTGACATCATGCAACAATTTGTTATGTTTTCTTAGGCAACCATCTACTGAACAAAAATCTACTCGAATGGCCGGCACTAAGACACGAAAAACATAACCTCAATTTGTTAACTTCAATCCAACGATTAAGTACGCTTAATGAGGCAAATTTTTTGCATTCATGTAACTTGTGATTAGCATTGCACAGAGGGCACTTTTGTTTACGTTGACCATTAGCGGCATGTAGGACGTTTTTTCTTTTTAAATCACCAATTTGGCGATTTCCACTAACACTTTGAACCATTCGTACTAAGTCAGCAACACTTTTAAGCCATTTACTAAAATCCAGAACTGTTGGGTACGGCTATATATTTGATGCATATCGGGCACACTACGTTCGTTTGCTTATGGGAATCTTCCCGACTAATTCTTCTTTTAAAATTAGATTCGCTAAGGTCTGTTTCCCATTTACGGTTTCCAAAAATGCTGCAAGATTTTGCACCTTAACAGCAAAGGGCACAAGCTTGTCAAAAGTATTTTCGCATATGACAAATTTCTTTTACTTGTTGCAGCTCGTAACGAATAAGCATCTCTGGCGACCATATTGAAAACATAATTGTTCCATAACCACATTCACATTATCTGGATGTATTAGTAGTGATTTTACACATTCTCGTGCTTCACTCTTTAAAGCTTTTTGAATCCGTAAACAGTTTTCAAAATTATTATAACTATACGCTGCTGTTGAATGATTAAAGGCAGTTGAAAACATCGGCCAATCCTCAGGGGCGCCACTAAATTCTGGTAGATCATAAATATTCTTATGCATCGCCATCGAACCATTTTGAGAAAACAACATATTAGGAGGCAAAGTGTGTGGTCGACTTCCAGAATATTCCAAAAAATTGTCAGCGTTGTTGCTTGCAATAGAAAATGGCGATCGGCGTTCAGTGCAGTTGGTATTGACCGAGGCAGAATTTTCAATGCATACTTCGCTAGTTCCAGTAATAGGCGGCGCCATATTGGATGGTTGTGTCATGGCGGCAGAATAACCTGACGTAGAATTGTTTAAAGCGGCGGACAATGCTCGTTGGGCAGTAAGTAGCGCGTTAATTAAACTTTGAAGATACCCTAAACTAATACCAGTATTTGATGGGATCAACGGCGGTGGTAAAGTAGAGGTTAAATAATTTTCAGCAAAATTTCGTTGGTTATGGTCTGTACTGACAGGAAAATTATTTCGCGCTACTGTTATGTTCGCTTGGGTCGGCATTATTCTTTCAGGGGCCGAATTACGGCATTCGATCACGATCGAAATTTTACTCGAACGATCGAGTTCGCTGTGCTTTGGGTATAGAGATTCTAATAAGAATTTTACAATTTCGATCACGTTCGAATGCCGTAATTCGGCCCCAGCTATAGGTTCATTTGCTGCTGCTGCGGCATTACTTACGTTTTGTAAGGCTGCAGAGGGTGACAAAGATATTCCGGCGGCATAGGAACTTGTTGCTAAAGAAGTTACTTTAGCGGCAGAGGGAATTACAGTTGTTCCGGCGGCAGAGGAACTGGCAGATAAAGATGGTACTCCATCGGTAGATATAGTGATTTGCTGAGACGCTAATTTTGTTCCGGCAGACGAGGAACCACCAGTTTATTGACTCATTGTTGTTTGTAAACGTGAACTTTTCCTGACAGGGGAACGTTGCATTACGAACTACAAATGTTTCTTATATACACAATGACTTTCTACTAATAAATATTTCGGCAGACCATAAATTATAAACACTTGCGTAAACCCTCTGAATAACCTTTTCTGGCTGGCAAGAAACGGTAATACAGCTTACGAGTTACAAAATTTTATAATTCGTTCTGACAACAAGGAACCACTATATCGCAGATAGTGCGAAATAAAATTGTTATCACTGGCTGTGACTGTTGTTTATAAGGGGCGAATTTAACAACATTTAATAAAACACGAATTTTTATATATGTATATGAATATGTATGTGATGAAATATGATGTAATGCGTTTATTTCTATTTTAGAATAAAAAACAGTTTTAGTAAAATACATATTAAATAAATCAACAACTTACTGCAGTGCTTTTCCCTTATAAACTAACTGCTGTATTCATAAAAAATATTTTAGGTTTATTAAACGCTTATTTGACAGATGTTGCAGAGAAATTCGTCAAATAAGCATTCAATAAACCTAAAATATTTTTTATGAATAAGGCAGTAACTTTGTAAAATACTTTCTGGTTGAGCCATTATTTCTTCTGTGTTATACACATTAGGTTCGTTCGAGAACTCACAAATTTGTACGAATTTGTAAAAATTTTTACTGCATTTTACGAAATTGCGTTCGTTTACACAAATTTGTAGTAAATGAGAGCACAAATAGAGAGCGAAAAGTGACAGTTCTTGACAGAGTATTTGCAAATTTTTACTACAGAAATTTCTTGCAGTAAGATTTAGCAAAACTAAAAAACATATGATTCAAAAGGTAAACAAACAAAAGTAAGCAAACAAAAAGTATACAATTTGTGAAAAATATATCGAGGACTTATATTCAAAACTTGCTATCTACAATTTTCTCTAAAACGAGTTTTTTATTGCATCGTGTTCACAGATAAAATTGTCATCTGTCAGTTAAATTTGGAAGAAAAAATATTATATTATATAAATATAAACTTTTCTTTTCATAAATTTATGATTGTGCTATCTAACATACGTTGTTTTTTTTATAAAAAAGTGCTATCTACATAAAAAATATTTGTGTATATAATAAAAATTAAAATATATTAAAAAATAAATATTGTTTAATAATATTTTATTTATTTAATATTTATTCTTCCAAAAAAGCGAGTCCATTTTTCTGCATCAGAAAATCGAATAGAAAATAAGAAGAAGCGTGAGAATAGGCAGAAATATTTAGGATTTTCAACAATCGATAAAGTTGTAAAGCAAAATGTTACAAAAAAACAAAAAGAAATTAGACCTTCATGTTTATAGAAAATGTGCATAAAAAGTGTTGTAAGACACTGCCAAAAATTCAATGAAGACACTAGAAAAAATATTTTTATAACGTTTTTTAGTATGTCCTGGGAAGCTAAGCAAGTTTCTATAAAGACCCACGTAACACAGCTTCCCAAAAAAAGGAATTCAGTAGAAAATTAAAAAAAAAAAACAGATTAGCTTCATATATAAACTTCCTTGCAACCACGAATTTCTGCAAGTATGTAAAACTATGTTTCTTTCCACTCTTTGGTTGGTCAAAAAAACCATTGATGCATCTTCTCGTGTTAAAAATCAGCGGCCTAAGCATTATTTAAAAAAAAGTGGTTATAAAACGTATTTAAAACATTATTTCGAAAAACTAGACAAAATGGAAAGTCATTATTGCCGCAAAGACAGTAGTAAGATATACATTGCTACAATATTTAAAAATGAAGCTGATATTTATAAGGACTATAAATCTAAATGTTTTGAGAATTAGGTTCGTCCGGTATCAACTTTTACGTTTTAAAATTTTTTTGACGAACAAAATTTGGCTCTATATAAGCCTCGTAGAGATGAATATAACACATGTGTTAGAATCAGAGCTAAACAAGTTGAATAGCGTGAATATGACATACATATTTCGAAAAAACCACGTGCCCAATTAGAAAAACAACGGTACAAAATTGCAGCTCAAGAAGGACGATTTCAGGTGTTTACTATGGATGCACAAGCAGTAAAACTTTGTCCAGATATAAACACATCTGCTATTTACTACAAACAGCGTCTTCAAGTACACAACTTTACAATTTATAATCTCGAAACCCATCAATGTACAAATTACTGGTGGAATGAAACTAATGGAGATCTGTCTGCATCAAGTTTCATTTCATGTATAATACACCATTTAAACACCCATTTTTCTATAGAAAATACTAAGGTAATTGAACAAAAGTACTTAGAAAAGGGGCACTCTCAAATGGAGTGTGATAGTGCACATGCTAAAATTGAGATGAAGCTGAAAAATCAGACAACTTAACAAAAGAAGTCAGGAAAAATATTAAAATAGATAATAAAGTTTTTAAAATGCCTTTTGATGCTCTGTATCTGAACTTTGATTTCTTTAAAGACCAACAAAAAACTTATTCGTCTTACATCTATTAGACCAAGTCGACAAAAAAATTATCCTTTTAATGATTCAATTAGTTTTCCACAAAGATTATCTTTATTTTTGTTCAAATAGTGCTATCTGCTTATTTGAATATTTAAATTGATCAAATTTTAACTTGCAAAAACTGCTATCTACCATAAAGTCGATAATATCGAGAATTAATAATAAATTTATATTTAAACAATTTACACGTCGGGTTTGAATAACATTGTAAAATAAATTTTAATTAGTAATCGAAGAGTTAACGGAAAAAACTGTTTTTTTGCTCTCCTGAGAAGTTGTGATTTTGCAGATAGCACTTTTTGAATATAAGCCCTCGATATTTAAAAAAAAGGAAAATCCAAACAAAAGTGCACAGTAAAAATAAACAAAATAATAGCTAGTTTGTGCGAAAAGTACATTTTAGATGTTGTAATGGCAGACTCAAGTAAATAAATTACAAATAAATTAAATTTTGCTTGATAAACAAAAACAGCAGAGTCCTTAGCCGATCTTATTTGACGCCACCAGTGATTTGTTATCAAAAATTAGCAACTGCGCTCAAGTTTGGATGTCGGCCCGATAAAATTATACAATGAACGGCGACGGCTTACAAAAACTGTTGCGGCTTGGCTTAGACGGCTTAGCCGTTTAGCACAGGTTAAATACGACAGCACAATAAACATAGCGTACAAAGTTCAATTATTATAAGACACTTTTTGTTTGAAAAGCAACAACAACATTTTTAAACCATTGTAAAATTTTAGGACAATATGACATGATAAGACACCTTGTGAATCACCCAAATATATACAATTAGCTAACAAAAAATAATCATATATGTATATATATAAATAAATACATAATTTGAAAAGCTTGAATTGAAAATTATTTGTTCTGTCTGTCCCATAATTATTTTTATATGTATTTAAAGAACACTTCTTAACAATTGTTTTTTAAGTGTTCAGCATTTAGCTTTACAGTGTAATTAACAGCTGATTAAACAGATGATCGTAAACAAAACATTATATCAAGAAACAATGTTTGCCGGCTATTAATCAAAATGCACAATTTTTTGTATTAAATTCAATAAAAAAAAATTAAAAAGTTAATAAACTAGTTTAAGCTAAAGTATTGGTATGTATAATAGTTATTAAATCATATTAAATGTATTAAAAATTCTCTTTTTTATAGTTGTGAAGAAAATAAAAGATATACGTTCATTTTTTAAACCAAAACAATATTGGTATTGGTGAAACTGAAAAAGTAAGCGCGACATATGCTGGATCCACAACTCTTGAAGAGGAGCTTCCTCAGACATCAAAAAAAGGTTTGAATGTTAATAATGTATCTGACTTAGGAACAAAAGAAAGTGGACCACAACAGCCAAAAACAACTTTTAAAAAGACTTTTGTTGATGGACAAAATAGATCGTTTTCTTCTAAGTATTATGATACATATGACTGGCTTGAATACAGTTTGGAAAACCAAAAAGCTTTTTGTTTTGTCTGCCGCAATTTCGGTTCTAAAGAATGTCGACAACAAAATGAGAAATTTGTAGTTTCAGGTTTCGACAAATGGAAAAAGCTAAATGATGCCCTTAAAAAACATGACAAATCAGAAAATCATATTAAAAGTATTCAGGGCTATAAGATGTTTGAAAGTACACCCGAAATTCATGATTTAATTCTAAACCAACATTTTAAACAAATAGAAGAGACTCGTGAGTATCTCAAAAAGGTTATTGATTTAATTTTGGTATTAGCACGGCAGGGCCTTCCTCTCCGTGGGCACAGAGAGGACATAAACTCAAAAAATAGAGGAAACTTTTTGTAAATCTCAGATTATATTGCAAAATATGATGACAAGTTCAAATCAAATTTAGCTAAACCTAAAAATTATTCCAGCCCTACTATACAAAATGAAATTATTAAAATTTCAGCAGATGTTGTATATAATATTATCATACAAAAACTTAAAAATTTTGGTTTTTATTCCTTGATACTAGATGAGGCAAGGTGTTTTAAAGAAGAGCAGTTGTCGATTGTGATTAGATATGTAAATGATCTGGAAGTTGAAGAGAGATTTTTAGGATTTATAGATTGCTCTTCAGATAGAGACTCAAATTCTTTACAGATCTTACTGGTAGAGTTTTTTGAAAAAATGGGATTGACTGATATACCAATTATTGGACAATCCTATGATGGCGACAATGTTATGTCTGGCTATAAAAACGGATTACAGACAAAAATTAAAGCATCAAATCCTCAAGCAGTTTTCATTTACTGTTTAGCTCACAGATTGAATTTAGTGGTTGTGGATTCTTGTTCAAACATAAGATCAGCGACATCATTTTTTAATTAAGTTGAGGCATTACAAATCCACTTCTCGAAGCCCGGAAATAACAGTGAATTAAGAAAAGTTTGTCAATCTCTTCAACTAAATAATATTTCAGTTAGAAGTCTCAGTACTACTAGATGGATCTGCCGGTATGAAAATTGCAAGTCCATTATTAACAACTTTGCTCTTATTAAGGATGCCTTGGAAAAGGAAATAAATTAATAAAAAGATAAAAATGCAATTGATGCCCTTGGTATTCTAACTGCAATAAGAAAACCTGATTTTATTGTTAATTTACATATTTTTTATTTTGCTCTTCAAACCATCAATATCTTAAGCAAGTTTTTTCAAACAAAAGATGCTAATCTTGGCCAAGCTTATGATTCCATTATGGCAGTGATAAAGACGTTTAAAGAAAGTCGGGGTAACTTTTTAAAAATTTGGTGTCAAATAGAACAATTTTCAAACGAAAATGATATTTCACTGGAACCTCTTAGAATATCGAAAAGAAAAAAGGGAAGCTCATTAGAAAATTACTTCTACGTTGATTCAACTTTGAACAAGGATAATTTTCTGCATTTACCAAGCAATACTTCTGCAGCAGAATACTGGAAAATTAATATTTACTATCCTGTGATTGATAATATAACATCTAACTTAGAATACAGATTTGAAAGTATTCCACTTGCAAAATCTGTTAATTCATTTTTAAAATTAGGTTTAGAAGAATCCGTCGAATTTATTGATAGTTACAAACATATATTGAAAATTGATTTTGATTCTTTTAAAGCAGAAGTCATGGTTTTTAAAAATTTGGTTAAGAATACAAATAGTGATAAATCTTTAGACATTAACCTAATTAAATCTAAAATAGATAAAATCATCTATCCAAACTTGTTTAAACTTCTACAAGTAGCTATGAGTCTACCAATAAGCTCAGCTGGATGTGAACGAAGTTTTTCGGGTATGAGAAGAATTAAAACCTGGTTGCGTTCAACAATGAATCAGAATCGTTTTTCAAACATGGCTATTTTAAACATTGAAAACGACCTAGTCAAAAACGATATTTTGGCAGAAGATATTCTCAATATATTTTGCAAACAAAATAGGAAACTAATCTTCGACTGATACTATTTATTTTTATTTACTCGTAATTGATACACATTTATTTAAGTGTTTTACTACTTATATATATTTTTTGTTTGTTTTTATGTTTATTAAATAATTTAATTTAACGTTTTAATGAACAATGTGATGATAAAAAACCTTGAATATGCTTTATTTTTTTATTGATTTTAAATGATAATATAATAACATTGTTATTGTTTATATTTTATTGAACAATATGTGTAATAATATATAAAAATGTAAAATACTCTTGAAAAATTTTTTTAAATAAAAATAAAAAACAGCAAAATATAGTCATGACAGCTCAATATGTGTGTGCAAAGTTTCAGAAAAATCGGTGAAGTTCAAGTAGCTGAAACATCTGTAGCTAAAGGCAACCATTAATTACTTGTGGTAATGACGTGCAAAAAGAATACAGGAAAAACAGATGTTGGTAAATTTCCTACTAACTCAATGTTATATGAAAGATATGAATAAATTAGAACAAATAATTCTATGTTTCAATTTTCAATAAAATACTGAGTTAAATAGTTGATATTTACACACAACATTTGTAGTTCTGATCAAAAGAGTGCTGATGATGAAACCGTAGCTGGTTTCGAAAATGCATTCCACTCAGCTAGTATCGGATAACTAACTTTTCCTAGATATTCTGTCATTATCACATAGAACCTATAGCCTAATATAAAAATATAATACAAATTAAAAAGAAAAGTTCAAATGTAATACTTTAAAAGTACAACAAACAAACACTGGGCATGGTGTAAAAATAAAACATTGTTCAACTAATACCATCTTGTTTAGAACACATGTGACATATAACACAGTACAACACATGATTTGCCAACTCAATTCTGTTAACTGTATGTGAAATTAGACCCAAAAAGAAGAATTTCTGCATCATTCGTTTTGTCTTCTTACCTGCGATTTGAAGTTAGTATCGATTTGAAGTTAGTACTGTCGTATAGGGGAATTTATCACGTTTTAGGCCCTGTTGTTTGACATAGCTCGACAACCACTAGCCCAATTTAGTTGAAATAAATTTTAAAAAATTAAGAATTACAATTCCCTTAATCTGTTCATATATTGTTTTCCTATACAAGTAACACTTTCGAAGTTAAAAATGAATGTATGAAGGGAAAAAATTATTTTTTGCCTAAAAATTTAAATTTTTTTTTTTAAAATACATAAAAAATCCAAAATGGAAAAAAAGTTTCAAGTCTAGTTATTTTTTCGCAAAGTCACATAACCTATGAGCAAAATGAGACAAAGATCATAAAAATCGATGCACGCGTTTCGCTTTTATTCGCAATTGAGTAAATGTATGAATTTCAAAAATTTGCTCGAGATATGCACAACATTATTTGGAGAAAACATTGACACCTTTTTCATGATTCTGAGAATTAAAAAAAAGGAATAAACAAAAGGTTATTTGATTTTTATGATTGCGGTAATAAATGTACGTGGACAATTAAACGGAAAGTGGACCTTTTTATTATTTTGGTTTTTCCGATGGCTACCTATATGATTTTTTTTACAGAAATTGCACCCACATTTAAGGGTGGTCATTATTTTGAAAGTTTTGCATAGTTTGAAACGTACAAGTGCTGAATCAGGTATATAGCCAGCCGCCCTTAAAATATGCGCCCATTTATAAGTACCTGGCAGTAAAATATTCAAAAATACGTAGTATTTATAGGTGTGCATTGATCGATTTTTAGCATTCAGCCAGTGCCGACGAACGCGAACAGTAAAAGTGATTTTTCTCCAGTTTTTTAAAAGTGAATAACAACAAAACATAAAATATATCAATATGGAAAACAACAAGTGCCCATATTTGGATGAATATTGTTACGTTTGTGGTCATATCGTCCGAAAAATACAGAAAAAATATCGAAAAAATTTGTTTACTGAGCAATTAAAAACCGCGTATTGTAATTATTTCGATGAAGCAGATTTAAGTGGTGCAAATTTTACGCCGAACACAGTGTGCAACAGTTGTTATAATACCCTTCTAAAATGGATTCACGGAAAAAGTAGAAAGTTATCTTTTATGAAGCCAGTAATTTGGGTGGAAGACACAACTGGACATGATGAATCCAGGTGCTATGCATGCATAAATTTTCGTCCTGGATTAAACAGACAACAATTGAAAACAAAAGTATACACTGCTGCATTTACTGCCACACTTCCAGTGCAACGCCCTGCTGATACCGATGCACCTAAACCTCCGAGTGCGGATACTGTGTCCCTGCTAGCCGAAACCGTTTTCACCAATCCGACCAATTTGGATGATGCTGATTGGATACCCGATATTGAAAATAGTGCACCACAACCGCTACCACAAATCGAAATGGATTACATTGTGGCCAAGCTGGGACTATCACAACACGACTCCGAATGGCTGACATCATTTTTGAAGAGAAGAAAACTCACACAGCAAAATGTCAGCGCAATATCATACCGACAACGCCAAGCTGATTTTCAGAAATTTTATTCCGTTGACGAAGCAAATACGTTCACGTACGGCCATGATATCCCAGGTTTAGTGAAAAAATTGGGAATGGATTATATCGCTAGCGACTGGCGTTTATTCATCGATGGTTCAGTTACTAGTTTGAAGGCTGTGCTGCTGCAAAAAAAAAATAAAAAACCATGCATTCCATTGGGATTCAGCACAACTATGAAGGAAACGTATGAAGCATTGGGCGAAATTTTGAAGAAAATCAAATACGATGAACACAAATGGAACATTTGTTGCGATCTGAAGGTGGTCAACATACTACAAGGGATTATAGAAAAGGGCGGATATCCAAAATACTTCTGCTTCCTTTGTAATTGGGATTCACGATACAAAGGAAATCAATATCAATGTAAAGATTGGAAAGGAAGAACTCCCGAGCTCAACAAACAATTAAAATTACGCAATGAACCTATGATAAAGGACCTGGATGATATTTTGTTGCCACCGCTCCACATGAAACTGGGAATAGCTGGGAAATTCGTTGAAGTGGTGGTCAAAAAAGTTAACGGCGCCTTTGACTGTTTGAAATCCATCTTTCCGAAACTCAGTGATGAGAAAATTAAAAACGGTACGTATCGTACTCTGTATTTCAATATTGTCATATCTAAATTTGTTAATTTCTATACATTCGCATTACCAATAATTTTTTCGTTTTTCTTATGTATTTAAAACAGGTATTCTCAATGGACCTGATATTCGGAAATTGATCAAAAGTGATTCTTTCACACATTTGCTTTCAGAGCATCACGACCACCAACATGCATGGAACGCATTGAAAGAAGTAATAGAAGGCGTTCTAGGAAAGAACCGTGTCCAGCGAGAAGAGATACAGCAACGAGTGGACAGGTTGCTGTTTTAATTCGAAAAAATCGGTGCATCCATGACGCTGAAATTGCATTTCTTGCACCACCACCTCGATACTTTTTTTGGACAATCACCTCAGGAATCAGACGAACAAGGAGAGAGGTTCCACCAGGTGACCATGCCATTTGAAAAGCGGTTCAAAAGCAAAAAATTGAATGCATTGCTTGCGGAGGTTTGTTGGTTGAGTTCCACAATTATGCAGTTTGAAGAAAGCACCGAAGATGAAGACATTGAAATTGGTGGACACAGTGAAAGAAACACGCCCTTGAATAGTATGTGTATCTCGAATGACGATACAGACTCAGACCATGAATATGAACAACCTACGAAGAAAACAAGATCATCAGAACCACAAGCGTCAACTTCTACAAGGATGGATATTGCCAATAATTGAAAAAATGTTCTAAATTTTGTTTTTATGCATATTATAATTGCGTATTAATTGCATATTATTTTATTTTCATTAAGTTTTTATAAATAAAGTTTTTTTTTTTTTTTCATGATAATTTTTTAATTTATATTTTTATTTTAAGGGTGGTGGCTATAACTGATTTTTGAAATTCATACATTTACTCAATTGCGAATAAAAGCGAAACGCGTGCATCGATTTTTATGATCTTTGTCTCATTTTGCTCATAGGTTATGTGACTTTGCGAAAAAATAACTAGACTTGAAACTTTTTTCCATTTTGGATTTTTTATGTATTTAAAAAAAAACATTTAAATTTTTAGGCAAAAAATAATTTTTTCCCTTCATACATTCATTCTTAACTTCGAAAGTGTTACTTGTATAGGAAAACAATATATGAACAGATTAAGGGAATTGTAATTCTTAATTTTTTAAAATTTATTTCAACTAAATTGGGCTAGTGGTTGTCGAGCTATGTCAAACAACAGGGCCTAAAACGTGATAAATTCCCCTATACGATAGTACTAACTTCAAATCGCAGGTAAGAAGACAAAACGAATGATGCAGAAATTCTTCTTTTTGGGTCTAATTTCACATACAGTTCACAGAATTGAGTTGGCAATCAATTAACTGAAAAATGTTGTACTGTGTAATATATCAAATAAAAAATAAATAAAAAAAATATATAAAACAAATAAAAAAAATTTTTTTTTTTGCCTCAGCTGGGATTCGATGCCACGTTTTCTCTAACCAGTATACACGTTTGTATGTATGTATGTTGTTGTTGTAATGTTGTTTTTGTGAAAAAAAAATCGAGGTGGTCGTGGGTTTTTGCTCATATCTCAGTTGTTTATGTGCCGATGTTTCTGATTTTCAATACCGATCTACTCCCGAATATTTCTGATATTTTAATACCTTACCCGAGTCCAAGCGATGTCGGGGGGCTTCAAAAAGTTGATTTCAACATACACACGGACCCTTTTTCACTGTGTGAAGGGTATATATAGGTTTGTCATTCTGTGTGAAATTTCTACAATTTTGATTTCCGACCCCATAAAGTATATATTTTCTGAAAGCTTATGAATAGGGGAGTCGATTATGTATGTTTTTATATGTATGTACGTATTTTATATGGGATGAATGGTGATACAAACTACTGTTATTGCATGACTACACGTTGTGAAGGGTATATAAGATTCGACACGGCCGAATATAGCGCTCTTACTTGTTCACTGTGTGAAGGGTATAAAAAGAGAATATCGCACAGCTATTTCAAAAGTGACACAACTCAAAATTTTCATTTTTTCAGAAATCAAAAAAATATTTTTGACCTAAATAAAAATAGTTAAAAACAAAAACTTTGGACCATTTATTCGAAAAACCATGCAGATTATGATCTAAAGCGTTATTTTATTTTTTTTAAATATTTATGCACTACATAATCAATTTTTAGTTGTGTCATTTTTGAAGATGTATTATTTGCACAAGTTACCGAGTTATTTTAAATTATGTCACTTTAGCTGAATTCTTTTCTAGTTGTGACACTTTTGCTGAATTACAAATTAAAAAAAAATCAACGTAAAATTTTGAAAAATATCAAATTAATTTATTTATTCGAAAATACTTGTAAACTTAAGTTATAAAATTCAAGAACTTTTAATATAAAGAAATCTAATTTGTGTATTAAACATGAACATATAAACTTAAATTATATACTTTATGTACAAGGGAAATTAACACTTTTATTTGAAAATACATTAGGAACTAAAAATGTATACTTCAAGAACTAATATACAAAAAACCCGATTTATTAAATAAAATATATGTACATATATATGTATAAATAAATTCACTTCAAAAACTTTTAACATAAAGCAAAATAATACAAACATTTTATAAATATATTAATTAATAACGTGCTTATAGTACGCTTCATAATATTAATTTGGAATGACTTTCTTTTTGATTAATTCCATAAGGTATTTTTTTTTCGGCTAAAGTAAAACTGCTAGAATACGCTTTCGTTAAACTGAAAAAAGAACGTTGAAATATTAGTCCCAATGTAATCTAAGGTAAAACTGTTTCCAGGAAAAAAACCTGGATTGGGAATTGACACGAAATGTATACAAGTGGACAACATACAAAGACAAATAACAAAATACCTGATTAAATCCCAAGATTTTGTAGTTATATTTCGCACCTTAACTTCTTTGAAACTTGTGTCTTTGTACGATGTTTTGTAATAAAAGGACTCGGTGCTGTTTTTTTCAACTCGAAGAATTTTAATGTCCTTCCATAAGAATTTTTCTTTTTGAACGTTAGTCGTAAAAGTTTGACCCCATTCCTCCTGCAAGGTTTTTAAATCGTAAAAGTCGTTGTGCGACAGTTGATGTAACTTATACGGTGGTCCAGTTTTCTTAGCAGTTGCTATTAAGCTTATATACTGCTCTGGTATGTAAATGGGAATGCAAGTAACATGCCTTTTAATCTGTTTTTCGATTACACTATGCACGTTATCTCCTTCGTTTTGTGAGTGTCCTGTTATTAAAAACTTATGGGTTATGCTTTTCATATGATGTTTTTGAATTGCATAGCAATACATGGAAATCAAGTATTTGTTTTTTTGTTGACCAGCACAGTTATCTGAATAAAAAATAAACTCCACTTCTTCAGGATTGCTGACCTTTTGCATTTCACTTTCAATGTACCGCAGGACACAGCTTCCGATTTCAAATGATCCTCGATTTCCTTCTATCTCGCTCCAAAAAAAAACATTCAGCGTTTCTTGCGTAAAGGTCACTTATGGTAAAATTGTAACAGTAAATTTTGTTTTTATAATAAAAACTAGATGTCAAGCCTTTTGGCAATTGAAGTACTGCTTGTAGATCGTACACAGCCACATGAGATCTTTTCTTGTCCTCTTGTTTCTCTTTTCGTGACAGTTCCTTCTCTTCCTGGTGTGATGTGTGAGCTTCATACAATTCTTACTTTTGCTGGTCACTTGCATTTTTGTAAGTTTCGCAAAAGTCGCACTGGTCCCTTTTTAGGTTTAAAAAATTATATATTAAACTCAGTATTAAATATTCGATTAAACATAGACGAATGTGCAAAAGGTAAATTTTCGTTCATTCGAAGCTCCTTGTAGTCGCGATATAAGTCTGCAATACATTTACTGCCTTCGATAAACTCACGTGAAGATTGGTTTCGTAAGTAATGTGACTCAACTCTGGGTATGGCCTTTATAAACTCCCTAATGCTATCTTTAATTTCTGGGTCTACTGTGGGATGGTTATCATGTTTGCCTCTCAAGTCGGGATCGACGAAGCCATTCGAGTTCTTTTTCGATAAGGTTGTGCGTATATACCGACCGCTTATTCCAAGAGTAGACATGAAAAAAGTTTGCAAACTCTAACTTTAATAACGTTCACCGTAAAATAAAATGTGTTGTTATGCTTGCGGAAGTTTCCTCTACATGAGTATTGGTATTTTGGTATTATAGGTTCCACAGTACCTGCTATATATTCTCTTTGCCTTTGCAAATCACCTAAGCTCCAATAATTATCAAATAATTGTTGTCGGTCAGCTTCACTTATTTGATCAGTACATCGCAATCGGCATGTGTCTCCGCAGGGCTGTACCATTTTTCTTTCTTCAAACGATCTTCTTGATTTGGCTTGTGACACATAGGATTTTCTGGAATTCCTTAACAATTTCGCCTTCTTTATACTCCAATTACGTGGCTTACGACCTCTTTTTTTACCCTTATTATTTCTGTTATCATCTAGCTCTTCATCATCTATAGTACTGCTTGAATTTAAAGAACTAGATGAGAAATCTTCACAATTTAAATTATATTCATCACCAGAGCTTGCTTGAAATGGATCCTGAATGCTATCTTCATATTGATTGGATAGACAGTAACTGCTTGTTGTAAGTCTTGCAATCCGCATCTTACATTCCGCGGTAACAAGAGATGAATAAGTTTCATCTTGCGACATGACCTTTGTTTAAGAACGAAAATTCGTCTAAACTGACCTAAGTCAAAAATCTCTTTTTTTATAGCAACAAAATTTTTAAATTACTTCAAAATGAAGTTTTATTGCATTTGATAATTGATTTCCAAACTCCACAAAAGCAAAAGTGTTAATTTTCCAAAACTAAAATACAGAAATTAAATAATAATGTTTTTTTCTTCAAAAGCATCCTAACTCAAAAACTTGATATTTTTTTCATCTCAAGCGTCACAACAAAAAATAATATAAATGATTCGTACTTACGTCAATGAGCTAAACTGACAAAACTCTAATTAATACACACTCCAAAAAAGAATTATTTTATCAAAAGTGTCACAATTCGAATTAAAATTAGCAGTTAGCAGTACGATCTACTACCCTTAAATTTTCTGATACAACTAAAAAGAAGTCACTTTTATGAATTGCAACTTTATACCAATTGAAACATAAAAAGAAACATAACTGTTTTTTAGCAACAGTTAACAACAACAAAATACCTGATGTTTTTTTTTACAGATAAACAAATGTATTGTGCATAGTTTAAGCATATAAACTCGAAAAATGAAAATTTTAAATTGTGTCGCTTTTGAAATAGGTGTGCGATATGTACTTTTTTGGTTGCCCACTTTTTTTCAACCTCAATTTGAATCAATTGTCCTTTATTTCGAAAATCTAGAATTATAAACGTAGAAAATACAAAATGTACTTTTTGGTCCAGAAAACTCAAACAGTAAGCGAAATTCCTCAAATTTTGGAAACAAACTTTGTGCATTTATATGACAAATGGCAAAACCATGTTGATGTTTAGCTAAAATTCAATCCTGTTACCATCTCTAGAACCAAACTGATTATTTGAAAAATTTGTTATATTTATTATATAACTTAACAAAATAAGACTTATTGATACAAAACCAACTTATGTACACATGTAGGGGGGATATCGAAGTAGATCTCTTCCATAAACGGGTCCCTTTTCAACCCCCTTCGTTACCCAGAGATTACAAGGATACCTTGAACTCATTGAGTGCCGTGCCGTCCCAGGCGTTTGCTCCAGACTTTTGTGACTTCACATTGCAGACTGATGATTATCTACAATCCTCGTGTGCCTGCATACGCATACTACATGCGCCGCTGTTTAAGGCACATTCTGCAAACATCATTCTCCACAACCCCGATCCCGTGCAGATGATATTTAAAGTTGCCATGCCCTGTGACCAAAGCAATTATGCAGTCCAGGGTCCTCCGATTATATCTGAGTACCCTGACTGCATTTCTGCCAAGGAGCCCTTCGAGCACCATAGATTAGTGACCACCGCAAGCACCAAACCGTGGTCATTCAAGTAGGTCAGCACGAAATTATATCGAAAAGACAACTGAAGTATCTCGGGGTAATGATCGATGATTAGACAAGGCAGCGAAGGTTATTACTGCTCTGTCTCGCATGATGCCGAATGCCGGCGGTCCTAAGCAGAGCAAGCGGCATGTTGTCGCCAGGGTAGTAATCGCTTGAAGTTAGAAAAGGCAAGAAAAAAAAACTGGCATCGGTGGAAAGACTAATTGCTATCCGAGTCTGTAGCTCCTATCGAACAGCATCCGATGATGCACCAAACGTTATAGCTGGTATGATACCATTAAACATACTTGCTGACCATGCACTACAAAGATATGAAAGGGCTAAAGGTGACAATTCTGTAAGAGAAACGCGAATTGATGAAAGGGAGGAGAGCATGCAAAAGTGGCAAGCTCGTTGGGATGAGAACTTATGACTTATAAGCTCATTTCAAATATAGTCAGTTGGATTGGTAAGAGGCACGGACAAGCTAATTATTACATTACGCAATTCCTGACGGGCCACGGACATCCAGGTATAATAGAGGATGTGGAACACGTAATGTTTAACTACCCTTGATTTGTACTTGACAAAGCTCGACTGGAACGAGAGGTTAGTACACACAAAAAAAAGGATTGGTTGGAAAACGGTTAAAACAATAAAAATATATTAAGGATGCACAATATATTACTGCTAGTATTAAAAGTTTTTAAATGGGACAGATTTTATATATTCATAAACGCAAAAACACAACTGTAATTGAAATTGATTACTCAGAATACTAAAATTGTTTCTCCTAACTGAATTGTCTTATTACTATCATTTGTGTCCAAATCGCTTCTAACACAACCAAATTTAATTACGAGTATTAGGTTGCAGTACTAAATATTGATACGAGTAACAAAAAAAAATCATCTATGTCAACGTTTTTCGAAAGATTAATAAGTTTTCGGTTACTGTACCCAATTATTGGTATATTGTATCATTATAATTCGATTACAATAAAAAAATACATTAATTTGAACTATGTTTGATCTTTAGAACTGAATATAAGTTGTATGTAGTAATAATTAGGTGTGCTCCACAAGATCTCGGACAAGTTCGGACTAATGAGAGTAAAATGAAAATTACTCTCTAAATTTGCCAAAACTACCCAAAATTGCTGGAACGCAAAAAACCATTTTTGCACTTCTTGTAATACTAATGGTGCTTACTTTTTAAATTAAAATCTATTTAAGTGATTTTAGACGCTTAAAAGCAATAACATTATAAAAACAAAACATTTGCATCATTGCCAACAGATGTTAAAAATAATTTAAAAAGAACTGAAAGAAAAGCTGAGCCAGTGTAAATTTAAAGAACAAGGGAGATATCTATTCACTAATGTATTTACCACTTTAACTTTTGCATTAAAACCTTCCATTTTGCTTTTTAATATATTTTTTAACAAAAACTAAACTTTTTCTTTTGCTTGCAAATTTTTTGATTAATTTTCAGTTTCATATGTAAACAAAAAACAGCTGATTGTTAAATTCTTGTCCGAACTTACCCAAAGAAAAAGTTCGTGCAAATTTGTACAGGAAATGAAAAAAATTACTCTCTCAATTACTCTCATAATTGAACAAAAATTGTTATGTGGAACGCTTTTGGGTAACTTTGGGCAAGTTCGGACTGTTTCGTTATGCATGTGGAACAGAGCTATTGGTTATAAGCTTCGAATTAAAAAACAATTTTTTTGACACAACTGATTTTCCTGTTATTTAAAATAAAAAAATACACAAAAATAATATATTTTTTTTTTTTGTAGTTCTGATCAAAAGAGTGCTGATGATGAAACCGTAGCTGGTTTCGAAAATGCATTCCACTCAGCTAGTATCGGATAACTAACTTTTCCTAGATATTCTGTCATTATCACATAGAACTTATAGCCTAATATAAAATATAAATAATATTTTTTATTGGTGAAAAAATTTGTGAGTTAGAGCAAATGTAATTATATAAAAAAATTTTAAAAAATACTCAGCATCTCGTTGTGTAAAACAAACAAGATCCAAGACCACAAATTTAAAAAATAAAGTTTTGATGTGATTACGTTAAATTTGTTTAAAAAAAAACACATATGTACATACATATATGTATGTGCATCCATCTTTAAAACACATAATGTAAATTGTTTTTGTGCTGGGGGTGCAAATTAGTTTAAGTAAACTTGAATATACATGCTTGCAGATTTTCCGAACGTAGCGGTCGCCGTTTTTCGTTTTAGTTTCGGTGTTTACAATACGATATTAAAGTGTGATATATTGATATTTTTGTCTTAAGAAGACAAATGTCAATGACCTCAACAAAAGGTGAAAGCCGTTACCACTACTTTCGCGAAACGAAAAATAAAATAAATTTATAGTTTAGGTATGACTGTATTTTCGGGTACTGTCTAATGTACATACGCGGTTCTCAGAACAACAACAAAGAACAGTATTAACTTTAGAAAAATCCAAATTTTTTCTTCTAGTATTGTTGCTTATCTTAACTCACAAGCTTATTTGTTAAAATAGATTGCGGCGAAAAAGAAAGATGCTAAAATTTAAATATTAAAGATGCACGAATGTGTAACTGGAAATATTTTATCTTACTTCGAAACTATTTAGCTATTATTGTAGTGAAATTAATTTTCAAATTTCTGAAAAAATTAAATTTAACACCATGAAATATCGTATAAAAATAATTTTAAAATATACTTATGTATTATATTAAACATTAAATGAATTTTTCGCATTGAATGCATTTTATAACTATCAAAAACATTTTTTTAAATTCCAAGCACCAAAATTTTTTGAGCTCAAACTTTTAATATTTAGTGTATTCACAGAAAGTCCTTTGGCGTATTGTCATAATATCCCAAAAATATTTTAAAATTTATAAAAAGAGTTGTATTAATTTAATTTTGAAAAAGACAATACGAAACTTAGTACACCTATTGAATTCAGCAATTATATATGTATGTTGTTTCTAAAAATGTTTTATTTTTCAGAAACTCAAAAATGTCAAATATTTGGATCTTAACACTACAATCAAAATTATCATCGAAAAGTTTTTAAAAAACGGTGATCCCATAAAGATTTCAAAAATAATTTTTAAATATTAATTAGAAAAGTATGTAAATACCGAGTATACACAAAAGTATGTACTATTTAAAATTATAGTCCACCATAATATTATTAGGATATATTGATTATTGCCTAATGTTTTAAATGATTTATTCTATTTTTAGAGTCAACTGTTATAACTTTGTATTTATTTTTTTTTTTTAATTTAGTTCTTCAAGTTTTGACATCTGAACCTTTGAAACTGTTCTATTTCCCATTGAAAAATATACAATAAGCGTCAGCGAAAACGTTACAAAGAAGAGAATATCGATGGCTTAATATAAAACGGGCGTATCTAAATTTTTAACGAAATCGCGTTTTCTCGAAGTCCACAAAATTTATTTAGTTTTGGTTGAAAATAACGGATTTATAGCCACATAAAAAAATTCAAATTTACTTCAATCTTTAAAAATTAATCCAGTTTTTCATTCTCAAAAAATAATGAAGTAAAAAAAATTTAAAAACGCCTTTTTATATTAAACTAAATTTAACAAAATATGTGAACACTGATGTACTTATTTTAGATAATTCAGATGATTGTATCTATTTAAAATTCAATTTAAGTCCATGTCTTGACTATGAAATCAAAATTTTCAAAACGTTTTTGGGAAAGACGAAATATGTTAAAAGTAATTTCCAATATATGACACTAATGATAGTTTTATTATTTGTTTGTTAAAAAATAAAGTTGCATCAATGTATCCTAGCTTTTCTGATATTAAAACTTAGAATATTTTTTATCAGAACTTTTTCAGTACATGACAAAATAGCTCAAAGTGTTCTAAAATGTCATGAAAATATAAATAATTTCTAAAATAATAATAGTAATAATAATAATTTACAAAATTAAAGTATAAAAAATTTCTTTAGAAGCAAATTTACATAAAAATTTTGTATATAAATAATGTAATTTTCACTTCTTATACATACATATGTATGTATTAAAATGTGTTACATTAGCAAATAGAAAATAATTTGCTTTATGGGATTACTAGCTTTATTTATTTATGTATAAGTATAGTTATATTCATTATGTACATAATTTTTAATTTTAACTACATAAAAATTTACATAAGTATAAAAATGCATACATATGTATGTATATGTAAATACATATGTATGTATGTATGTATGTATATGTAAATACAAAGATATTTAAAAACTTATTATTATTAATATGAAATTATATGTTAAGTATTTCTAGTCGTAAAAAAAAAAATATTAATATAAAATATAACAAGTAAGAGCACTATATTCGGCTGTGCCGAATCTTTTATACCCACCACCAATTTTGTGTACATTTAAAACACAATATTTATTATTTTGTTAATCGCTATGGAATAATCTCTTTATAATAAAATATGTATCACTTTCTTTGTAGAGGGTGGTTAAATTTTAAGGGCCCATGTTGAAGGTGAACCACACTAAACTTCAACTTTTTTCTTGCATTTCATTTGACATTTCTCAATCTCAGACTAACTCAATTTAAACCGTGGAAAGATACGCAATCGAGCAACGCTTTTAAATATTAAAGATTTTTATAAAAATGGGCGTTCAAATCAAAATGCATTTTGTGCACTTCGTGATTCTTTTGGTCAATATAATCGTTCGAATTCGTCCAGAATCGTGAGAATTGTAAAAAATATTTAAATGTCTGCAAAGCAGGTCTGTATGAAATGTGAAAACATCTGTGAATGCCATCTTAGTTCGTTGAATGGGAAACATTGCTGTTTTTCACGATAACGTGGCAAAAGAGCAAGCAACCTCGACTCATCATCGTGCCCAACAATTGAGCATCAACAGTGTCATTAAAAATTTGGACTATCGGATCGAGGTGTGGCGCCTAGGTTGGGGGGGCCATTTGGCCGATATTTTGTTCCATACATAATTGAAGCATACAAATATTATCATTATAAAAACAAGTAACAGTGCTATATTCGGCCGTGCCGAATCTTATATACCCTTCACAACGTGTAGTCATGCAATAACAATTGTTTGTATCACCATTCATCCCATATAAAATACGTGCATACGTACACGTTAGAATAAATGTGGCATCGAATCCCAGCTGAGCCAAAAAAATTTTATTTTATTTTATTTAATATATTATTTATATTTTATTATTTTTTTATATTTTTTTTAAATTTTTTTAAAAAAAATTTTTTTAAATCTTTTTTTGTAGTTTTTTTTATTATTTTTTTCTTATTTTTAATATTTTTTTTTTGTTGGTATGTTTTTTACATGTATGTATGTATGTATGTTGTTGTTGTAGTTGTGAAAAAAAAAAGGTGGTCGTGGTTTTTTGCTCATATCTCAGAAAGTTATGGGGCGATTGTGCTGAATTTCAATAGCGATTCATTCCTGGATATTTCCAAGAGATTGATACCATATACAGATCTGAGGAACATATAGTTGCTTCTAAAAGTTGATTTCAACCAACACACGGACAGACGGGCAGACGGTCAGGGTTTAATCGACTCCTCTATTCATAAGCTTTCAGAAAATATATACTTTATGGGGTCGGAAATGAAAATTGTAGAAATTACAAACGGAATGACAAAGCTATATATACCCTTGTGCACCACAGGTGAAGGGTATAATAAATAATAATAATTATACCCTTCACACAGTGAAAAAGGGTATACATATATAGGTTTGTCATTCCGTGTGAAATTTCTACAATTTTCATTTCCGACCCCATAAAGTATATATTTTCTGAAAGCTTATGAATAGGGAAGTCGATTAAGCTCTGTCCGTCTGACCATCTGTCCGTGTGTATGTTGAAATCAACTTTTTGAAGCCCCCCGACATCGCTTGGACTCGGCTGAGGTATTAAAATATCAGAAATATTCGGGATTAGATCGCTATTGAAAATCAGAAACATCGGTACATAAACAACTGAGATATGAGCAAAAACCCACGACGACCAACATTACAACAACAACATACATACATACAAACGTGTATACTGTTTAGAGAAAACGTGGCATCGAATCCCAGCTGAGCCAAAAAAAATTTTTTTTTATTTTTTTTTTATTTTTTTAAAATTCTTTTTTATTTTTTTTTGTATTTTTATTTAATATATTATTTATATTTTTATTATTTTTTTTAAAAAAAATTTTTTTTAATTTTTTTTAATTTTTTTTTAACATACATACGTAAATTTATAATTTTACAACGGGATGTTTTTTATATGTATGTACGTATTTCATATGGGATGAATGGTGATACAAACTACTGTTATTGCATGACTACACGTTGTGAAGGGTATATAAGATTCGGCACGGCCGAATATAACGCTCTTACTTGTTTCATAATAATTTTATTCAAAATCAACATAGTCCTTAAAATTAAACCACCCTTAATAACTTCGGTATGCTAGTAAAATGTTTTCGTAAATTTAGTCTTTCAATGAAAGTGGCCGTTAAAATACGCGTGTCAATAAAGTTTCTGCTAATAAACATAACTTAGATATTTCAATATAGTCCTTTAGTATTCCAAAATCTTTATTCATAGAGAAATTACATGAATTTAAGAGGAAAGTTTTATCTACGAAATAGTGCTAATTTATTTTTGTTATCTTATGTTCTCCTGAAGTTATGCTCTATTAAAAATAGGAATTTATGAAAATTTTGACCTAAGTAAAAAAAATTATCTCTAAACATTTTATTTTCATGTACTAATGGCTAACAAATTTTAAAATTATACAAAACTTATTTCGTTTAAAAATCTTTTAAAAGCAAAATGTTATAGAAGTTTAAAAATCAAAATCTAATAAATTTCCCGTTTTAGCAAAATGCTGAGAATGTATATTTTGAATCACCCTGTGGCCCTTAAAATTTAACCACGCTTTACAAAAGAATATACAGATAAAAATATAATTTGACTAAAAAATGTATTTTAAATATTCAAATACATATTTTAAATCTACTGATGCACATTTTTTTTTTATTTTTAAATCTATAACCTCATAAAACTCTGGAAACAAAAATGTATGTTTAGAGTTGGACACAAATTGTACTCTAGCTAATTTTTTGTCAACAACCTCGCTCATTTTCGTTTTCACGAACCCTCATTAAAAATCGCTTGTGGAATGAAAAAGGTTGTTAGCATTCCATCTAGTAGTTGCTAGTAGAGTCATCTATCTTATCATCTTTATCTTATATTTAGCTACAGTACAATAAATGGCGCAGTGTAAGATGAATAAATGCTAATATATATGACTAATATATTTTTATAAAAATTTAAAGAAAAAAGTTGGCGTGTCACATTTATTTTCCGTTATAACAAAGATTTGACCAAAAAGCCATATTTGCAAAATTTCAGAATCGTACATATAGTTTTGTCAGTTTTATTACGTTTTAAATTTCAAATATACACTGTGCGGTATAAATTTTCGTACATTTTTATCTATAACTCTTTTCCTAATTCATAGATTTAAGCGATTTTCAGAGAAAAATATTCTTTTGACTCGATAAATATATATTCGAAGTTTCATGACTCTACGTTTATGCGTCTGGACACAATTCAATTTTATTCGATGTGCGAAGGACACGGTTTTTTCGACCTACTCTTACTTTACGAGCTATAACTCTCTTCCTAATATTCCGATTTAGCCCATTTTCAATACCAAACAAACCTGTCTTAGAAAGATTCTGGCAAAATTTGAGCCCCCTAGCTTTTTCGGTGCGACCTCTATCGTGCTTTCAACAGACGGACGGACATAGCTAGATCGTCATAAAATCAAACCCCGATTCAGAATATATATACTTTATGGGGTCTAAAATGGATATTTCGATGTGTTACAAACGGAATGACAAAATGAATATACCCCCACCATTTTTTTGGTGGCGGGTATAAAAATAATATGTAGAAAAATTTGCTTTTTTTTTGCAAAATGGAAAATATTTTCAATAACCATTTTAATTGATAAAAACAATTGATAATTATTTTGTGAACCCCAACGATATATTTACTTTCAGTTACATCAGCCATATATTTGGATACAAATATAATATGTTTTAAAAATATCCATAACATTAACTAAATATATCTTCTATCACAACCATTATGTTACTAAAAGCCAATTATTGATACTAAAATACGGTAATAAGAAAGCAAAATTTCAGTTGCTATGAACGAATTGAGAGATAGTACTTAGAACCGAAGGAATTCGATTGGGAACAAATTTGGTTCTCACAACGAATCTGTTTTCTGTGTGTAGAGAAGTATATCCGCATAACATTATCTATGTAATGATGGAAAGCCATGATAACTGGCAGAGAATATGTACCTATATTAAGGAAGTGCTACTTAAGCTGCGAGAGGAGGAACAAAGAATAAAGGACTCCGGAAATTTAAATCTCGAAAAAAAAAAAACTGAGTCATACCACCCTGCGACGTAATACCTTAACAGGCAGGAAATGGAGATGAAAAAGGATGTGATTTTAGTCGGTAAGAATCCGACATAACCCAGAACATCAGGAGTCTATGCAAGATTTCCACCTCGTCCCAAAAAAAAAAACCCGTATTAGCGTTACCTCGTTCACAGAGGCACACCTATTGAGCTTCAGAACAAATTCGAGCACCAATTTCGAGTTCACATCCATACGCTGCACACATCTAATCACAGACTGGTGCAATGATGATTCTCCTCTCATGCACTCTATCCTCCAGCAAGTGGTCCAACGCGTGCAGCAATCCAAGCAACTCTGCCTGATATACGGACACATATACCCCAAAATTTGGAACAGGGTACAACTCAATTGAATGGACCCCGTCTCCTGCCCTTCCGTTCATAAGGGAACCATCAGTTAATATACTGATGGTGAGATTCCCCACCTACGACCACACACTCGCTTACACTGATGCATCTGATGCACAACCAACTTAAAAGCTTTGAATTTAATACGCAAAATAAATTTTCTAAATAATTTTTGATGTATTTTCGGTAACATGAGATACATTTAATCTAATTTTAATTAATAGTAGCGATTTTAGAGGGATAATAAAAAGTAAGATACTGTTAAAAAAATAGTTATTATAATTATTATTAGCAGAATTCTATTCGTCAAGGTTTTTAAAAAATTCGAGCAGGACAGGCCCATCATAATCAAACTTTCTAACGTAAACAAGTCCACGTAATGAGTTAAGTTCTCATTAGCATAAATTGGTTTATCGCTTTCAAACCCAGCTTGGCGTCAACATCAAGTGGTTCTGTTGTCACGGCGGTATTTACCAATTGAATTTAAAGGAGATTTTTTTTAAATAGTGAACGAAAATTTGCAACTAGTGCATTATCCATTGGGCTATATGGTTCATTGTTTCTATAAATTTTCTTCAGTCTGTAAACATTTCCTATATTATGTTTAAATTGTTCAGATGTTTTTAATAATAGTATACAAATTTTCGTTTTCACAGTAAGGTACACCTGTAATTCGTATACCACTGACAACAGAATTTTCTTGTTTTCATATTTTTCCCTTCAATTCAACTACCTCCTTTAATAGATTTACTTCTTACAATCGCATAGTTTCTAGTTTGTTTACTTTCTATGTTATTGTTATATCTGATTCTACATCTTTTATTTTCTCTTCAATAACGGATAGTATTCTCTCCTCATTTACTTTTATTTTTTTTTTATACAGTCGTACGGTTTTTGTTCGCTTTCCTTAATTGAACTTCTAATCAACTCACCCATTATATATTCACTTTCCTTTATTAGATCTCTAAAAAATACTTTTGTCATCATTTGATAAAAGAGAAATTTTAGACAAATTATCAATCGATGGTTCTTGTATAGAGTGTTGTTGTTCACAAGTTCTCTTTGCTGACAAACAAATTGTGTTTCATTTCTTTATTTTTCACTAAACAAAAATATGTAAATATACTAAGAACAAATAGTATTGCCGAGAATAGGGTTTTAACTTCAAATCATATTTAATATATTTTTTATTTTTCAAATTAAATAGATATTTTTAAACACTAAATTCAGATATTTTTATATAAAATTCATCGTTTTAAAAATCAAAAAATAGAACAATCTACTTTAAGAAGATGATATAACAAATGCGTAGTTATTTTAAACAGCGCAGCAATTCACAAAACTCAAGAAGTGCCGGATATTATGAATGAGACGAATAATACCTTACTGCCGTACTCATAAAAAATTTTTGAGGTTTATTGAAGGCTTATTTCACAAATTTCTGTGCAACATCTGTCAAATAAGCCTCTGATAAACCTAAACTATATATTATAAATATGGCAGTTAGTCTTTACTTCGACATACTTTTTAATTGAGAACTTTTTTTTTTCTAAAACTAAATTAAAAGCTCGAGAATTGTTGATTCTCTAAATAACTAGAATTTAGTAATATATTTAAAGAATCTGTGAAAACCTTAACTCCTGGTAATTATAGCAATCATTTCCTAAATATGAAGATAAATATGACATTATCTTAACCTTTGCATTGAATTAAATGTATGTATGTTTTTTTCATTAACATAATTTATAATAATATTAATTAATAATTTATTCTTAATTACAACTCTGATTTGTTTTTTAAAATTAGTACTAAAAAGTTGGAGTTCGATTTTAAAAAAACTGAATTTGATATGGAAAAGTCCAAATTTAATTTTAAAAATACTGAATTTGACATTAAAAAGATCTAATTTGAATATAGAATACACTTAATTTTCAAAATACTGATTTAATTTGGAAAACTCTTAATTTAGAAAAAGCCCATATTTAAAGTTAAAATCCTATATACAACCTACATAAATAACTTTCAAATTATGTAATGATATTTTTCAGTAAAAAGAAGTTAAAAATTACATAAAATCACTTAAATATTGACATACATTGAATCCAACAACTTTGCCAATATATAGTACAAACTCTACACTAACAGTACAGTTGAGTCGAGCTGATCCATCCATAATGTTATTTTCACCGCTAACAAATCCAAGCAATTTCAAGTGCACTAAAGTTGAAATTTGTGAAAGTAGGTTGCATGTTAGTCCGACTTTTTCATCCAGTATTGCATAAAAAATTGCCAGCAAACGATCAATGCTGAAAGATCTAGGTCCTAATGATGTAGACATTTTCTCTGTCACCTTAAAAATAATATAAAAAAAATTTTATGTATTATTAATTAGATATACAGAATAAATATGAATGTTTGTAAAAAATTATGGCCTTCCTTCGAATACTTAACTACCGTCGAATTCAAATAATAGAAAAAAATAAAATTTTTAATATTATCAATTATTTCACACACCCATATATTATCTAAATATTCAGTATCGAGATCGGAATATACAATGGCTAATCAACAGGCATAAAAAACTGTTTATCCTAAAGCTTTTTATAATTTTGTATATTTTTAAACGGAGAACTGTTGATTTTCCTTTCCACAAGCGAAAGGAACAGTTTTCAAAAACTTGAATCGGTTACCGTTGAAATTATAGCTTTAAAAAATTATATTAAAAATTTAATCATTGAAACACTCAAATTCAATTGTTGCTTGTGATTTGCATATACATAGAGTCCCTTTCCATACAAATGAATCCATGCAGGTTTATTTGATACCATTTGTAAGATCCTTAATGTTTCTACTCCAGTTATTCAGTTTATTCATTGTTTAGAAAATAAAAACAAAATAGTTCTAAATTCTCCTGATGGTGTTATTTGTAAGGCTAATGACACCTCATGATAAACATTTTCTGCTAAAAGCTTTAAATGAATATAACAAATCACGCAAAAACTTAGCAAATATAGTGAATATGATGAAATCCAGCATTATAATGTTTCAACATAACTTCATTCCTCAACAAGCTATAATTTGCTTATTTTTCTTAAAGCGGATATTCTATTATAATTTTATTTATTTAACTAATTTTTCATTAACAATCTGGGTTCCGTTCCAACCACAGCTGCAAAGCTGCTTTTGCAGATGTATCTGAGAACATCAGGTTTAATCTTGATAATGGTAAAATTAACTTTTTGGTATTACTTGATCACTCGAAGGCATTTGATACGATAGATCATTACATTCTTTGTACCAAACTTATGTCTTTATTCAAATTTTGATCGACAACTACTGAACTAATTTCATCGTATCTCTCTGGTCGGTTTCAGTCAGTTTATGTTAACAACACAGTTTCTTATCCCTTACAATTAAAAAGAGGAGTGCCTCAAGGATCTATTTTGGGACCATTAATTTTCTCAATTTACGTTAATGGTTTACCACAACAATTATCTTACTGTAATGTTCATATGTATGCAGATGATGTGCATTGTATATTTGCAGCCCGGTGCAATCAATCACAGAAAATATTAACAAACCAGGGAACGAAAATGGCTTTTATGATTTTGTTCCAAGTACGAAAACAAAATGTACTTTTTAGGCCAACAAACTTAACAAAAATGTTTATAAAAATTCAGTATACAATAAAAAATATTAAATATTACATTCATAGGTACATACGTAGAGATCGGTTATTTAACAAATTCTATTTATTAAATACTTTTAGATAAGAAATTTTCAGTATTCTAAAATTAAAGCAGCAAGAATTTGTTGACTTCAATAAATCTTTTGTTTTTTATCAAATTTAAAACAGTAGAAACGTGTAGTCTTTTTCTTTTATTTTTTTTTAATTAGGTTTTGAAAAGAAACAACTCGTTCGACGTTGGCCGATGAATGTGGAATATACAGAATTCATGAAAATATTTGAATCTTTGTATGATCTAAATTCAATCACATCGGCTAGTGATTTGTACTGATTATTTGTTGCTTCAAAGTTTGTTTGTTCGCGTGGAAACATTTTCACCAGAAGAGGTACTATTCTTTTTCTGGAGTAAACTTATCGAACCATTTTAGTACCTCATTATTAAAGTCCACCTTACATGCTTACGAATCATAAGTAAAATAAAATACATATAACAACAGCCAAGTCGAGTTCATGTACCCGGTGGTGCCAAATTAACAGGTGATTTTCGTAAGAAGTTTGCAATAAAGTACTAGGCAGATTGTGTTGTTGCAGACTTGACACCACCTGGTACATCAATTCGCTTTGACAACAGCATTGCAACAAAAACAGAGAAGCTGACAGAATAAAATAAAATACATACAAACAAAATTAAACAGAACATGGACAAATTTTTTAATTGTACCAAATAACTCGCGGTAGTACCACGGTACCAACAAGGTCAAAAATGTACCATAAAAAGTACAATTGTATCATGATTTCCATCCGTGTAACAAACTTAATCATGACTTGAACAACATTCATCGTTGGGCATCGGCAAATCGACTATGTTTAAATCGCAATAAATCCAAATGTCTGATTAATAAATAAAAAAACCTTAACCCCTTTCAAAACAGACATCGTAATAAATTATGAAAAGGTTGACATAGTAACTAAAACAAATAACAAATAAATAAAATAACAAATAACTGAAACAAATAATATAGTGGTAGTGCCAAAAGAAGCAAATCCACCTAATTGTCCAGAACTAAGGCCCATCGAACGTTACTGGGCTTAAGTCAAAAGAGTGCTGAAGGATAGAAAACAAGTTGCTAATACTACTAAAATTTTTTCCCAGAAATGGTCTTATTCCAGCAATAAAGTTACTAAGGATACCATCAAAACCCTCATGGTCTCAATTCCGGAAAAGGTGAAACAGTTCATCAAAAAAAGCTGAATTTTTACAAAAAGCATTAATATTTTAATTTACTGTTATTTTATTGTTAAACCACGCTATTTTCATTAAAATGGATTAATTCGTTTCAAAGTTATTGCGTTTTATTCGTGTTAAGGTTTTATCGATCTCATTCTTTACAGTAAAAAACCTAGGAATTGTATTTAACAGCAATCTAACATGGTCAAGTCACATAAATTCACTAGTTGTAAAGGTATATGTATAATAAGTAAGGAACATTATGGTCAGTGCAATCTTTTACGCCGTTAAGAGTAAGAATGCTACTGGCGAAGGCCTATTTGGTTCCTAGTCTGACTTATGGTTGTGAATTGTTTTCAAGTTCTGATTTCTTGAGTAAGAAGAAGCTCGAAGTGTTGTATAATAATATTGTACGTTATGGTCAAAGGCAACGTGATAATGTGTGATCTTTTTCAAAAAATCTCTATGGAGTATCATTTGAAAATTTTTTAAAGATAAGAACACTAATTTTTCTTTGCAAAATTATTTACACTGAAGAGCCAAAATACTTATTTCAAAATATTCGTTTTTCTAGATCATCTAGAGGCAAAAAGATTATAATTCCAGTACAACTTAGATATTTCAATATAGTCCTTTGTCATTCCAAAATCTTTATTAATAGAGAAATTATATGAATTTTAGTTAAAACGTTATATGGGAGGTGGGCGTGGCACATGGATTTTCCGTTACAGAAAAGCCTCTTACCAAAAAGCAAAGTGTGCAAAATTTCAGAATCGTACATCTAATTTTGTCCGTTTTATTAGGTTTTAAATTTAAAATATATTAAAAAATACACGGAGGGGTATACATTTTCGTACATTTTTATCTATAACTCCTTTCCTAACGCATAAATGTAAGCAATTTTTGGGGAGAGATATTGTTTTTAATCGAGAAATATATATTCGAAGTTTCATGACTATATGTTAATGCGTTTGGACACAATTGCATTTTATTCGATGTTCGAAGGACACGGTTTTTTCGACCTTCTCTTGCATTTGGCGCTATAACTCTCTTCCTAATATTCCGATTTAGCCCATTTTTAATACCTTTAATACAAACCTTGTCTATGAGAAATATTCTGGCATAGCTTTTGCGGTGCGACCTCTATCGTGCTTTCAACAGACGGACAGACGGAAGGGCATAGCTAGATCGTCGTCAAATCAAACCCTGATTCAGAATATATATACTTTATGGGGTCTAAAATGGATATTTCGATGTGTTACAAGCGGAATGACAAAATGAATATACCCCCACCATTTTTTTGGTGGCGGGTATAAAAACCCTTTAGCTTAACATGATATTTGACCGTAAGTTAGGCAAAATTAAACTCCACAAAGTTCGATTAGCACTTTTTTCAACTCCGATTCACTGATTTAAAGGCACTTAATATTCAATATTCAAAAGCATGTAGCTTTTGAAATTTTTGGCTGATTGCAGAATTTTAAAATAAAAGTAGAAGCTAGATATAAAAAAAATTATGCCAATAGTGGTTCCTTAACTATATAACTTTTTCTGAGCAATTTATAAAAAAAAGTCAAAAATGTGATATTTTTATTATTATTGTTATTGCTATTCGATTGTTTAATACAATTTATTACATCTTAATCATTTTACGAGTCAAAATGGCAAAACAAAAAAATTTTAAATCCATCGGAAAAAACTAAAATCGATGTTGACCAATCTTAAGGATATTCTAACCGCGCAATAGATAAAAAAATTAAACGAAGCACAACAGTTGTCGACAATTACATCAAGGATCCCGAGGGGTATAGAAACATTTTTAAAAGAAGGGTTTCATCGTCTTTATCTACGTTTAAGAAAAGAAAAATCATTAGAATTGCTTCTAATTCTGCCTTATCATTGTAAAAAAAAAGAGCTCAAGCTGGAGTGAAAGGTGTGAGTAACTTAACGTAAGGTCTATGAAGTAGGTAGACAATTTGATGACAAGCAATCACTAATTCAGGCCATTAAGGATGCTTGGAGTAAAATCTCGTTGGACTACATAAATTCTCTTTATCTGTCAATTAAAACCCATATATTTGAAGTTATTAAAAACAAAGGGGTTGTACCCATGGCTAATCGTAAGTAAAAAAAGCAATAGTTAGTTTAGGTTAGGTTGAAAAGGAGGGGCAATAAAAGCCCAAACCCATGGCAGGTATACACTTATGCCCAGTTGGCATGTTGTGCGCTCCATGTGGAAAACGGAATTCCCAAACAAAAACCATAAACATAATTTCCCATAAATAACGGACTAGTCCAAGAACGCAGTCCCCTCAATGTAATTCCTTATGGATTTCCAGTTCGAGTTCCAAGTTCGGCATAGTATCCACTGTAAAATTCTCGCGTCTAATATGCACAAACGCAGGACAATGACAGAGGTAGTGTACCAAAGTCTCATCCTCTTCCTCGCATGCTCTTCATGTTGTCTCCTCAGATAATCTCATGCGAGTTAGATGGGTTCTCAACTCCGTATGACCTGTAATTAGACTGGTTAGTTTCCTAAAGGTGAATTCACCCATTTGTTCTGAACAAAATTTTTTCCGGAGAATAACATTTTTTACTGAGAGTTTTCTGCACAAAATTTGTCCGAAAAAACAAAGCTGCCATATAATATAAAAATGCAAACAGTTGTACAAAGTGGCAGCACCGCTAGCAAACTATGTAAATAAATACAAACGTAAATTATTTCATTAAAATATATGTGAAGAAAATGTCGGATAGAAGAAAACTAAAATTATTATTTTTAATTATGTGCATAAAATCAATTTGTTTGCAAAAGAAATTTATAAAAAAAATCGAAAATAAAATGAGTCGCAGTGAGAAAAACCCTGTTTGAAATAATTATTTTTGTATGCACTATTGCTCATGTCATACAAACAGTGTCTTCCTGGTTTTTTTTTTGATTCTTCTATTAATTTTTGAGCCATATTTTCATTAAATTCCATTTTAATTGTTAATTTTCGGCAAAAACAATTTTTGTGTAATAAATGTACTGACACTGTGTGATGTGGCAACCAAATTCAATTTTCATGTAAATATTGAAAAAAGTGGCATTCCAATTCAGTTTCTTCTGAACAAGAATTAAAATTAAACCAATTCAAGAAAAAACTTTCTGAACAAAATAATCTATCTTTCTCTCAAAAGTAAAACATTAAACTCAATATAAAAAAAATTTGTTCTGAACTAAAATTTTATGGGTGAATCCAGCTTAAGTGTTGGTCTACTTAATCTCAGAATCTCTTTTGATTTCTCAAGATTTGGGTCACTCCATAGTGTTCTTGTCACCTTACCGACATCAGTGCTTTGCCATTTTCTGACATGTTCCTCCATCGCCCAACGTTTAAGTTCATCCTTAAATCGTTTAAGGGGTTTGGCGTTCTCCAAAGTTATAGTACTCAGAAGAGCTCCGATTTTGGATAATTTGTCGGCTTTCTCGTTTCCGATTAGCCCGTGATGGCTTGGTATCCATATTATCTCCAGATGTTCACAATTTTCATATGAGTTTATCTCGCTCTTGCATTGCAAAACGTTCCGGGATTCAACTTTCTCCTTTCTCAATGTCTTAATCGCTGATTGGCTATCCGTAAAGATACAAATCGGGGTTTCGCTATTCGTTTCCTTTATCCATTTAATTTCTTCCGTAATCGCCATGATCTCAGCCTGAAAAATACTGTCGTGATCTGGTAGACGGAAGTATTTGCTTCTATTTCGGCTTATGTCGTATAAGCCCATTCCAGTTTGGTCACCAATCTTTGAACCGTCTGTATAAAGATCGATTCCATGGGTGTTTCCCATCCTGATTATCTCATCCCATTCTCCCTTTTCCGGTATTATGGTGATGCAGTTAGTATTCTCATATCTCATCGGGATTTCATCACATGTTAATTCCGTAATATTTCAAATCGGTAAGATATCCGTTATTCTTTGGTATCTGGTCTTATGTTCTCTTATAAGCCATTCATCTGTTGCCATTAATCTTGTGGCAGCGAAGGCCGCTTCATATTTGACCTGTATCTCTATTGGTTAAATGGATAATATATTCTCAATGGCCATTGTCGATGTGGTCCTCATGGCGCCGCAAATACTAATGCAGCACTGTCTCTAAATCTTTTGAAGAGGTTTTATATTAACCTTTAAATAAACAACAAAAATGTTTTTTATTAAAATTAGTTAAAGTGCCTTTATTCAAATGAACCAAAAAAACATTTTCGGACTTTTTTTTACAAATTACTCAGAAAAAGTTCTTTAGTTAAGAAACCACTATTGGCATGATTTTTTTTTATATTTCAAGATGTCTAGCAACAATTTTTATTTAAAAATTCTGCAATCTGTTGAAAATTGCAAAAGATACAGGCTTCTGAATATAGAATTTTTGGTGCCTTTTAATCAGTGAAACGGAGTGTATTATTATATTACTTATATGTATTATTTATTTTATTACTTATAAATTCTTTACAAAATTCTCCAACAAATTTTTTAATAATTTTTTTTCAAGATTCCAATCTCTTATTGCTGTATTTTTCGTTAACAAAAAATGGTGAAAAGCAGAACTGTAGGTTAAATACTTCTTATTAACGATAGTGGCGGGTTGTTAATGTTCTTGTTTAATTAAAATAACAATACACTCCTAATTATAGACCGGTGGTTTTCAGTAGTCCTCAGTGGATATCCAATTTGATTAAGTGTATCCAATAATTTATTTTATAATCAGTTATGTGATAAAAACCGATTTAAAAAACAATGAAAGGTGTGATGTGTTTGCCATAGTCGTTTACAATCATTTTTTAAAATTGTGTTTCATTTCATCTATCGGAATTTATCACACCTCTTCAAAAATATCGTTCTATCACACACTTAAATATATCACTTATATTTAATTTCTATAACTATATAAAATAATGAACAAACAAGTTCTAGATTTTTAACTTAAAACACATATCAGAAAAACACGAGTCGTAGATTACCCGCACAATCGATCAATTTACTACCTATCATAAATAGTAGTTTTACGTTATAAGAAATTCACTTCAACATATTAGAAAAAAAAACGATGTTAAGATTAATTATTCCAACTGTAATGTCTTTATACGACGTTATAAAAAAATAGATAAAATTGTTGTATGCGTTTAACAAAATATTAGTTGATATATTACCAACAAAATATGTGAAACTGTTGTTTAATTCAACGACGTACAATTTCTATGATGGGTTGTGAAATGGGCAAATGTATGTTCAATTCAGTGGTCAGATTCAAACTCCGTTCCCACTCAAATTATTCATACAGTCTTGTTTGGAGAGTGTATTAGTGTTAGTAGCAAATACGCCTGGGATCTGTAGCGGTAACAATCAGTAGGTTCCCTCTGCTCTACTACTAGTTGGTCTGGGCACTGTGGCGGTAGGAACCCTCTACCAACACTACTACTTACTAGGTCTGGGCACTATTGAATAAATTGTTTATGTAACGAAATAAAACTACGTCACATTTGCCTCCTAGATTGAGTGTTTTTTGTTGACATTGAAGACTCGATCATCCGGACGCTTCTAAGCTTTGGAAAATATGAGTATTTGCTTATTTTAAAACGTTTGCGGATACCAGGTTGTATGGATATAATTAAAGACAAGGTCTAATTTTAAAACAAAATCCTCAACCGCTTTTCTAACTAAAACCAGATCAGTATTTTGTGAACTCGACCCTTTTTCAAGTATAACTCCAAATCTTTCCTTTGAATCTTTTTCATAAACAAATTTGTAGGTAGTATTGGTTTTCTTTTTTGTACTCAATACCCCGGGTAATAATTAATAGAACTTTGCTTGTTTGAATTTACAGCCAACATTAACAGTTCGATCCAGCTTCTTTGATTCATGTTAGTATGCTGAACATTTAGTCTTAGTCAATAATAGAGTCTTTGTCAACATTTTTTCTAGGACTTGTATCCTGTGCAACATTTCTCATTAGTTTTAATATGTTTTAATGCATTATAGACCATCTTCCTAGATGTTTTTCAAAAATTGTACTCTATTTGTATTTCACAATTTTCCAATTGTATTTCAGAAATTTTTTATCGTATTTCAGAATATTTTTTTTATTTACATATTTCTTTCCTTATCTAATAAAATTGTAATGCTTAGTTGCTTTCATTTACTTCAAACTTGTGTGAGTTTTAAACTTTTATTTAAAGTTAATAAAATATGTATAAAGGAAAATTTAATTTATGAATTAAGGAAATGCATAAAGAAAAAAAAATGGTATTTTAATGCGTAAACGTCTTTACTGCACGGCGTCTTCTTTTCAACTGAAATCAATCGTGCATTTGCATTCTCTCCCACATATCGGCCATCCTATCAGACATTCGCCTCGAATGCCTCTTCGTTGTTAACCCATGGTTTGATATATTCAGCGCAAGTTGTAGATCGGTTAGGACCCTCACAGCTTCCACCTTTTTCAACATCATAGGTATCATTAGATTTAACTATTGTTATTTTATATGGGGCCAAGTACTTTGGCTTTAGCTTTAGGCCACCTCCAAATTGAGTGCGTTTTATAGCTACGATGTCACCTTCTTTATATTTCACAGCTGGCTTACGGCGCAAATTGTAGGATTTTCTATTTTCGTTTTGCATTTTAAGCATTTGCTCTTTTGCATGTTGTCTTTTCTCGTTCCTCTCTTCGTTGAAATTGCAAACTGTTGCTTTGTCTATAAGTTGCTTTATTTGTAGGTCCTCAGTTGTTCGCCTCTTGACACCAGTGAGAAGTTCAAAAGACGTCATATCAGTACTTCGAGAATACCTAAAATTTATTACTTGTTGAACTTTAGAAACATGCTTATATCAATTTGATGGATTGTTGATGCTTAATTTGGCCAAGACTGTATTAAGCCTTTCTACTTGACCATTTGCACGGGGGAGTCCAGTTGTTACGGCTATAAGATTTATATTTTTGCTTCTAGCGTATTCTTTGAAGTCCTCAGAAGTAAATGCTGCACCTCGATTAGTTATGTTTTGTTCCGGATTTCCAAGAACCATACTTTGCATTTGTAGTCTTGATATAACCTCGTTCGCTGATGTTGTTTTGGTTGGATATAACCAACAAAATTTCGTAAAATAATCAATAACGACTAGTATATGTTTGTAATTTTTATTTGTAGAATCTAATGGTCCAAGAAAGTCAATGTGGAATGTGTGAAACGGCAAATCGTTCTTTGGCAATGGATGTAATTCACCTTACTGCTTACCTCGTTTTCTACTAATTTGCACAAAATGGAGCTTTTCATAAAATACTCATTGTAGGTGGGGTTACCCTTAAAGATCTCCATTATGCAATTCAAGTCGTCATCTTGAGATTGAGCTCTTGCAACCTTTGACATAACATCATCTTCCATAATCATCATGTCGGGATAGCGGCTGATCGCGTCAACATGCCGCATTTGTGAACCTGCACGATGCTCAACTACGTAGTCGTATTCCTGAAAAAAAAGTATCCACCGGGCAACTCTAGTACAAAGATTCTTCTTTTCTAATGTTTTTGTGAAAGCATTGCAGTCAATCACCAATTTAAATTTGGTACCAAGTACATAAACTCTAAACTTTCTAGTATTTCCAGTTCGTAGCTGCTATACTTCCTTTCGGCATCTGTTGTTTTTCAACTCATATAATAAATGGGATGCAAACCACCATCTTCAGCGGACCTTTGTAGCAAAATAGCGCCATATACATCGGTTGAAGCGTCAGTATGAATTTCCGTTTCTCGATTCTGATTATAAATATTTAAAACTGATCATCGATAGAAAGTTCTAAATGTTCCGAAATAGTATTGATTCTCATTATAGGTACTACGTTTTCGTCCGACACAATGAAATGAAGTCCATTACGATCTATTTTTATTTCAACGTTCTTACAAAATTCTTCACCGATTATCATATCAATGTCTATAAAATTATTCAAAACAACAAGAAAGTTCACTTCATATATCGCATTATCAATTTCAATGTTTAGTTTTATGCTACCAAGCTTTCACTTCACTAAGATTTTGTTCATTTGAGTTCTTATAAACATTTTCTGTTATAATATTAAATTTGCTTCCTGTGTCAAAAAGAGCAATGTACTTTTTATCATTTATTTCAACGTTTTTATTCATTAAATTAAGCTCAGAAGGTTTTATGAAATGCGTATTCGATTCATATTTTGTTCTTAACGAAAAATTTTTTGCAATATTACATTGAAAACATTTCGTGCCTTTACTCTTATTTTTACACTCCGACGACTTGTGGCCTTTATCCCTACAGTTATAACAAACAAAACCGTTCTTTTCACTCGGCAACACTTTTTTATTCACGTTCTGCTTTGTTTCAAATTTTGGTTTAGATTTCTCGAGTATTGTTTTGAAATTTTTTAGTTTTAAAGCGAAAAACTTAAAAGAGTTCAAACACCGTACAAAATAGTTTTATTTATGTTTATGTCCCGTATACCGTCCATTATGTATTGAATTAAAGAGCAATAATCAATGTTACCACGCGACGCCAAATCCTTCATTTCAAAAAAATATTTTTGTACATTTTTATCTTTCTTCATTTGTTTCTCCATCAATGCCTTATGAAGTTGAGCGCTGCTTACCGTCGTTTTGAACTCATCAACAAGAGCATCTTTCAATGTACGCCACGAAGTAATTCCCCTCTCACTCAAAATTAAACGCCACCTCTTTCAACTACAACGTCGTCATTGTTTGTTGTTTTTTGGGTGTTTTTTCCAAATTTATTCTTGCTTACTATAACGAACTACGAAACAGGTTTTTTTCAATAGTATATAGCACACACTGACACAGATTCTCAGCTTTTTAATTTTTTGTTTTTACACAACGGCTTTTTTTTTTCTTAATCCCAGACGAGCCCTAAAATTTTTGAGTTTTAAACTTTTATTTAAAGTTAATTAAATATGTATTAAGGAAAATTTAATTTATGTATTAAGAAAAAAACTGGTATTTTAATGCGTAAACGTCTTTACTGCACGGCGTCTTCTTTTCAACTGAACTCAATCGTGCATTTGCATTCTCTCCCACACTTGTTATAACTGAAAGTTAACATATTTTTATCTTTAATAAAATAGTTCTGCGGATTTAACTCTTATAACTACCATTTTAAAGATAATTTTTGGGATTTATTGCATTCCCTTTATTTAATGTGTTAGAACATACATATTTAAAAGTCAACATCAAAAATTTGCTTCTTGGGTCATAATAAAGACTCCGACATGAAATTTGTTTAAGCTGTTAGTAAATTAAAAAATCTAATTGAAAAACTCGACATGTCGCTATTAAAGGGTGTGGTTCAATTATGTATGGAACAAAATATCGGCCAAATGGCCGCCGCGACCTCGGCGACACACCTCCAAGCCTTAATAGGTTTAACGCATTGCTCGATTGTGTATCTTTCCAGGGTTTAAATTGAGTTAGTCTGAAATTGAGAAATGTCAAATAAAATAGAGAAAAAACTTGACGTTTAGGTGTGGTTCACATTCAACATCGGCTCTTAAAATGTAACCATCCTTTGTATGTATATATGTACATAATACGGATAATTATAATCGTGGTAGAAACACAGAACTATATTTCAGTTAAAAAAAAACTCATAATACAAATTTCCGTGACAATAAATTATTTATGTAACAAAAAAAAACTTCGTTACAGTTTATAAACAAATTAGAAATGTTTGGTACTGTATTTCCCCAAAATTACTTAAATTCTACGAACAACGGAAAATTAAAGAGACAGTAGTGTATGTGTGCACCTATGCACATCACTAATAATAGTGTATGTTTGTACACTTATGAGCAACAATATATGTAACATAAAACCTAAAAGTTAAAGTTGTTAAATAAAATTAAATAAAAGAAATTTATGTTTAGTCAGCGACAATTGTAAGTTCAATGATTCCCCATAACTGTCGCAACAGAAATAGTTGTTAGTATTTAAAATTGCAATGTCAATGTTTAAGGCCATGACTGACTATCAGATTTAGTCGTTCGATATGTCAAAAATTGTATGTGTGTTCAGAAAGTGTGATAGTGTGGACACAAAGTGCACATGTGTGACAGATTTTTTGACAAGTGTGTCCGATTTAATAATCTTTTGGAAATTTTCATAAAATAATAGTTTCTGTGCGATCAGAGTTGCTTTTTCTGAGCAAGTATGACAGTGTGGCATCCAATAACACATTTTGTTGCGATTTTTTTATGTAGGACAGAAAACTATCAGATTTTATTTTGACATAATCGCACGACTTTGTAGGATAGTCAGTCATGGCCTTTAAGAATTAAAATTCAATAAAAAATTTTATCGTGTGAATTTTGTTTATGTGAAGTAATTTTTTGTAGCTAAAATATCATTTGGATATTCAGCATTTTTGTATTGTATTGAATATTTTTGATTTTATAAAAATGCTGACTTTTAGGATATTGTTACGTTTATACCTTTTATAAACGTTGGAATATTTCCTTTAAATAAACCTCTTGAGTTCTTTTATTGCAATTAAAAACACTTTAAATTCGTTATAAAATTAAGAGCACTTTATTTATTTAAATACACTCAAATATTGTTCTTATATCACTTTACTTATTACACTTATAGTTATACACTTTTATTATCAAACTCACTTTGATACGCACTTTACAAGCTCTATTGTAATACTGATCACGTTAGCTGTGTTGTTCGGCTATTTATAGTAACATAGTGGTGTTCGGTAACATTCGACAAAGTTCTCGTATGTACATTCTAGTACATTCCAAAACCGTTAAATTTAAATTAAGACGTTAAGTAATATGCACGAATAATAGAAGTGCCTAAAAGTATGCTACACAAAATAACAAACAACATTTTCGAACAACCAGCAAAATAAACTAATACAAATAAAACTACAGTAACTTAAACTACTACAACTAAAATAAATTATAATGTAAATTAAGCTACTTAAAAATAAATCTGTAACACTACCGCCCGCTTAAGCCTGTTCGTCCCGAATAGGCATAAATTCACTTTTTCTGTACTTAGCGAGGCGCTCGAGATGAACCACTTTCATCTTTGATCTTGGGCTATTGTACTTTTGTATTCTATACACGACATCATTTATTCTTTTTATCACATTATACGGCCCATCCCAATGAGTTTGCAATTTAGGAGACAGTCCTTTTTTCAGTTGTGGGTTATATAGTAGAACTAGCTGACCCTCATGGAAGCCTTCAGAATTTGCTGCTCTGTCATATCTGGCCTTCATCTTGTCGCTGGTCATTTTTATTCGGCCACAAACGAATTCATGAATTTCGTCGAGATCTTTTTGTCCCCTTGAAGTGTCTTCTTCGTGCTCATCTATTGCCGAGGGATTAATACCGAATTCTAGATCACCTGGCAGTTTCAGCTCGGTTCCAAACATAACTTTTGCAGGTGTTCGGGAGGTAGAGTCATGAACGGCTGACCTGTATGCCAACAGAAGTTTTGGTATGTGCTCATCCCAGTCCCTTTGGTGTGCACTGACCACTTTTCTCAAGTGTTCCTCCAACGTGCGGTTAAATCTCTCGACCATGCCGTCAGATTGTGGATGCAGTGGCGTAGTCCTCGTTTTTCGGATACCGTATAGTTCGCACATTTCCTGGAATATCGCAGATTCAAAATTTCTTCCCTGATCAGAATGTAGCTCCAGTGGAACTCCATAGCGGCACACCCAGTTGTTTACAAATGCGTTTACGACAGTTTTAGCTTCTTGGTTTGGTATTGCGTATACCTCTGGCCATTTGCTAAAATAGTCGATTACAACTAGAACGTAACGGTTTCCAGCCTCACTGATAGGAAAAGGGCCTGCTATATCCATTGCTATTCGCTCAAACGGAGCACCTGAGTTGTACTGCTGCAGCGCTCCGCGACTCCGTCTTACTGGGCCCTTGGCTGCGATACATTGCGCGCAATTTGCTATCCAATCAGCTACAGACTGTTGGCATCCAACCCAATAGAAACGTTGCTTTATCTTCTCTATGGTTTTTGTTACACCAAGATGACCACCGCTTGAACCATTATGAAACTCCTTCAATACCTCTTTGACTTTAGATGATGGCACCACAATCAGATTTGTTGTCGATTTACCATCAGTACTTTCCCATTTGCGATAAAGGTATCCGTTTATAACCTGCAGACTATTCCATAGCGCCCAGTATGATTTCATCAGTGGACTTTCCGCTGATATTTGGTTACGGGTTGGCCTTTTGTCTTCCTCCTTTGCTGACATAATTTTTGCCAGTATGGGATCGTCTCTTTGCGCCGCTGACCAGTCGTCACTTGTCTCTATATGTGTTAGTCGAACATCAACGACACATTCTTTTCCTTCAGCTTTTGCACAATGTTTGCACTCCAATCTGCACTGTCTACGGGAGAGTGCATCTGCATTTCTATGTTTAGTGCCCTTTCTGTGCTCAATACTGAAATCGTAGCTCTGAAGACGTTCAATCCAACGGGCTAGTTGTCCTTCAGGTTGTTTGAATTGTACTAACCATCTGAGGGCAGAGTGATCGGTTCTTAGTTTAAAGTGTTGTCCATACAGGCATTTGTGGTAATGCTTTACACACTCTACAACTGTCAAAAGCTCTCGACGTGTTACACAATAATTTCTTTCAGGCTTCAAGAGTGTTCGACTGTAGTAGCCTATCACCTTTTCTGTTCCATTAACAACCTGCGAAAGAACACCATCTATCTCGTAGCCACTCGCATCGCTATCCAATACAAATTTCTCCCCAGCGATAGGATATGCTAAAACTGGTGCTATGCATAACAACTCCTTCAGCTTCTGGAATGCTTGTTCTTGTGCTTCAGCCCACAGGAATGGTCGTGACTTCTTGGTGAGCTCATGTAGACTGGCAGCGACACTGGCAAAATTGGCACAAATCGCCTGTAGTAGGTACAGAGGCCTAGAAAACTACGTAACTCATGCAGATTTTTCGGGCGAGGCCAGTCCTTCACAGCTTGAACTTTATCTTCGTCAGTTGATATACCATCCTCTGCGACTCGATGCCCCAAGTCTTTAACTTCTTTCTGGAACAATGCACATTTCTTTGCGCTTAGTTTAAGTCCAGCCACTGATATTCGTTTAAGAACTTCTTATAGATTTTTCAGGTGATCGTCAAAACTTTTACCCATGACAATTATGTCATAAAGATACACCAGGCATGTCTTCCAATGAAGTCCCCTTAATACGCGTTCCAGTAATCGCTTGAATTTGGCTGGAGCGTTGCATAGTCCAAATGGCATCACGTTAAACTGTCATAGCCCGTCACTTGCACTAAAAGCTGTTTTCTCCATATTTCTATTAGATATTTCTACTTGCCAATACCCACTTTGCAGGTCTAATGTAGAGAACCATTTTGTTCCAGCTAGCGTGTCCAGAGTGTCATCTATTCTTGGTAGTGGATAACTGTCCTTCTTAGTGACGTCATTCAGTTTTCTATAATCGACGCAAAATCTTGTGCTGCCATCTTTCTTTTTAACCAAAACTACCGGTGAGCTCCAAGGACTTGAAGAAGGTTCTATTACTCCATTCCGCTCCATTTCATTGACGAGCTCTTTGACTTCATTACGTTTCGCTAGAGGAATTCTTCTAGAAGCTTGTTTTATAGGCCTTGCATCGCCGGTATTTATCTGATGCTTCACCAGTGATGTTCTACCTTGATGTTGACCTTTCAGAGCGAAGATGGATGCATGTTTTCTGAGCAGCTGTTTTGCTTTATTCCTATCAGACGGCGATAACCCTTTAACCCACTTCTCTACGTATTCTGCTAGCATCTCCTGCTCTTTGTTTGACATACTGACAGGACCCGATTTCATTTCGCAGTTAATTATTGCCTCAGCTTTAGCACATTTACCTAATTCGGACTTTGGCTTGACAACTTTTTCACAGGCGGAAAGGTTTAGCACTCTTACAGGGACTCTTCCGTCATTTCTGGTTTTTACGAGGGCTTTTGCTGTTATTAGGTCACTTTTTATATCTGTTGGTTCTACCACCCACAACCGGTTGTCCACACAATCTCCCTCTATACGCGCCCATACTACACTTTCTGACTGTGGTGCTATTTTCTCATATTCTGTAGACACTAGTTTCCTTACATGCACCTTATTTTCATAACCAACATCTAGGGGTATTTCGACATTCCTCCAAATCATTACCTTCTGCCCCATATACAGACTAATGCCATGACTAATCATAAAATCTGCACCGATGATTACTTCGTCCACAATGTCGGCAACGATGAATACATGATTGACACTTATGTTGGCAACAGTTACATTTACGTTTATTTTACCATAGACAGTAGCAGGCTCCCCAGTAGCTGTTCGCAGACTTACGCCACATAACGGTTCGATTGTGTTCTTTACTAAATCGGGCCTGATAATAGACTGCGATGCACCTGTGTCTATGGTAAAAATATGCCTTCGACCATTGATATACCCACAAGCAGTAAGGTTGCTATTTTTCTGCTGCATAACTGATATAGAGATTGTGGGGCCCTCGGTTATGGGAGCTAGCTCTTGCCCCGTAGTGCTAGCTCGTTTTAGTTTAACGGGGACTCATTTGATGATTTCGTGTTCGCCCGTTTGCTGTTTCTAGGTGGCGAAACAGATCTAGCCCTCTTCCTTGGTGCTTTGCAATTACGTTGAAAATGTCCACCCTTGCCGCAATTATAACATTTGGCTCTGCCTTTGCCTTGTTTTTCCTCTAACGCCTGTATACGAGCCTTTAAATCTCTTACTTCATCTATTTCCATTTCTGTAGAAATTTCAAGATTTCGCACCTTATATATCTGCGGCTTAGAAAGCAATTTTGCAGTTTCCTGTGTTAGTGCATATGAAACTGTTTCTGCAAACGTCGATTTATGTGTGCCAAACACCGCGTGCTTTATTTCTGATTCACGTATTCCATTTACAAACGTTTCAATTTTAAACTGATCCAAAAATGGGTGATTTTCACCTGGATATGTCAGCTGCACCAAACGCTCGATCTCCGTTGCGAAATCTTGTAATGACTCGTTAGCTTTCTGTGTTCTGCCTCGTAATTCCATTCGGTATATATCTCGTTTGTGCTCGCCGCCATACTTACGTTGTAGTGCAACCATTATGTCATCATAGTTTTCTCTGCAGCCAATGGGTATACTTTCTAGAACTTGTGCTGCGTTACCTTTTAATGCCAAAATCAACTCTAAAGCCTTTTCTTCATTGTTCCACATACTTCTATTGGCAACTGTCTCAAACTGAAATTTAAAAACAGTAAATGGTGCACTTCCGTCAAAAGTAGGGGCCTTTATTCTACTCGATATTTCTGGAATTATTCGCACTGGTCCCTCATGACATTGAAGATCATTAATTTTTATTTCCAAATTTTTAAATTTTTCGTCTTGTAATTGCAATTTTTCATCAACATTTTTTACTTGTAACTGCAATTTTTCGTTAACATCTTTAACTTGTTTTTCAACGCAATCGACTCTGTTATTCACAGCCTCAGAAATTTCCTGAAGTTTCTGGTTCGTAGCTCTAGAACATTCTTGAAATCTCAACTCCAACTCTTCTTTTACTTCAGCTAATAATTTTTCATTATTAGCTCTAGAAGTTTCTTGAACTTCTAATTTAACTTCTTGAACTTCCACTTTAACTTCAGCTAATAATTTTTCATTATTAGCTTTAGAAGTTTCTTGAACTTCGGCTAATAATTTCTGACTGTTGAGTTCAATTTTTTCCATCATTGCTGCAAGCATCGTACTTAAATCCATGCTGTTTGTGGTTGCACGAGTAGAAATTTCCATTTCTTGAGTTGTTCAACTTTAAGCTCCTCAAATTTCATGTCTTTTATGATAATGCAATCCCACTTCTGACACCAGTTGTTACGTTTATACCTTTTATAAACGTTGGAATATTTCCTTTAAATAAACCTCTTGAGTTCTTTTATTGCAATTTAAAACACTTTAAATTCGTTATAAAATTAAGAGCACTTTATTTATTTAAATACACTCAAATATTGTTCTTATATCACTTTACTTATTACACTTATAGTTATACGCTTTTATTATCAAACTCACTTTGATACGCACTTTACAAGCTCTATTGTAATACTGATCACGTTAGCTGTGTTGTTCGGCTATTTATAGTAACATAGTGGTGTTCGGTAACATTCGACAAAGTTCTCGTATGTACATTCTAGTACATTCCAAAACCGTTAAATTTAAATTAAGACGTTAAGTAATATGCACGAATAATAGAAGTGCCTAAGTATGCTACACAAAATAACAAACAACATTTTCGAACAACCAGCAAAATAAACTAATACAAATAAAACTACACTAACTTAAACTACTACAATTAAAATAAATTATAATGTAAATTAAGCTACTTAAAAATAAATCTGTAACAATATGTTACTATAAAAGCCGCTATTTTGGTTCAATAAAACAAGAATTATACTAAGAGCAAAACTAAACAATTGTTTTTATTTTGGTTCTCAAAAAGGGCATTAATTAAGCTCGGCTAATGCGACAGAAAAGCTTAGAAATACTTAACTTTTTTTATTTGACACTGTTATTTTCCTAATACTACAGGACACACCCCCTGTTACGCCCACCTCCAATATAGCGCTTTAACTTAAATTCATATAATTTCTCTATGGACAAATATTTTGAAAGAATATAAGAATTTATAATAAAATATCTAAGATAAGTTCATTAGCAGAAATTACTTAGACACGCCTACTTTAACATAAATTACTATTAATAAAATTTAAATTATCATTAAAAAGACAAAATTAGATGTATGATAATTAAATATTTAATATATAGATTTCTGGTCGATGCTATTACAATGTGAGAAAATAAAAGCGACACGCCTACTCAACGACCACCTCCAATATAACGTTTTATCTTAAATTTTACATACAATAATATTAAATTGAAAAAAAAAAAATGGAGATGACATGCTTACTTAAAGTCCTATCTCCTACCTAATTGACAATGATTTTGGATAAATAAAGGACTCTATAATGAAATAATGAAGTTAAGTTCATTAGCAGAAATTACTAAAACACGCTTAGTTTAACGCCCACTTATCACAGAAATTACCATTAATGAAATTTAAAAAGCTCATCAAAACGACAGATTTACATTTTTGATGATAAAATTTTGCATTTAAATTTTCCGGTTAATGTTATTATAATGCCAGGTGACATGCCCACTTTAACAATCACCTCTCATAAACGCTGTATCCTAAATTCATATATTTTCTCTATGGACAAAGATTTTGGAAGCATAAAGCACTGTATATTGAAATATCTAAGTTAAGTTCATTAGTTAAACGCCTACCTCCTATATATCAATTTATATTAAATTCATATGATTACTGAATTGACAAAGGTTCTTGATGATTAAATTACTCTATATTGAAATATTTAAGTTAAGTTCATTGGCAATTACCTTGAAACGCCTGTTTACTGAGTAAAAAAATATTTTTCCCCGAAAATTGCTGAAATCTATTAGCTAGAAAAAGAGTTATAGATTAAAATGTACGAAAATTTATACCGCACATTGTATTTTTTCGGTATATTCAAAATTAAAAACGTAATAAAACTGACAAAATTTCTTTCTTTTTTTCTGAAATTTTGCAAACATTGTTTTTTGGTCAAAGGACTTGTACTAATGGAGAATAAATGTGACACGCCCACTTTTACACCCAACTCCTATATAACGTTTTATCCCGCTTTAACGCCTACATCCCATATAACGATTTATCTTAAATTAATAAAATTTCTCTATGCACAAAGCTTTTGAAAGAGTAAAGGACTATACTGAAATATCTGAGATGTATTTATTAGCAGAAACTTTATTGATACGCCTACTTTAACGCCCACTTTAATAGTTTATGTATACATAGAACATGTATTTAAACATTGTCTCTTTGGAATAATCATTTATCTACTTCAAAAATAAGCTGACAGGTGTCAGGCCTTTTTAATTTTCTATCACTAGGAACAATAAACTAGAAACTTTCAAATACATAAATTTTAATTGTATTAGTTAACCCACAAGAAAAAAATAATATTTGAATTTCGGCACTTTTTTTCAAATAAGGGGTACAAATTTTTCTTATTTTTGGAACTTTAAAAAAATTATAACTTTCTCATAAGACATAATTTGATAATTATTATCGCCCAATTATTTAGGTGAAATTTTTGAAAACTTTTAGGGGAACAAGATAGGAAAAAACGGGAAAATATGAATAATTCCCAATTACAGGGTCAATTATAATATTTTATTCTTACATACATATGTAGATATTAAAACATTCTAGACTAGACGAAATTGTACATTGATATTAATATATTGTTTTAATTTTTTTGAGGTAAAGATTTTATTCCGATATTTTGCTACCACATTGGGTAGCTTCTCTTTCCCTGAAGAAGCTACCCAATGTGAGTACAACGGATTACTTTCACGTGACCTCTTAAAATAAAAAAACAAAACCTGTATGCCTTGAATAACGGGTAATGACCGACGGCGGGGTGATATAGGAGCGAAACAGAGGGTGGTGACGCTCAGGCGGTACGGCGCTAAAGAGGTGTTAGATACTCTGCGGAACCCCTCAACGTCAACAACAACGCTTCCGTTGGAGCCGCAGTAGCGAACCTGCGGGAACAACTACTGCGTCTAATTCGCGACGACGGGCTGGCGAAACCGGCTCTGAAGTGTATTGGGGAACCTGGGGAACTCCACGGGATCACCAATCACACTTCCGTTCGAAACGCAGTAGCGAACCTGCAGAACCCCACGGGAACTACTTCCAATTACAGTTACGTTCAAAGAACGGTAGTGAACATGCGGGACACCACGGGAACAACTACTGCGTTTGACGCGCGGAGATAGAAAACGTAGAAGGCGCTAAAGTGTATTGAAGAATTTGCGGGACACCAATCACACTTACGTTCGAAGCAAAGTAGCGAACGTGCGGGACACCAAAGAAACAACTACTGTGTCCGAACCAGGATGGTGAGTGGGTGTAGAAGACGCTAAAGTGTATTGATAAACCTGTAGGACACCACGGGATTGCGCTCAACGAGTGACTTGAGACGAGAATGCGTGTTAGTGAACCTGCGGGACACCACGGGAACACTAACCCAAATTGTAGTCTAACCCTTTTGTTGTAAAATAGAGAAGTCAGCGGGCCAAATTCAGCCAAACATTTATCAAAATATGTTACAGTGGATGAGCATAATGCGACTCGGGCTGTTACCAAATGGCAACGTTGTCGATCGCTATTTAAATTAAAATAACAATTTTAATTCTGCCTATACTACATACAACTAGTTCAGGACATTATGTAATTACAAATAATACTTATTACAACCGATCATATAATTCATTTGATTATAACTTTTATAATAATACTATAAAAATAGTAAGAATAATAACAGTTATTATAATAAAATAGGTAGATAATTCTTAAATGTCAAAATACTTGTTCGTATAAATAAAAAATATACAATTTATAACGAAAGGAGATTATAAAATTCTTCATTCCAGTTAAAAATAAAATATGCATGTTAAAAATACTTATACTTTAGGGTTTTTTTTTTCTTCTGTTTTACGTGGGCGACAAAAACGAGGTCCGACTTTTATCGTCACAATATTTTTAACCTTTCTCAAGTTTGGTGGAAAATAAAAAAACATCAATTTCTATATTTCACAAACATATTTTCAGAATTCTTTTACCTAATGCAATAATTACCAGCTGCTCCATTTTTTTGATAGAGGCAAAATTTAAAAAAAAAATACATGGTTCTGAAAATATGTTGTATGAATTGTTGAGCAATTTATGACATATAACCTTAAAAGCCTACTCTTATTTTTATTGTTTCGTTTGTTATTGTTAAGATATATGATTTTATTTTTAATTCTGTAATGATTACTCCGTCAAATTCTGCACCCTAAATTAAGGTGTAGATACAGGATGTATTTAGGTACGCACCTAATATACAAATTGTACTGGCATACAAACAATCAAACATCCAATAAAGGTAGGCACACATCTTATTTGGACACGTGCATGATGTCAAAACTACATAACTTTACCTAAGGTCATATGTATACAGGTAATAGGTATATAAGTATATAAAAACAATCCCGAAACTAATCTACTATAAAAAGTTGGCGAGACAAGTATTTTAAGACACTTCAAGCATGACGTTCAAAAAATTTCGTGGAAGCTGCCTTCAAGAAACTTAATAGTTTATACGGCAATATAAATAAAGAGAAGCGAAAATAAAAAAATTGTGATGGTATTATATTTTAAGGAGGAAGGTAAGGTTCAGTATTTACTAAGCTATGCAGCCGTTTTACTTCAGCACCCAACAGTGCCGATTTAACTGAGAATTTAAAAAAAAGCTGTTTAGTTTTTAGCTGTTCGATAAATTCTAATTTTATTTTTAAAAATTTACAACTTATATACTAATTTATTGTATGGTCAGCATTAATATGGCACAGCAACAAATCAATATTGAATTGGCTGTTCCCACGGAAATTTGCAATGTTGACAATTCTTTTCTTTGAGCTACCAAATATTTGTTGCACGTGAAAGCAATTAACAAACATTCAATACAAAAATCATATTACATTATTCCTATCCCAACAGTTCACTACAAAAAATTTTAATGTTCATTTATGCTGACCAAACAAACAAAACAAAATTATAATTTTAATTCATTAAGAATACTTATTGTAAACAAAAATGAATTGAATTTCAAGTTCAATGTCATTTTAACTTAGAGTAAAAATACATAAGTCTCACATTGCTACAGTGCCTTAACTAAGTACAGATGCACTACAAAATAAACTTTTTATTGTGCATGCCAGTCCAAACTTAAAATGTATGAAAACAAACCGTACACCTGAGAAATTCAACTCCAATCACCAGGACTGGCTTAATAATGATACCATCCAGAATACATTGACAGAAGACGAACCAATAACATCAAACAGAATAGGATGCCCAAAAAACCTCGGAGTAAAACGGGCATCTTAAAGGCGACATAAAGCTGACATTTTAAGAATGTTTCGAAAGTAAAAAAATATTTACTACCACTGCATAGGGAGTTTTTTTAAATCTCTGTGAAAGCCAATATGCAGGGCAAAAAGCAAATCCTCCTGAATATGTGGTAGAAATTCTTCCTGATAAATTGATCAGTAAATAGGGCTAAGATGGATCATCCGTACAAGGCATTTTTAAGCAAAAAGCATCTTCCGATAACGCTACAATATCAGACGGAAATATGTTTATAACATCTGTTGTTCCTTTCCCGCTAAAATCGGATAATTCTTTACACTAGAAAAATCGACGACCGTCATCAATACATCATTGTCGAGCAATAATGTTTCAGTTTGCAAGAGAACGAAGGACAATCAAGAACAAATAAACAAAATTAAACCCACAAACAAACCGACAGAAACAACCTCAACATTGTCATGCTCAATTTGCAAAGACGCAAAATAATTTAAAAAATTTTAACGATTTTACAAACGAAGAAAGAAAAAGAAGAGAATTATGAATATGGAATTTCACCATTACACGCAAGAATAAGGTGTATACAGTTATTGTTAAAATAAGCGTATTCGTTTCCACAATAGGATAAACATACATCAAACAAAGGTAAGGAAAGGACCAGAAAGAAACGAATACAGGATGCGTTTTTCAAATAAGTTGAACTTAATGTAGACTTTCTCAAGTACGGAAACTCATACGATGGAAACACTTCGAGAAAATTTATTTAATATGAAGAGGTTGTAACTCGAATCACTGGAATAAACAATCAAATCGTTAAAAGAAAAAATTTGAATCTGAAAAATATGAAGAACTTTTAGCAGAATTATATCCACAGATAAGTTGACCCGACAGTTCATAAAATATTGTCGCATATTAATGGTATAATTAAATATCAGACTTTGCCTATTAGAGCTTTCTTAAGAAACATAGGAGTCCGCAAATAAATTTTATAAAAAATAAGTTTACTGAACAATTTCAAATCATCAAGGGTGAGACAATATGAGGATTTCTTCAGCATATTAGCAACATCTTCTGTTCCACTTTTTATATAGTGATATAAAGCATGTAAAGTCTCAAAAAAGTTACAATATAATTATTGTTCAGAAATTATTAGTCTATAAGATATACCTCTTTAACGGATTTAATAATTTTAATTTTAAAGCCTTTGCAAAGAAACAAAAAAAAAAAATAAAATTTAAAAAAAAAATACTAAGAAAAACAATTATTTTTCAACGATTTTCAACTAGGCACCTTAAAGGCATAAAACCATTTTCCACCACTAATTTCATAGGTCATATTAATCATATTAATATGAACAAGTAAGAGTGCTATATTCGGACGTGCCGAATCTAATAATACCCTTCACCATCATGTACATAGGTATAATTCCACATCGTAGCTTAACTTTAATTTCATGTTATACGCCATTTTTCCTTATTATTTCCAACGCCACCCTTGATTTTGAACTTTTACGTAGTTAACTGTATTCTACTAGTCAAGCCCTTTAATTTGATACCCACATTGATAGGGTTAAAAAAATTTGATCCGCCATTTTTTGTTAGACGCAATTTTGGATTTTACATTTTTTAATAATTTACTGTATTCTACTGGTCAAGCCCTTTATTTGATATCAATATTGAGGGGGTTCAAGAAGTAACATTTTAAAATACCAGATTTAACCCATATATAAATTTATTGTCCGCCATTTTGTAGTGGCGGCCAACATGAATTTTAATTTTTTATAGTGCTTATATTGCGCTAGTCAAGTCTTTTCAGATGATACCAATATTGACTCTCTCGGTTGTCTAGAAGCTAAAAAAAAATTGTTTTCATTTGTAAGTTTTTGGAATATATATTGAAAAAAAATAAATTTTGCCTATAACTATACCGATTAGAGCCCGCTTTATACAAAATTTTTCACGAATATCTCTAGATGCATATTATATCTACAAATAGTAGCAAAGAAATTATTCTATTGCTACGGGCACACGGCTGTCCGTCGACTCCTCTATTCATACGCTTTCAGAAAATATATAATTTATGGGGTCGGAAATGAAAATTGTAGAAGTTACAAACGGAATGACAATTCTATATATACCCTTGTGCACCACATGTGAAAGGTATAAATATACACCACCGTACAACATGAAAGTAGACTTCAAATTATCCTTTTATAAAAAATTGGATTAGTTATTATATTTTACAATACTACCAAAATGATTAAGTATTACCTTACCTTAGCTCTTGCGTTTATCGCTTGTAAGCGTTTTCGTTGTTTGCCATGATGTTTAACAAAAAGACGTTTATCCTCTTTGGCCGAGTTATAGCTTGCTAAAAAAGCAGCTATTAGCAAATATTTTCCATAAAATGGTAGCTCAAGAGATTGGGCCATTTTTTGGATGCTTTGTTCAGAAACGACTGTTAAACTCTGCAAATAAAATTTTGTTTGATTTTATTTTAATTAAGCTATCATTAACGATCTAATTTATACAAATATCTTAATTTAGGTTTTATATTTATATTAAACAATTTTTGTACTTTTAATCGTTATTACGGTTAATAACACTTAAATAACTATTAAACATTTTTATCAGTTTTGTAGTTCTACATATGTTGACAAGATTGTGTTATTTCCACATTTTAGATTAGATTCTAATACTGAAACTGAAGAGAAGAAATTATTATTGTTCTCTTTTGCAATTGCCTTAACCTTTTTACAATTAATACAATTAATAGACGGACAGAAATTTACTTTTTTATCATTTCTAATATTTTTGTTGTCGCATTGTGTTAAACAAACTACAAAATGGACACTGAGATCAGAAAAATTATGTAAAACGAGAGCAAAGATAGAAAAAGGTAAAAGAAAAACGAAAAAATTTCCAGCAACTAACTTTGTCTGACCATAAATATCAATATTGTAAAAGTAAGTCTTAGTAATGAAAGAATGTAATCACCAGTTATAAAAAAAAAGAAAAATGGCCCAATTATGCTTCTGGACCAAAATCCGCACCAAACAGTGACTCGTTTTGGGTGTATCGACTTTTTAATGTATGCGTGCGGGTTTTCTGTGCCCCAAATACGACAATTTTGCTTGTTTACATTCCCGCTAAGATCAAAATGAGCTTCATCTGAAAAGATGATTTTTTTTGGCAAAATCGGCCAAAGTAATGTCGCAATATTTCCCAGCGTTGTTCAAGCGTATACACAACCATGTTCGTTCAGCGGAAGGATAAAACTAATTATCTGTGAAATCAGACATGAGCTAAGTATTACCATTCACAAAATAAGCACTAGTTGAAAAAAACGTTAGATGGTGGACCCTTTACTTTTAAATTAAATTCTAAGAGTCTAATAGTTTATCATGCCAAACAATTTTAAATAAATTTGAATACATCATATACTTATTCATATTTTTATTCTAAGCAATGTGTTTTAGTCACAGTATAGCAAATACTTAATTTCTGAAATGATTGTTTAAGACAGAGTACCGAAATGCTCACTCATTGCTCAGTCATGTACATCGGTGATGATATATAAGAATTTCAGTCTTGTGCCAAAATTTTAGTTAGAAAGTGCCATAACAAATATATAAACATGTCTATTTAAAAAATTGAAACCCATTTATTCAGTTTTTTTTTTATATTAATACATTTTATTAACATGAAATGTTAATGTAGTATGGGTAGTCATCTTGAAGCGATGCGGGGGCTTACGTGCAGTGTGGCACAACTAAGAACTACCTTTCCCTGTCTGTCAGCGTCTGTTTCCTCCTATGTGGGGGCTGCTGATAGACTCGGCCACTGGGTGGTTTTCCCTCTCTCATTGAGATTGGACCACCCAGTGTTGCTCTAATTGGCCCTATGGACCACGGCTGGTCTTCACGACCCCGCCAGGGAGTTGTAGACTCGTATAAATCTACCCTTATCCACGGTGGGACTACATACGCTAAGGGATGCGTGGCCAGGAGGGAGCCTGGTCGCTAGTATGTGAACTCTGGATACCAGTTGACCTCCAGTTTCAATTTAGACTTGCCTGTGCATGTGGGGCTCTGTACGGGTCGACTTTTCTTTCCCCAATACTCGTGGGAACAAAATAGATTCAACAAATAATGCAAATGAAAATTGTGATAATCGGGGAAATTCGAAAGGGATGGACAAGGAAGCCTTGCAAAAGATGGAGAGGTTAGTCTCTGAGGATACTCCGATTAGACGTGGCCAATGGAGAGATCGGATTGAGATGGACATTGAAGCTTCGCAAGAGGCGGAGAGGTTAATCTCTGAAGATACTCCAGTGGGTAGAGAGTTAACGGTGAAGGACATTGATGTATCCGCCCCAGCAGGAGTGGAGGCATCTGTCCAGATCACGGAAACCTCGGACCGCGACGCGAACTCTGAGTGTATGCCCTTGGATAAAACCGAGAGGCAAAGACTAAATAGGAAACGTTGGAGCAGTAGGAAGGCTATTGAAAAGATATCAAATCGGATCGATAGCCTTATGGATGAGGAGACGACACCTGAAGTAAAGGGTGCAGAGGAAAAGTTTGAGGGTGATAAACCCAGGAACTTGGAATCGAACCAACTACGGAAAGTGGCCGTGAAAGATGCTGACCAGAAGCCGAGTAGTAGTTCTAGGACTAATGCAAGGCCGAAGGCTGGCGGTAAGGCGGGAAAAACCTACGACAAAGTGGCGGAAGGTGGACTCACTTTAGGTATTACCGACCTATCACTAGACGGACCTCTGGATGAATCACATCTGAGGGTGTTTAAAACATTTCTGCTGTGTGCTCTAGACAACCTCTCGGAGGATGGGGGTGATATAGGTTTCGTAGGAAACGCCAAACTCATTGATGGATTCATTGTACTTACGTGCAAGAATCAGTTGACGAGGAGCTGGACGATCGAATCAGCCAAATCCCTGACCGATTTATGGGAAGGGGCGAGGTTGAGAATCGATAGTCTAGGGGTGCTTCGGAATGAAAGCAAAATGGTTGTCATTGCTCATGGTGCTACCGAGGGCAAGGACATCATTTTGAAAAGACTGCAAAGGCAAAATGGATGCGTGAAGGACACTTCTAAATGGAGGGTCACTCACGTTGAAAAATATGCAGGTGCAGAGAAGGTGGGCGTGGTGCTTACTATCTGGTGTCCGAATGAGGATGCGATGGCCATCAAGAAAGCAGGGAGGCGACTCAACTGCGGTCTTGATCAGGCTATTGTAAAATTCAAAGGAGATGGATTGTGAGCAGGACGTCCTACCTGGTGCGGGGGTAGACGCCTCTAGGAGTCTATCAGGGAAGGTGGTGGGCCCATACCCGGAAACTCTGAGTGTATATCAGCTTAATCTGCATCATAGCAGAGCGGCTTCGGCGTGATGATGCGATGTTTTGTGGAGGATGGGCTGGATATAGCTTTGCTACAGGAACCATGGATTGTTAGGGATAACATCATGGGCCTGTCTCGTCAGACAGCCAGTCTATTTTACTCACAGACGGGGGGGAGGTTGAGGACATGTATCCTGGTGCGTCACGGTGTGTGTGCTGTGCCGATGACGCATCTCTGTTCGCCGGATCTTACGGTTGTGATGATAGGCGCGGGTTCGGGATCGTTTCTGGTGGCGTCGGCTTAACTACCCTATGACACACCGGACTCCCATCCTTCGGGGGAGGTTAGGAATCTGGTGGAGTTCTGTAGGTTGAGGGGTATGCCTCTTGTTTTGGGCTGTGATGCTAATTCACACAGTACTGTATGGGGCAGTACGGACGATAACCACAGGGGACAGCAGTAGGTGGAGTTTGCGGAATGTCATGACCTGCTGGTCCTGAACAGGGGTGTCGAGCCCACCTTCGTGGATGCACGTAGGGCGGAGGTAATCGACATCACCTTATGCTCTGTCTGGATAGAGTTGGGAATTGGAGAGTGGTGGACAGATTGACCATGTCTGACCACAGGGCTATCCAGTTTGAAATTCTATATGGTAGGAGGCGGAGGAAGGCGCGTAGGCGTATCAGGGTACCGAGGGATACGGATCGCACTAAGTACGAGGAGTGCCTCTCGGGACTTTCGGGGAGTGTTCCACACCGGGCACTTCGGAATACGGAGGATATTGAGCGGACGGTGGAGAGGGTAAACTCTACGGTCGGACTTGCCTTCGAGAATGCGTGTCCTCTCACGGCAGTGGATGAAAAGGATTCTACTCCATGGTGGAGTAGTGAGTTGGAATCCATGAAGAGGGACACGAGGAGGGCCTTTAATCGTTACATGAGGGGGGGAATCCTGACTTATGGGACGAGTATAAGGCGAGGAAGGAGCTGAAGAGGACTATACGTCTTCGGAAACGAAGTACGTGGAGGGAATTCTGCTCCGGCGTGATGGATACATCTGAAGTGGGGAGACTGCAGAGGATGGTGTCTAGAGACCCTGTCTCCAGAATGGGGCTTATTCGCGGGAGCGATGGAGGCATGACGGAGACGATGGAGGGGACATTACGGTCGCTGATGGAGGTACATTTTCCTGGAAGCTTCATTTCGAATGACTCATGGTTTCCCGTTAACAGGGGAGCCAGTGAGGTAAGGCGAAGGGATGCTCAAAGGATAATAACTCTTAATGGGGTTAGAAGTGCGGTTTTGTCTTTTGCCCCATTTAAGGCGGCTGGGATGGATGGGATATTTCCTGCATTACTACAGTGGGGTATGAACACTCTACTTGTGGTGATTAGGGAAATATTTGTTGCCTGTCTTTGACCGGGTATATTCCGGTGGCATGGAGGGAGACCAGGGTGGTTTTTCTTCCAAACCGGGGAAGAGGCAATGGAAAGAGTGTTGGTTGACTTCCTGGAGGAGAATACGCTGATGGAGAGGCCATTGAGTGGGAGTCAGCACGCTTACAGGGCTGGGAGGTCTTTTGAGAGGGCGCTTTTGATAGGATCTCTTTTGATAAACTGGGAAATGCTCTCAATGAGCGAGGGGTCGATTCTGTTGTGGTGAAGTGGATCGGCGCCATGCTCAGATGTAGGGCTGTGAATCTCAGGAGCGGAAGCACCAGGATTCGGGGAAGGGTGGTCAGGGGATGTCTTATCACATTTGCTGTAGAACATGACTGTGGACAGCCTACTCAGGAGACTGGAGGTAATGGGCATACATACGGTAGGGTATGCGGATGATGTGGCAATTATGGTTGGTGGTAAGTTCATGGAGACCATTTTAGGTTGCATGAGACAGGCGCTCAGAGAAACCGAAGAAAGGTGTTGTGAACAGGGACTAACCATAAATGCTGGCAAGTCGAATGCTATGCTCTTCACGCGGAGAAGGAAGGGCATAGAAATTGAATCCTTAATGCTTTTTGGAACCGAGATCAACGTGTCCAGAAAGGTGAAATATCTGGGGGTAACGCTGGATATGAAACTAACCTGGAATGATCATGTTGAGACAAGGGTACAGAAGATAAAGAGGATTCTGCATCAGTGTAAACGGGTTTGCGGTCGGAAGTGGGGAATCTCACCTAAGGCTGCACACTGGATTTACACAGTGGTGGTGAGACCGACGATCACTTACGCATCTGTTGTCGGGTGGCCGGAGGCCTCTTAGGCGACGATTAGGCGGAAGTTGGACGGGGTTCAAAGGATTGCTTGCATTGGCGTATGTGGCGCGATACGTATCACCAACGCAAGCGATAAATGCAATGCTGGGATTGCTCCTGTTGGACTTATTTGTAAGGGAGACGGCGGCAAGATCGGCGATTCGGATGCGAAGCGATGGCATGTGGTATCGCTTTGGATCGGTTTTGGGGCATAGGAGAATCCTGGACTTCGTGGATAAAGAGGTTAGGGAAGCTCAGATGCCGATGGAGCGCATTAGTCGGTGAAAGTGGTCGAAAGGCTACATCACACGCTCATAGCGGATGGATTCATGCACGATGAGTGCATGGAGAATGACATCAGTATCTTTACTGATGGGTCCTTTATGGACGGAAGGGCAGGTGCTGGTGTGTACTCATCTGAGTTGGACTTATCCTGCACCCTGAGTCTGGGGGAGTACGTGTCGGTCTATCAGGCAGAAATGCTTGGTTTGCTGCACGCGTTGGACCACCTGTTGGAATGTCGAATGTATGGGAGGAAAATTCTTATTGCACTTGACAACCAGTCGGTTATAAAACGTATGCAGCGGATTGATGTGAATTCCTCTTTGGTGCTTGAGTGTGTTCTGAAGCTCAATAGGTGTGCCTCTAGAAATGAGGTAACGCTGATGTGGGTTAAGGGACACGTGGGCATAGCTGGGAATTAGGCTGCTGACGAACTTGTGAAGAAGGGGTCTGATGCTGCATTCTGCGGACCGGAACCCAGAACTCCTCTGGGCAATGGGTTGGTGCGGGCGAGCATCTTTCAATGGGTGAACTTGCGAAGGTGGATGGAGGGAACCACGTGTAGACAGGCTCGTATGGTGCTCAGGGAGCCACTTGGCAGGGGTGCAGTGAAGATACTCGGTTTTAATCGGAGTATGATGAGCTGGATCACTGCGTTGATTACAGGACATGGTAACTTCAAATATCATCTGAAGAGGATGCGGATCGTGGATGATGATATTTGTAGAATGTGCCTGGAGGGTGCCGAGACGGCAGCGCATGTGGTATGCGAGTGTTCGGCGTTGGCAAGCGTAAGATTAAGGATCACAGGCAAGCACACGTTGAGTGTGAGTGCGATGGGGGACCTTAGTCTGAGGGAGATGCTGGCGATTACAAAGGACTGTGCGATGAGGATTGTCGACGATCACCAGTCGGCAGTGTGAAATCGTTTTTCTAGTCCAGAGCAAACGCCGGTTGTGGCGCGGGACTCAGTGATTGAGGGTGTGCTGATCGGTGGACACGAAATCACTGGGGAACGAAGGGGGTCGAAAAGGGACCCGTGGTAGTAGTGGTCTGCTTCGATATTCCCCCTACATGTGTATATATATGTGTATATAACATGAATTGATTACATATATACAAAAAAATTTCAGACTTCAATATTTAAAAAATGTATACAGATAAATTACATTGCTCAGCAGCAAAATCCTCCATTTAATAAAACTATGTGGACTATATGGATTTTGATGCGCTGAACTCAAATCCGTTGTCGTTTTTTTTCCATCAGATCGGGATTTTTTTTATGGGCGTGGCAAATTTTTCCCCCTAAATAAGTCAGCTACGGACACATATTTAATCCTAACTCGAGAACCAGTCATCCGATTTACAAAAATAAAACACCAAAAAATGTGTAACAAAATCGTATTTATTTTAGTCTCTATCTCTTATCGTTTTGGAACTATTCAAAAATTAATGGAAAAAAAAATTTTTTTTCGTGTAAAGTTCGTAATATTTTTCAATTTAAAAATGGAATTAAAAAAAATGTAAAGCAAAAATTCAACATTATAAACTTTTTTCTGAGAGCTACTTGTCTAAGAAATAAAAACAATAAAATATTAAAATATTTACAGCCTATTTTATTTAAAATAACACAAAGTTTTTGTTAAAAGTTATTAATTTTTATTTAGGAAACATTTTTAAAATAAAAATGTAGCTTAAGCTGTCCATGCTCTTTCTTCCATATCATTCAATTTCGTTCTAAAGACCTCGTCGTTCATAAGCTGTCGTATTTGTAGACCTTCAAATATGCCTTCTTTTACTTTAGTTTGCTCTTAATGTATAGAAAGCCAACACCGTCCTTGTTCATTGCCTTGACAAATTTTTTAATTAGGCCTAGCTTTATGCGAAGAGGAGGCAGAAGAATTTTTTAATTTTGAAGTAAAGGCTCTTCTCTCTTCTTCTCTTCTTTTTCTCCTGGAATAAAATTTACTCTTTTCGGCCAAATTTTAACATTGTACTGTTTTTCTTTTGCGCGGCTATCCCATTTACATAAGAAGCAATAAAACTTAGTATATCCACTTTGCAATCCATTTACATTGCTACTACTTTCAAATCTGCACATTCCATGAACAATGGGAATATAAAAATTTTTGGTAGTTTCATATTCATGCTGCAATAGTTTTCTTTCATATTTCTTGCATACGCGAGTGGGACCAATGGAAATTTGTTGCCATTGTGAAGTAAAACGGCTTTCAAACTTGTCTTGGATGAATCAATAAAAAGCCGCCAATCCTCAGATTATGACTGAAAAACAGTTGTCGCAAAAGTCCATCAGCATTATCACAAAATACCAAACCTTCCATTTATTTATTTATAAGGAAATATACAGTACAACAAGATACAATCTTATTTAATAGTACTGGGAAGATAAAGGCAAAAAAAAAATAATAGTTTACAATGATTTTGTCTAGATTATAAAATTAAACATTGAGAATAAAAAAGAAAAATAATAATAAATATAAATATATGAAAAATAGTTATCTATGTATAACTTATTTATTTATTTTGTTATTTATCCAAAGTGTGTAAAAATTGCGTATTTAAAATGCTTTGCATTGTTTATTATTTGGATTAGAGATGGGAGTTCGTTCCAGAGACGAATGGCATTTACATAGAAATGTCTCTCAGATATCTTTTTACGGAATCGAATGGAGTTTATTCTATAGCCTCTATTCGATTTTGAGAATTGTAACCTTCTGTAAGGATAAGCTGGTTGATAAGTGTAGATAATTTTATGTAAAAATAATAGTGTACGGCATTTTAACAGATTTTCGAATGAAACATTATAAATTTGATATGAAAACTGAGATATTCTACTATATCTTGAACGCCCGTAAACATATCTAGCAACATTGTTATAAGCAACCTTAAATTAATTCCTATTCATTAAGTCGCAACTTGAAAACAATTCACATCCATACATTGGAGTGGGTAGTATATATGTCTTGGAAAGCATCATGCGGATATCAAGTGGTGTAAAATACTGAGTCATCCAAAGATTCCTGAGCATAGTGTGTACTTTTCCACATATGGCATTAACATGATTTGACCATGAAAGGTTATTATTCAAAGTTACTCCCAGATTTTTGGCACTTTCAACAAGTTGGATAGTGGAACAACCAATGATTATTGGTGGTACAGCATACCTTAAATCATTTTGTTTACTTATCATCATTGCCTTTGATTTTTTGCATTCAGACAAAGACCATTTAAGTACGTTGTCGGGATCGTGATTTAATTTATTTATGCATTCACTAATATTAGATGGCGAGCAGCTAATAAAAAGTTGTACATCGTCTGCGTACATCTGCGCAGAGTCATTGGAGTATATTGTATATAATAGTGGACCAAGAATTGATCCTTGTGGCACACCACGAGTCATTGAGCAACTATTTGATTTTTCCGAACCAGAATATACCAACTGACTTCTACCACATAGATAAGAGTGAAGTAATTTAACGGCAGTGTCTGAAAAATGGCACATGTATTTAAATTTTTGACAAAGTATATTATGTTTAACGGTATCAAACGCCTTAGAGTGATCGAGTAGAACTAAAAATGATACTAAATTATAAAGATTATCCAATCCCATCCTATTCTCCCTTTTCCTTAACCTCCTCTTACTCCTCCTTCCTCTCCCCCACTTGTAAGGTTAAGGTGGTAGGAAGTAGTCCCGAGAACCTGAATGGCTAGTTAGTGGATAAAGAGGACTAGTCGTTAACAGCTCCCCTCCGGTGCCTATGACATGGGTCGGTTGTATTATTCGTCCAGTCCACGTACGCCGTCACTGCGTGGATGGTCCATCCCCTTACGTGCTCACTCGTGGGACCAAAATATGGAAAAAAAAAAATTTAAACAAAAGAAAGAACACAAAAAGTAAGTAAAATTAAATCGGATGAGTTGAGTATCTCATCTGAAGACGACCTTCTGGCCTTTAGCCAAGAGACGTTCGTCGACTTATTAGGCAGAGAGGGAGCCAGTCATAGCACCCTGCTGCCCTCCATTACCGCTTCTAATACCCTTCAATTCGACGGTTGACGACAAATTGAAGAGGAGGAAACAAAGAAAGAGAAGTCAGAATGATATCCTCAAGGCAAAATACAATAAGGCGGTTTTTATTCTTGACAAGATAGCCAAGAATACCGCCAGTGGTATCCCCCATGAACGCGACGAGGAAGATCGCGTCAAATACCAGGCTGTGGTGGATGAGTACCTTAAGTTTAAGGATTCCTTACCCAGCACATCTAAAGAGGCAACTACTGAGGTGAGGTCCAAGCGAAACCGATCTCAGACAGAGGGAGGTAAATCGCCCAAAAGGAGAAAGGTCGCCGATAAAAAGACCACTCCGGGACTAGCCACGAACGCTACGTCGACATCTGTCAGGCGCCCTTTTAATGAAGTGGTAAAAGACCATCTCATTCTGGCCCTGACAAACGAAAAGGATGGTGCCATCAGTACTGCAGTAACAGAATGGGGTGCCATAGAGTCTAGACTAGCAGAGCTCGTTATGGATTACGTGCTCACGAGTAAGACTGGACAGGCTCCCTGTTTTGACTCCGGCGAGATACACCGGGGCTACAGGGTAATCAAGTGCTTGGACGAGTTCTCAAAGGACTTTCTCAGCAAGTGCATTGCTCAGATTAGCGGTGACTGGGAAGGCTTAAGTCTTAAGCTCATCCCTGCTGAAGAGATTCCAATGAGACCTCGGGCAAGCATTTGGTTACAAAAGATGAAGGCCGATGCCCAAAAGATGCTGGAGTATCTAAAGCTTCAGAACCCTAGTATCCCAATGGATGATTGGTTGATCATCCGCGCCGAGCAGGGTGATAACCACACATGCCTCACCCTCGCCATCACCGAATCGGCAACAATGAAGCTCGAAAAGACGGGCTTCAAAATGTTTTTCTGTGTGCGGGAAGCAAAGGTGAAGGTATTCCGACCAACAGGTTCAGGTGAAGCGGATGTCGTTGAAGCCGCCAACGCTCTGCTGTCTGGGATGAACCTCTCGGAACCGTCCACTAATTAACAGAATGGCACTTAAAATAGTCCAAATCAATCTGCAGCACTCGAAATGCGCCATAGATAACCTTCGGATGCTCTTAGCTGAGGAGGATCTGGACATTGGACTAATGCAGGAACCCTGGGTTCCCGTCCTCATTATACAAAGTACTCTACGCAAAAGATTGTGGTAAGCCTAGGTCATGTCTTATTGCCAAAAAGAATATTAACATTTTTCTTTGTACGCAGCTTAGCTCAGCGGACCTTACAGTTGCAAGGGTCGAGCTGCCAAACAGGAAAAGCTTTATAATTGCCTCGAGCTACATGGCGCTTGAGAAGCCTGCTCCGCCAGTGGAAGTGAGTAATATCCTAGCCTCAATCGGCGTATCTGACGATATGGTCCTGGGCTGCGATACCAATGCAAGGCACACGATCTGGGGTCCATTGTGATGCCCTAAAGTAATAAGAGATAGAAGAGAGAAGAAAAGAAGGGAGAAGAAAGAAAGAAGACAGAAAAAGGTGAGAAGTGGACAACAAACTAAAGCCAAAAAAGAGAGCCAAATATATATAATAAATATAAGAAAAAAAAATAATAAAAAAAAATATTAAAAAAAACATTAAAAAAAAAATAATAAAAATATAAATAATATATTAAATCAAAAATAAAAAAAATTAAAAATAAAAAAAATATTAAAAAAATATATAAAAAAAAAAAAAATTTTTTGGCTCAGCTGGGATTCAATGCCACGTTTTCTCTAACCAGTATACACGTTTGTATGTATGTTGTTCTTGTAATGTTGTTTTTGTGAAAAGAAAATCGAGGTGGTCGTGGGTTTTTGCTCATATCTCAGTTGTTTATGTACCGATGTTTCTGATTTTCAATACCGATCTACTCCCGAATATTTCTGATGTTTTAATACCTCACCCGGGTCCAAGCGATGTCGGGGGGCTTCAAAAAGTTAATTTCAACATACACACGGACAGACTGACAGAGCTTAATCGACCCCCTATTCATAAGCTTTCAGAAAATATATACTTTATGAGGTCGGAAATGAAAATTGTAGAAATTTCACACGGAATGACAAACCTATATATACCCTTTTTCACTGTGTGAAGGGTATAACAAGTTGCCACAAGTAGGTATTCGAAAAACTATTTTTCAAGAACATATATATATGAAAATATAAAAAAAGTTATTATGGAGCAATGCGTAGGGTGTACTTATGATACAAAATATTCGTTTTGGTTTGACGAGAAAAATGCGTGTTACAAACATAGAGTAGAAATACTTAATTTGCTTTTACCTTTATTACTTAGAAAGCATACAATCGATTGCTGAAAAATTAAAAATTTTAAAACACTGGTAGGTATATACCATCGTATAAAGAACAGGAGCGCCATATTCGGCCGTGCCGAATCTTATATACCCTTCACAACGTGTAGTCATGCAATAACAATTGTTTGTATCACCATTCATCTCATATAAAATACGTACATATGTACATATATACTGGTTAGAATAAATATGGCATCGAACCCAAGCTGAGCCAAAAAAATTTTATTTTATTTTATTTAAGATATTATTTATATTTTATTATTTTTTTTATATTTTTTTTTAAATTTTTTTAATTTAAATTTTTTTTTTAATTTTTTTTTTTTGTAATTTTTTTTATTTTTAATATATTTTTTTTGGCATGTTTTTTACATGTATTTGTTGTTGTTGTTGTAATTGTATAAAAAACGAGGTGGTCGTGGTTTTTTGCTCATATCTCAGAAAGTTATGGGGCGATTGTGCTGAATTTCAATAGCGAATCATTCCTGGATATTTCCAAGAGATTGATACCATATACAGATCTGAGGAACATATAGTTGCTTCTAAAAGTTGATTTCAACCAACACACGGACAGACGGTCAGGGCTTAATCGACTCCTCTATTCATAAGCTTTCAGAAAATATATACTTTATGGGGTCGGAAATGAAAATTGTAGAAATTACAAACGGAATGACAAAGCTATATATACCCTTTTTCACTGTGTGAAGGGTATAAAAACAACATAAATACCATACAAAAAAGTTTTATGTCTTTCATTTTATTAGATTTCTTGCCAAATATTGTAAGTAGTAATGAAATACCTACTTTAAAAATGGACTTAAAATTCGTTGCAAATCAATGTAGTTTTACTTTTACAACAATAAAACACATATCCTTACCCTACAATTACTCAATAGGTAACATTTGGTTTTACGTTTGCTATTTACGCATAGATTGCATAAAGACATTATTTCTTTTCTTTAATATTATTTTTACTAGCAATTGTTTTCACAAACACTTAAGCTGGTAAAAAAACAAACAAATTTGCCAATAACAATTCACAGAACTTGTTTCATCTACATATTTACATATATATGTATGTATGTATGTATGTTGTAATTTGCTCTTTTTAAATCTCTCAACATGTGAGAATGAAGTGTTTTCTTCTTCTGATACTTCCTCTCCCGCCCGCATCCATAACAGCACAACATTTTTGATTTTTTCAAATTTACTGAGTACAACATCTTTATAGTCTATAGTCTTTGCCAATAGCTTCACCAACAAGCATCAACCTATTTCCCTTCAGCAACCCATTCACCCGGCAAGACTTAGTTTAAGTTTTATACCTAAGTATAAATGCTATATTACCCTAAATTGTCCGCTATAAACATATGCATGCGTATTTGCAAGAGCTACCAGTTTACTTTGAACGACAGTTTTCTTTTCCTTGTAAATAGAATATGCCTGCATATGTTGTAGGATCTTATATTATAATACATTAATATTGTCCTTATTTTATAATTTTTATGCCAAAACGTAATATTTATACTCGTGGCCACAATTCATAAGTTAACATTTATTTATACTTGCTTTTTTTATTGCAGTATTTATACTTTGTAGTTCTCACATTGTTGCAAAAGTAATTAAAACTCAAAAGCTAATTATATTTAATTTTTTTTGCTTTAATTTTAATAAAAAGAAATGAATAATATCACAATGAATTTAAATCCTGAGTAAATTTTAATAAAAGGATGCTAGAAAGAAACACAGGCAAGGTTAGGACGTAGAAGGCAAATGTTGTCATAGGGACAGAATTAGAAACATTAGGGTAGTATTTCTGTCAAGTAGTCTGCCTGTTAGTCAACGGGGCGGGCAACTATACCCTAGATGTCAAACACCACGGCATCAAAGATTTCATTATCATCGTTCACCTCGATTACGTGATAACTTTCCCATGAACGTATGTACGGTATACATTGAAGGTATTAATATTCAGGCAAGAATGTATATCTATGTGTTAAGTGGCTAAGAAAAGCGGGTTAAGAACCAAAACCTTGCTGGGCTAGCTGGAGATCTTTTCTTGCCTCTTAGTTACCGCGTTTAAATCACATAAAGGTTACTTTAAGATTCTTCACATTTAATTGACGCGTAACACTTCTGCAAAAATTAAAAAAATTCGGCATTAGAAATACAGAATTAAAATGGTTTAAATCATACCTTACAAACAGGAAGCAAATAACAAAAGTGAATAACATAGACTATAACGATAATGGAGTACCGCAGGGATCTATTTTGAGGGCACTGTTATTTATTATTTTTATAAATGATATGCCAAACATTTTGAGTAAATGTGAAATAATTTTATATGCTGACGATACTCTGATTTTTACGGAAGAAGAGTCAGATTACGATTGTTATTACAACCTCACTCACGATATGAAAAGCGTAAATAACTGGCTTAACATGAACAAACTTAAACTAAACGAAAATAAAACCAAGATAATGAAAATAAACACTAAAAGCAATTTAATTTTTAAAATAAATAATGAAATAATAGAAAAAGTAGACCAAATAATATATTTAGGTTTTGTTATTGATTAATTTAAACAACATATAGACTATATTTGTAAAAAAATCGGTAAAAAAAATTGGTTTTTTCAAAAGATTTAGAAAACAGATTTCAATCATAACAGCGATCAACATATATAACACTATAATTAAACCTCATTTCGAATTCGAGTCAACCATATTGTACACATGTTGCACAGCGAACCAGATTGAACGTCTACAGAAATTACAGAATAGAGCAATGCGAACCATACTAAAGTGCAACAGATACACACATATTAATTTCATGCTAGAAACACTACATAGAACAAAGGCTCAAACTGAAAACAACAAACTTTATTCAAAATATTAAATACTTAACGGAACAAATAACATACATATGTGAGAGACGCTCAACCGTACCAGTTAAGAAACGTGGACCATTTTAAAATTGAAAGAGTAACAACAACTGCAATGCAACGGTCGCTATTTTATAAAGGCTTACAACTATAAAACTCCCTGCCCTATGATGTAAAAACGTAATATGAATTTATTTAAAAAACATATTGTCTACTATGTAAAACTAATATGTAATTCCGAAAAATTTATAGACAAATTTTAATGTAATAGATTTGAAAAGTATTTTTAATACTGATAAAGAAAAAGATTAATTAATTAATCAGCTGGTTTTATAACATCATCTGATATGAATTCGCCTTGAATAATTCCCTAAAGATATTTTAAAAACTTGTTACAAGTTTTTTTCATTAGAAATATGTTTTATTTTTTCTAAAAAAAAAAATTTGAAAAAGAAGTCAAAAGAAATTATCATTTAACTCATGGTGTAATTACATAAGGTGATAGCGTAAAGGAGGGCAATTTTTGTCTCTCTTTTTTATGTATGGAGTTTGACAATTTCCGAAGTTGAAATAATTTTTTTAAGTATGTATTTTGACATTCTCCAGAACACAAAAAAATAGTCAGCTGGGCTTGCACCGCCACCTTGTATAAGTGTACCCTGATTTAACTATAAGAAATATTAAACAGTTTTCTAGTACTCCATTTAATGTATATTCAGTTAATACCAAGGCATAATTATTCATCAGGTAATTGCAGTTCGGAGACATTTTTTTTTGTTTATATTTTTTATGTATGAAGATTGACATTTGAAATAAATTTAAAAAGAGAGAAAATTGTTTTTTATTTATGCATTTTGACAGCTGAAATTTAAAATAAGTGTAGAAAAAAATAATCAGCTGACGAGTCAAGAGTACCTGGTGAATAAATATGCCTTGGTTAATACATTAGGCGCTCGGTTATATGAATATCTAGTTATGTAAACTTTCAGAATAGTGAACAACAAAATTTAAACACAGGTGTTCTAAAGAGTGATCACAGCCTATCTCTATTAAGTGAGCAGCTTTTAACCGTTGATTTTTTGAAATGTTTGTCTTAGAAGTATAAGTGGAATAAATGAAGAATATGCATCCGTTGATTTTTAAGGTTTTGAGTAATTGTCTTTTGAGATCATTAGTGTTTGTTACATAGTGCATCGAAAATGAAGCGCAAGATGTTAACGTTAGCTGAAAAAAAAGTGACAATTGGCAAGCTTGGACAAAGGTGCAAGCGTTTCTTCTCTTGCACATAGATATGGAGTGGCCAAATCAATAATTTGTGCTTTTAAGAAAAATAAAAAGGCGATTTTGGAAGTGACTGCAAAATGTGAAAGCAAAAATAAAAGGATAACATTAAGAAAAGGAGAAATTCCGTTTGTGGAGGCGAAGCTTTGTCAATTTACCCGTTATAAGTGAATTAATAAAATCAAAAGCGAAATATTTTAATGACCAATTGAAAGAAAAAGTTAAGTACTTAAAATCATACTTAGTATTATTATATTAAAAATGTTCTGTTATTAATTCAAAATGTTGTTTTTTCAGTTAAAAAATATAAATTTTTTAATTGAAGAGTGATCAACTTTATATAAAGTTTGTTTTTCTATTTAAAGCAAGTATTATTGGTTTTGATTTTAAAATAATTTAGTATTCGGCACATTTTAAAAATAAGAATTAACATTTTTAAATTAAGAAAAAAAGAAACTTAGTTCTATTTTAAAATTGTTTATTTAAAAAACAAGATTGTTTAGTCTTCATTTTAAACTTTTTTTTTAGTGTAATAACAAAAATTATTCAAATAAGTACTTACGTTTTTCTCAGATTCATCGTAACGCATATAGACACGAGATAATGCTGCCCGTAATGGCGCTGCTATATTACGCCAAAGTTTGGATACATCAGTAATATCTATAGATTCCTTTAGTATTGGTTCCACGTAAATTAAAAAACAGTTACATGCAGTAATTTTTAATTCTGGAACATCACGACAGGCTTTATAAAAAACACTTAAAAATGTATTTAAATAATTGTTAAAAAAATCGGAAGTTATTTTATTCGCATAGTTAAGTTTTCGAACAGTTTCAGCTTTTTGAGTCTCAGTTTTATCTGCATTATTTCTAATGTATGTTTTAAGCATTTGGCAAGCGATTTCAAATTGTGTACTTAAAATTTTTAATGTTTCCGTTTTGGAATACTGGGAGCAGTGAAGTGTTATGACCTCTGTTATACCAGTTTTAGAGTGATACTTTTCAAATGGTACTTGTGAAATAAGTACAACACATATATTTAGCCCAGTTAACTCCTGTAAACGTAGCAGTGATGGCATAATATTCGCATCCATATCACGCAAGCGGTCCGCATTGTCTATAACTACAAGAAACCCCTTTTCTTTATCACTGCTACCAAGATTTCTCAGTAGTTCGACGAATTCTTTCAGATTATCGCATCGTAAACTAGGGGTATTTCCACAATGGAAGAATAGCTCCTCTAGCATATTTTCTAAAAGAATTTTTGTAGTGTAACATTCCACACAATTGACACAAACACCACATAATTGGCTTTCTTTTCTGATAATTCGCAAGAAGTCTTTAACGATTGCAGTTTTCCCTGTTCCAGCATGACCATATACAAATATTGCTGAAGGCAAACATTCTTCCTTATTTGATACCAATTCAAATAAATTTCGGATAAATTTACTCCGACAAGGATACTTTTCCTCTAAAGTTTTTATCATTGTTCTCTAATAAAACAATTCTGGACAGTTTTGAATCGGCGGCAGCACAAAAAAAACTGAAAAATTTTACTTATTAACCATGGCACAATCATCAGGTAGCCTCAGTTCTGCAACAACAAAATTCTACATGTATTTTGTTGTTGGAAAACGACGACTTAAATGTCAAAACGCAAATGTGTGCGCGTGTTTTTTTGGCGGTAGAATATATACGTCCCACTGTTGGTAAAAGTGGCACAATCGTGCCATTTTTGGCACTATTAGATGTGTAATGGCACCATGGCACGCTCAATAAAATTTTGGCACTTTTTCAGACAATTAAAAAATATAACTTTACTTACTTTTTAAAATATATATTTTTTATAAAAAAAAAATTAATGCCTTTTCTTCCTGTAAATACAAAAATACGAAGGTACGGACTGCACAGTATCAACAAATTTGGCCATTTTAGTACGTTTATATTTTGGAAAATGTGTTGATCGATTTTTGACTTTAGTTCAAGTACCTGATGGTTCCACTCAATCGATTTTAAATGCTATTATGAACGTTTAACAGGATAATAAAATTCCTAATCGGATTTGGTTTAGATAATTGTTTAGTTATGATGGGAATGAATAATGGTGTGCAGGCTTTGCTTAAAGAAGTTCAACCAAATTTGTAAATAAATTAGCGTCCGGCTTCAGGTAAACACTTTATCATCATTGAGTTAATCCAAGGCATATTTATTCATCAGGTAATTGCAGTTCGGAGAGAATTTTTTGTTTATATTTTTTATATATGAAGTTTGACATTTGAAATAAATTAGAAAAGAGAGAAAATTGTTTTTTATTTATGCATTTTGACAGCGGAAATTTAAAATAAGTGTTGAAAAAAATAATCAGCTGGCGAATCAAGAGTACCTGATGAATAAATATGCCTTGAGTTAATCTAAGAGTTATCAAAATCCAACTCAAATTGTTGACAGTGATGTCTTAAAATGATTACCCAAACAAATGTTACAAATAAAATTTTTGTCAACGAGGCTTTACTAAAATTTTATAACTTCTTATATTTAATTTTATTTAACAATATATATTTAATATATCCCTATTTTGGAATAATTATTTAACATTATGTAGGTATATATTTTAAAAAGAATAATAATTATATGTAATTAATCTGTAAAAATTTTTAAAATATTAAAGTCTAATTTTTTTTTTGTATAAAAAACTGAATAAATGGATTTAGTTTTTTTAAAAAAGTAGACACTTAAATATGTTATGGCACTTTTTAGCTACGTCCACACTAATACGTCCACAATATATACACATACATAAACAAAATTTGACATTTTAGTTAAACCTTAAGGTAGAGAAAAAAAATCAGCTGTTTTAGTGAGGCTACCTGATAATTGCACCATGTTATTAACAATCTTGCCAGAGAGATAATATATAATATAATATAGGAGAGCTTTCACCTATATTAATGGTAGTTACAGTGTTCCCATTCTAGCTTTTTTAAAGGTAGAATTACCATGTGTTTTTTTTAATAAGCACAATTATTTTAGAAATACATATATGTTAAGTGCTAGCAAGGCGAATTAAATAAGGTGAACTCATCGCTAAAACAACTACAAAGTGAAAAAATACAAACGTATATTTTGTTAGTGTAAAACAAAACGATATGTCAAAAATACACAAAAATTTGACAAGTGGTCCCCTGAAGTAGTCAACAGCTGATGATCAGCTAATCTAATAAGTTCACCTTATTGAATTCGCCTTGAATGCTATTAAAACAATATTTATATTTTTTCAATACTTTTAGTAACAATTAGGATTTTTTTTGTGTAACGAATAATGTCTTCATATAATTTATTGAAAACTTTTAGTACTAAAAAAATTTTTGTAAATTATTTTATATTTATTTACAATGAACTTATTATTAAAAATATTTTAATAATTTAAATTTACATATTTGCATATATTTTTGTAGAGAAAATATACATATGTAATTTATTTTCTAAGAAAATGCCAAGATGCTGGTTCATCTTTTGAAATTTTTGGAAACTTTTTTGGGGACAAAAAAGGTACCAAAAAGGGGATAATTCCGTCAAATGTAAGTAATTCCTAATTTGACGGCCAATTTTCACAAAATTTGTAATTGGGATTGCACCAGACATAAAAATAATGTAATTTAGTAAAAATTGAAACACATTCATAACAGGGTAGAATGGGTAGAACGGTAAAGCTTGGTACTTTTTAAAACATAATTACTTTTATGCAAAAAAGAGTAGATTTACTGACTTTAAATCATGTCTATTAAAATATTTTGTTACATAGATATTTGAACATTTTAAACTTGTAATTTGGAACTTGGACCAAAAATGTACTTTTTCGCTTTTCTATGGTACTTTTTGTATTTTCTACGATAATGAAGGTAGGATTGTATAATCAAGGACTATTGATTCCAGGAAACACTAAAAATTTTATGGGCGACTAAAAAGGTACTATTTTAAATTTTTATGGTACTTTTTGTCTTTACAACTTTTGTGAAGCTAGAATTTTGAAATTAGTGGCTATTGATACAAAGTTAGACTGAAAATGTTATAGTCGACCAAAAAGGTACTTTTTTGAATTTTTATGGTACTTTTTGTATTTTCTACGTTTATATAGGTAGAATTGTAAAATTAAGTACTATTGATTCCAGATAAGACTAAAAATGTTATGGCTGACCAAAAAGCTACTTTTTGAATTTTTATGGTACTTTTTGTATTTTCTACGATTATGAAGATAGGATTGTACAATCAAGGACTATTGATTCTAGGTGACTCTAAAAATGTTATGGGCGACCAAAAAGGTACTTTTTTTGAATTTGTATGGTACTTTTGGTATTTTTAACCTTTGCTAAGCTAAATTTTGACTATTGACACAAGGTGAGACTGAAAATGTTATGGGCGACCAAAAAGGTACGTTTTTGTGTTTTTATGGTACTTTTTGTATATTCTACGTTTATGAAGATAGGATTGTATAATTAAAGAATATTGATTCCAGGTGAGACTAAAAATGTTATGGGTGACTAAAAAGGTACTTTTTTGAATTTTTTTGGTACTTTTTGTATTTTCAACTTTTGCGAAGCTAGAATTCTGAAATTAGTGACTATTGATACAAGGTGAGACTGAAAATGTTATGGGCGACCAAGAAGGTACTTTTCTGAATTTTAATGGGACTTTTTGTATATTCTACGTTTATGAAGGTAGGATTGAACAATGAAGGATTATTGATTCAAATTTAGAATTAAAATGATACAATGATATTGATTGATAGTATTCTTTGTATTGTTACGTTTGTAAACATGGATTCTTAAAATTAGTGTTTTTTGATCCGAGTTCTAACTACTAATATTAAGGACGACCAAAGTTACATTTTCTCTTTTTATACCCTTCACACAGTGAAAAAGGGTATATATAGGTTTGTCATTCCGTGTGAAATTTCTACAATTTTGATTTCCGACCCCATAAAGTATATATTTTCTGAGAGCTTATGAATAGGGGAGTCGATTAAGCGCTGTCAGTCTGTCCGTCTGACCGTCTGTCCGTGTGTATGTTGAAATCAACTTTTTGAAGCCCCCCGACATCGCTTGGACTCGGGTGAGGTATTAAAATATCAGAAATATTCGGGAGTAGATCGCTATTGAAAATCAGAAACATCGGTACATAAACAACTGAGATATGAGCAAAAACCCACGACCACCTCGATTTTTTTTTCACAAAAGCAACATTACAACAACAACATACATACAAACGTGTATACTGGTTAGAAAAAACGTGGCATCGAATCCCAGCTGAGCCAAAAAAATTTTTTTTTAAATTTTTTTTTTTATTTTTTTTTTATTTTTTTTTATTTTTTTTTTTTATTTTTTATATAATATAATATTTATATTTTTTGAAGCCCCCCGACATCGCTTGGACTCGGGTGAGGTATTAAAATATCAGAAATATTCGGGAGTAGATCGCTATTGAAAATCAGAAACATCGGTACATAAACAACTGAGATATGAGCAAAAACCCACGACCACCTCGATTTTTTTTTCACAAAAGCAACATTACAACAACAACATACATACAAACGTGTATACTGGTTAGAAAAAACGTGGCATCGAATCCCAGCTGAGCCAAAAAAATTTTTTTTAAAATTTTTTTTTTTATTTTTTTTTATTTTTTTTTTTTTATTTTTTATATAATATAATATTTATATTTTTATTATTTTTTTTTTAATTTTTTTTTTTTTAATTTTTTTTTTTTATTTTTTTTGTTTTATATATATTATATACATAATAATTTTTAAAAAAAATTTTTTTTTTTAAATTTTTTTTTAAATTTTTTTTTTAAATTTTTTTAAAATTTTTTTTTTTTTTTTGTTTTTTTTAACATTCATACGTGAATTTATAATTTTACAATGGGACGTTTTTATATATGTATGTTTTTATATGTATGTACGTATTTCATATGGGATAAATGGTGACACAAACCACTGTTATTGCATGAATTCACGTTGTGAAGGGTATATAAGATTCGGCACGGCCGAATATAGCGCTCTTACTTGTTTTATATATTGTATACATAGAATTCTGAATGTAGGCAATAATAAACCAAGTGATAAAAATGTTACATTTATTATTTTTAGCGTCATTTTTGCAAATTATGAATCTTAATTTTTGAAACTCAGTGGCATTGATCTTGCTTTTAGTTAGGAAATATATGCCCGATATATCCTTACTCTACTTTTTATACCCTTCACCTGTGGTGTACAAGGGTATATATAGCTTTGTCATTCCGTTTGTAATTTCTACAATTTTCATTTCCGACCCCATAAAGTATATATTTTCTGAAAGCTTATGAATAGAGGAGTCGATTAAGCCCTGACCGTCTGTCCGTCTGCCCGTCTGTCCGTGTGTTGGTTGAAATCAACTTTTAGAAGCAACTATATGTTCCTCAGATCTGTATATGGTATCAATCTCTTGGAAATATCCAGGAATGAATCGCTATTGAAATTCAGCACAATCGCCCCATAACTTTCTGAGATATGAGCAAAAAACCACGACCACCTCGTTTTTTTTCACAATTACAACAACAACATACATACATACATACATACATGTAAAAAACACCAAACAAACAAAAATTACAAAAAAAAAATATTAAAAATAAGAAAAAAATAATAAAAAAAAACTACAAAAAAAAAAAATTTAAAAATATTTAAAAAAAAATTTAAAAAAATTTTTTAAAAATTTTTCTAAAAAAATTTTTTAAAAAAATTTAAAAAAAATTTAAAAAAAATAATAAAATATAAATAATATATTAAATAAAATAAAATAAAATTTTTTTGGCTCAGCTGGGATTCGATGCCACATTTATTCTAACGTGTACGTATGTATGCACGTATTTTATATGGGATGAATGGTGATACAAACAATTGTTATTGCATGACTACACGTTGTGAAGGGTATATAAGATTCGGCACGGCCGAATATAGCACTGTTACTTGTTTAAAATAAACTTTTCTTATATTATTCAATGGGACAAAATTTGACAATTATTATTTCCTAATAGAATATGGACAACTATTTAAGTGAAATTTTTGGAAACTTTTTTGGGGACAAAAAAGGTACCAAAAAGGGGAAAATTCCGGAAACTGTATGTAATTCCTAATTAGACGGCCAATTTTCACAAAAATTTTAATTGGGATTTCACTAGACATAAAAAATTATGTAATTTAGTAAAAATTGAAACACATTCATAACAGGGTAGAAAAGGGAAAAATCCGGAAGAGCTTGGTACTTTTTAGAACATAATTCATCATGTCTATTAAGATATTTTGTTACATAGATATTTGAACATTTTAAACTTGGAATTTGTAACTTTCTATGGTATTTTTTGTATTTTCTACGTTTATAAAGGTAGAATTGTACAATAAAGGACTATTGATTCCAGGTAAGACTAAAAATATTATGGGTGACCAAAAAGGTACTTTTTGAATTTTTGTGGTACTTTTAATATATATTACGTTTGCAAAGCTAGAATTTTAAAATTAGTGGCTATTGATACAAGGTGAGACCAAAAATGTTATGGTCGACCAAAAAGGTAATTTTTTGAATTTTTGTGGTACTTTTGGTATTTTCTACGTTTATGAAGGTAGGATTGTACAATCAAGGACTATTGATTCCAGGTGAGACTAAAGATGTTATGGGCGACCAAAAAGATACTTTTTTGAATTTTTATGGTACTTTTTGTATTTTTTACGTTTATGAAGGTAGGATTGTACAATCAAGGACTATTGATTTCAGATGAGACAAAAAATGTTATGGGCGACCAAAAAGGTACTTTTTTGAATTTTTATGGTACTTTTTGTATTTTCAACGTTGGCGAAGCTAGAATTTTAAAATTAGTGGCTATTGATACAAAGTGAGACTGAAAATGTTATGGTCGACCAAAGAGGTACTTTTTTGAATTTTTGTGGTACTTTTGGTATTTTCTACGTTTATGAAGGTAGGATTGTACAATCAAGGACTATTGATTTCAGGTGAGACCAAAAACGTTATGGGCGACCAAAAATGTTATGGGCGACCAAAAAGGTACTTTTTTGAATTTATATGGTACTTTTTGTATTTTCAACGTTGGCGAAGCTAGAATTTTAAAATTAGTGGCTATTGATACAAACTGAGACTGAAAATGTTATGGTCGACCAGAAAGGTACTTTTTTGATTTTTGTGGTACTTTTGGTAGTTTCTACGTTTATGATTGTACAATCACGGACTATTGATTCTAGGTGAGACAAAAAATCTTATGGGCGGCGAAAAAGGTACTTTTTTGAATTTTATGATACTTTTTGTTTTTGCTACGTTTATGAAGGTTTATGACGGATTGTACAATCAAGGACTATTGATTCCAGGTGAGACTAAAAATGTTATGGGCGACAAAAAAGGTACTTTTTTGAATTTTTATGGTAGTTTTTGTATTTTCAACGTTTGCGAAGCTAGAGTTTTGAAATTAGTGACTATTGATACAACGTGAGACTGAAAATGTCATGGGCAACCAAAAAAGTACATGTTTGATTTTTATGATACTTTTGGTATTTGCTACGTTTTTATACCCTTCACACAATGAAAAAGGGTATATATAGGTTTGTCATTCCTTGTGAAATTTCTACAATTTTCATTTCCGGCCCCATAAAGTATATATTTTCTGAAAGCTTATGAATAGGGGAGTCGATTAAGCCCTGTCAGTCTGTCCGTCTGACCGTCTGTCCGTGTGTATGTTGAAATCAACTTTTTGAAGCCCCCCGACATAAGTTGGACCCGGGTAAGGTATTAAAATATCAAAAATATTCGGGAGTAGATCGGTATTGAAAATCAGAAACATCGGTACATAAACAACTGAGATATGAGCAAAAACCCACGACCACCTCGATTTTTTTTTCACAAAAACAACATTACAACAACAGCATAGATACATACAAACGTGTATACTGGTTAGAGAAAACGTGGCATCGAATCCCAGCTGAGCCAAAAAAATTTTTTTTTATTTTTTTTAAATTTTTTTTTTTTATTTAATACATTATTTATATTATTATTTTTCTTAATTTTTTTTTTATTTAATATATTATTTATATTTTTATTATTATTTTTTTTAATTTTTTTTTTTGTAATTTTTTTTTTGTGTTATATTTATTATTTATATTTAAATTATTATTCGAAACATCCCAAAAGAATTATTATTAATACAGCCAAAAACCTTATAGGGAGGATACTAACTATAAGTGATTTTGAATTTCATAAGAATAATAGAAGGAAGATCATAGATATATTGTACTAGCCAAACCCGGCGCGCGTTGCTACGCCCCTTAATGAATCGAAATGCACTCTGAATTTTAATTTAATATCAAGTGCAAAAACCTAAAAATTATAATTTTTTATGGGCGTGGCATTTCCCACTTTTCTAGTCACGAAATTGTAAAGTCATAAGAGCTCAATATGTGTGCAAAGTTTCAGAAGAATCGGACCAGTGCATGTTTCCCATGTTTTTATGGGCGTGGCCTTGCCCACTTTTCTAATCATGAAATTGTAAAGTCATAATAGCTCAATATGTGTGCAAAGTTTCAGAAAAATCGGTCTGATGCAAGTACCTCAAAATTATGGCCTTTTTTTATGGGCGTAGCCCCGCCCACTTTTTTAATCACGAAGTTATAAAGTCACGACAGCTTAATATGTGAGCAAAGTTTCAGAAAAATCGGTCCAGTGCAAGTACCTCAAAGTTAAAACTTTTTTAGGGGCGTGGCTCCGCCCACTTTTCTTATCACGAAATTATTTAGTCATGACAGCTCGATATGTGTGCAAAGTTTCAGAAAAATCGGTCAAGTGCAAGTAGCTAAAACTGATAACTAATTTTTTATGGGCGTGGCCCCGCCCACTTTTTTTCATCCATAAACACTCCCCGGTTTGTGTACAACAACTTACCAAAGTTTGAGCCCGATCGGTTTTACAGTTTCAGAGTCTATAGCTAACACACACACACACACACACACACACACACACACACACACACACAGAGTTTCACTTTTATACATATAGATGATAGATGATAATAATTTTCCTAGGAAAATAATTTATAGTTTAATTGGACAATATAAAGGTCAGAGAAGACTTGAGATAACCAACACTAGTCAACCAAAGATTTATAAATCATTAATATACGTACCTATAGTGTCAGAACGATTAGAAAGATCGAGAATTTTTGAAAATGATAGATATAAAATGACTCATAAAACGTACAATACATTAGGTAAATTATTTAGTAAGACAAAGGACAAAATTGACCATTTTGAAAGATCTAATGTAGTATATAAAATTCCATGTAAGGGTAATAGTAGTGAAACATGCAGTAAGGTATATATAGGTACAACTAAGAATAAACTCAAGAGTAGAATTGCAGGACATAAGTCGGACCAAAAATACAGGAATAATGTTTCACAGAAAACTGCATTAACATCACATTGTGTTAATGTTAATCATGATCCGGGTTTTAAAAATACAATTGTTTTAAATACGGAAGATAGTTACAAACGTCGTTATTTATTAGAAATGTTACAGATAATAAATACACCAATAACACAGAGGGTTAACTACAAATCAGATACAGAGGGAATAGCTCAGAGTTATAGATATTTAGTTCAAAAATTTTAGAAAGCGGAAATGGAATATTTTTAAAATGTAATAGATTAGTAATTAATTTTTTATTTTTAAGTGTATAATTTTTTGTATGACAATTTTCTGAAATTTGTTTCAAAAATTTTTATTATTAGTATTTGTTAATTAATTTTCCTGAAGATAGCGAAATATTGAAAAATAAAATATTGTTTAATTTGTGTTGCTTTTTATATAAAAAAAGAATAAAAACTGTTGTATGACCTTAGGCTTGGATAATTAAATATATATATATTTTTTTATTTTTTTTAAATATTTTTTAAAATTTTTTTTTTTTTTAACACATACGTTAATTCTAAATTTTACAATGCGATGTTTTTATATACGTATGTTTTTTATACATGTATGCACGTATTTCATATGAGACGAATGGCGATACAAACTACTGTTATTGCATTACTACACGTTGTAAAGGGTATATAAGATTCGGCACGGCCGAATATAGCACTCTTACTTGTTTTGCTTGTGATTGTCTAATTTAAAGCTCAATTTGATTGCATTAATTGTTTGTGATCATATGCATTTTGATCAAAATATAGAAAATGTTTGTTATTGGATTTAATATTTAAACCGTCCTAAAACCCGTGGCAAAAATACAAAATTTCATGACAAAATTTTGTGAAATAAATGAAAACATCTTATAAGGAACTACTTACTGATCACAATTCAAAAACGTTTTCCTTAACTGCATAAAAATTATAGTTTGTGGAGCTGCTCAAAGTCGACAATTTTTTAAAAAGAAAAAAAAGGGTGATCTTAAAAAAATAAATGCACTTTAGAATTAAAGTGTCAGAAACATTGCCGTTTGATTACCACTTTTTTGGTATTTTTTTTAAGGTATGTTTGTTTTTGATTAAAATAAGTAGTAAAATGTTCAGCAGATGCCCTACTTTTTCGGCAGTAGCCGCTTTTTAGACACCCTATATTTAGGTAATTTTTACAAATAAAATAGAGTATATTTAAAAATGGTCAAAAATGGTTTCGCCCATATTTTCTGAGCATATTTGCTACATAATACTTGAAATAATTTAACTAAGTTTGGCTGCCGTAGGTTGCCGTTGTAGGTGAAATAAGAAGAAAACTGTTACAACCTCATAGCGAAAATGAGAAAAATATTTTCTTATTTTTAAAGAATGTAACAAAGATGTGTGCAAAATGTGAAAAAAAATAAAAAAGGGTTTCCAAAGTTACTTGTTGCATATTTTTATTGCTTCTCCTTAAATAGTAAACAATATTTTGCTCTGCCAATCAGGTAGGAATAACTATTGCAATTTTTTTTATTTATTTCAATTTAAAAATACCTGTTATAAAAGTAGGCAGGTAGTTTTAAAACTTTTTTATACTGAATAAAATATAAACTGCGGGTATACATATATTTCAGTTAATTTTTATACCCTTCACCTGTGGTGCACAAGGGTATATATAGCTTTGTCATTCCGTTTGTAATTTCTACAATTTTCATTTCCGACCCCATAAAGTATATATTTTCTGAAAGCTTATGAATCGATTAAGCCCTGACCGTCTGTCCGTCTATCCATCTGCCCGTCTGTCCGTGTGTTGGTTGAAATCAACTTTTAGAAGCAACTATATGTTCCTCAGATCTGTATATGGTATCAATCTCTTGGAAATATCCAGGAATGAATCGCTATTGAAATTCAGCACAATCGCCCCATAACTTTCTGAGATATGAGCAAAAAACCACGACCACCTCGTTTTTTTTCACAATTACAACAACAACATACATACATACATACATACATACATGTAAAAAACATACCAAACAAAAAAAATTACAAAAAAAAAAAAATTAAAAATAAGAAAAAAATAATAAAAAAAACTAAAAAAAAAAAAATTTAAAAAATTTAAAAAAAAATTTTTTTAAAATTTTTCTAAAAAAATTTTTTAAAAAAATTTAAAAAAAATATAAAAAAAAATAATAAAATATAAATAATATATTAAATAAAATAAAATAAAATTTTTTTGGCTCAGCTGGGATTCGATGCCACATTTATTCTAACGTGTACGTATGCACGTATTTTATATGGGATGAATGTGATACAAACAATTGTTATTGCATGACTACACGTTGTGAAGGGTATATAAGATTCGGCACGGCCGAATATAGCACTGTTACTTGTTTTCGACTCGATTTGTTCTTTGCGACATATATTGCATGTTTTGCTGCTTTGAATTATAGAACTTTTGTCTCTTAAAGTACGATTTACGGTGTCGATTGAGCATCCATACTTTCTACGAATATCTTGTTTTTTGCTCAAATTAGGTATGTAGTTGAAACCCTTTTTTTTAATTTTTGGGTACCAATTAAACCGCAATTGTATAATACAGGCAGTAAGGTTTTTACTTTCTAAAACTAGTGATCAGTAACAGAACTTGTACAATTTTATTTTAAAGTGCGATAATGTCATTTACCAATTTAGTATTGCTGGAGTTATTCACAAACTCAGATAATGAAAATGCATTTAAATTGGCTATTGTGGAAAAACTACACGATTTACCAGGATATCACGAAATGGATGTTCATAGCAAAATTCACTTCGATTTCCTAACAAATAAAAAAACGGCTTACCTCACACCGTACAAAAAAAGCATTTATGAAAAACAACCCAGACTGGCTAAATGGAGTTACAACTTTTGAAAACATCGAAGAACCACATGCATCCTCTGACAGCAAAAGAGGAAGACCAGCAAAAACTATAAACGAGTGTTCTGACTACACGAGAAAACGTAAACTTGAAAATGCCACAAAAAATATATCTAAATCGCATCTTTCAGAAGCATTATGCCTTAAGTTTGTAAAAGATAAAGATAAATTAAGGTTCGTTATTACAAAAGCTGTGGTGCTTGCAAGCCCAGTTCGACTGCAGAGAATCAAAGGGAGTATTTCTACTCCACTAAATGCTCTACCCACAAAGTATAATATAGAAGAAGCCTCAGCGTTGTTTATGGAAATGGGATTGTCAAAGGAAAAATATTCTATTTTACGAAGCTCTTTAAAGAATCATAATGTGAATATTCTTTCTGAAAACAAAAAGATTACATCTGTCAAAAAAAAAGCAGTGTCACCTAATGTAAAGGTTACTGAAGTATCGGCAGAGGTAAAACTGCAAGACTTAATGGATCATACAGCCAAACGCTTTATTCAAAGTTTGACCGAAGAGGAAGCAGTATCACTTCCAGATAGGCTTACATTAAAGGCCTGCAACTGTTGCACTATACAACATAGCAACATGTGTCACATAATGCAACTTCTAATTCATGCAATGCCGAAAATGCATGTTTGACAAAGACATAAAAACACAGTGTATAATTTGTTTAATTAAATCTGTACATAGTTCTAACAGTGATATTGCATACATGAGCATAGAAAATGAGAAAGTCAACACATGCGACACGTGTGACATATGCAGCACATGTTTTTTATAGTGCATTTTAATCATTGCAATAGAACATTATATGCAATAAAATCAGTAATTTATTTAATATAATTGTAATTACATACTTTAAGGAAATTTCTTTTAAGGATTTATTTAGAAAATATTTAAATAAAGTCAATTTGTTTTGTGTCGGGTTTGGGTGTTATTTTTTTGGGGGTTTTGGGTTTGTCTTTATTTTCCGTCTTGTACTTTCGAAATAGAGAACAACATTTTCTGAGGTATTTCAGCAGAGAGAAAGGTTTGGTATTTTGTGATAATGCTGACGGACTTTTGCGACAACTGTGTTTCAGTCATAAATCTGAGGATTGGAGGCTTTTTATTGATTTATCCAAGACAAGTTTAAAAGCCGTTTTACTTCACAATGGCAACAAATTTCCATCGGTCCCACTCGCGTATGCAAGAAATATAAAAGAAAACTATTGTAGCATGAAGATGATACTAAAAATTAAATATTCACGTTACTCATGGAATCTGCAGATTTTAAAGTCGTAGCAATGTTAAATGGATTGCAAAGTTGATATACTAAGTTTTATTGCTTCTTATGTGAATGGGATAGCCGCGCAAGAGAAAAACACTACAATGTTAAAATTTGGCCGAAAAGAGTAGATTTTATTACAGGGGAAAAAAAGGCAGAAGAGCCTTTAAATCAAAAAGAACAAACTCTTCTTCCTTCTCTTCATATAAAGCTAAACCTAATGAAAATTTTGTCAAAGCAATGAACAAGGACGGTGAAGGCTTTCTAAACATTAAGAGCAAATTTCCTAGAATCAGAGATGTTAAAGTAAAAGAAGGCATATTTTTAGGTCCACAAATACGACAGCTTATGAAGGACGAGGTCTTTAGAACGAAATTAAATGATGTGGAAGAAAGAGCATGAACAGCTTAAGCTACTTTTTTATTTTAACAATGTTTCCTAAATAAAAATAATAATAATTACAAAAGTTTTGTGTTATTTTAAATAAAATAGGCTGTAAATATTTTAATTTTTTATTGTAATTTGAAGTTATCTACGGGTGACGACAGGGTGGACGCTTTAAGCGAGGCGTTGCTACAAAATTACAATCTGGCAAATTTTTTTGCTTGTATTTGTTTTGGTTGTACGAAAATAGATAGAAGTAAAAGTTGCCATTCATTGTTGCTACAAGTCGCTATAGTGCGCCCACTCTGACGTTGTTTGCTGCATTACTCATATTCGGTCAATATTGGGTACCTGTGGTAAACTGACAATAAAATCTACATTTTTTACCCGATTTTTATGGTTTATGGCTTTTTTTATTTTCAAGATAAGTAGATCTCAGAAAAAAGTTTAAAATGTTGAATATATGCCTTATATTTTTTTTAATTCCATTTTTAAATTCAAAAATATTACGAATTTTGCACGAAAAAATTTGTTTTTCTCCATTAATTTCTAAATAACTCCAAAACGATAAGAGATAGAGAAAACTAATTTGGTTACACATTTTTTGGTGTTTTACTTTTGAAAATCGGATGACTGGTTCTCGAGTTAGGAGGAAATAAGTCTCCGTACCTGACTAATTTAAGGGGAAAAATTTGCCACGCCCATAAAAAAAATCCCGATCTGATGGAGAAAAACCGATAACGGATTTGAGTTCAGCGCGTCAAAATCCATATAGTCCACATAGTTTTATTAAATGGGAAGACAAAAAATTATTTTTTGCAGAGCAGTGTAATTGAAGGATTTATTTTTTTGGCTTATGCAAGATTTTCATTAATAAAAAACTTTGGATAAATTTAAACCATTTTGGTTAAATAAATTGTCTACTTTTTATATTGTTTTAAAACAAAATAATAGAAAATATTGGTGTAGCATTGTATTTCGTCGTATATCTATTAATGATAAATTTTTTCTACTTAGCAGTGTTTGCTTTATTGAACTTTGTAGCTTTAAAAACAAAAAAGCTGAAAAACTGATTTTCTTCTAACTGCAGATATCTGATGATATGTCTTGACGAATTTCATATGGTCAGTGTGACAGTTTTAGAATTTTTAATTTTAGTTTTTTTCAATTATTAATTTGGAATATTATTATTGCAGTATTTAATATAAAATGTTGATATTAAATATTTACTAAAAAATTATACTGGTAAACTTGAGGATTGTTATAATATGGCCAAGGCGAATCAATTAGGTGACTGCAAAACTACAATAAAAACAAAAGAAAACAACAGTTTTTTTGTTACTGTTTTGAATTTTTTTTTTTATAAGAATTAAACAGCCACTATTACATAGCAATACAACTTATTTGCACAATATTATTAACAGAGTTATGAGAATTTACATATAGTATTACAACAATTAACATCTGATTAATTAATGGGGGATGGGGTTTTTCACAGAGGTGCACTTGTGCGGAAAGCTATCTATCTGTCATCCACTTGGGGATGGCAAGAAGCGATTCCTCTGTTTGAAATTCTCAAGCAGCTCACTACTTCCGGTCTTATACCAAGTATCCCCTGGTAATGCCTTTCAGACACCCGTCTGTCGGCAGCTAGAGCGAGAAGGCACACAGTTGAGTAACCTGAATGGCCTTCCAAAACCGATGCGTCTCAGGTCATTAGGTGTTATCCACTGAAACTCAACTGTTCTTTACCTGCCTAGAGGTTGTTGGCAGCCCCAACATTAGGATCGGATGGGAGGCCTAATCAGTCACTCAATCCTAAACACCACTGATTACTGAAACCACAACAAATAATTACCAACGGATCCCCAAGATGACGACCTTTAGCATGAAAAAAATTACGCGAATAGGAACATGGAACGTACGCACACTCCTAGATACATCTAAACTGGCCCAAGTATGCAGAGAATTTGCCAACTACAACCTGCTACTTTTAGGACTGTGCGAAACCAGATGGCCAGAAGCAGGAGAATTCAATACCTCCGAAAACCTAACTTTTTTATACTCCGGTAAACCGCCGAACGAGCCAAGGTCGAGCGGAGTCGGATTACTCTTATCCAAGGAAGCCCGTAGTGCACTGATCAACTGGAAACCATATGGTGATAGAATAATCACAGCCAGATTCCGCACTAGGGCTAGAAACCTTACCTGCGTGCAGTGCTATGCACCAACAGAAACATCTGAATCTTCGGATAAGGAAAATTTTTACAGTCACCTGAACAGAGTGCTGTCATTAATACCGCGAGGTGATATCGTGATACTCATGGGTGATTTCAACGCACAACTTGGAGCAGACAACACTGGAAGCGAAATCATAATGGGGCAGCATGGCATCGGTAGAATGACGGAAAATGGAGAGCTTTTTACTGAAATATGTAGCAACAACAATCTCGTGATCGGAGGCACCATATTTCCCCACAAAACTAGCCACAAAGTAACGTGGGTATCGCCAGACAGAGTGACCGAAAATCAAATCGATCATATTGCTATAAGCAAATCATGGCGCAGGACTCTTCTGGACGTGCGTTCCAAACGCGGTGCAGACTGTTCCACAGACCATCATCTTGTAATTGGAAATATTCGCCTAAAGGTAGCTGCTATCCGTAAACCACCATCCGCTGATCGAAAATATGACGTACGCAAACTGAAAAACGTTCAAATCCGTCACAATTACGTGGACGAACTAAAAGGGGGCCTTGTTATACAACTAGCACACCCGGTGATAGAGTGGCAAAACATAAATAATAACTTCAACGATGCTGCCAGGGAACATATCGGTTACAAGACCCCCAAAAGAGCACAGTGGATGTCGGATGATACCTGGAAGTTAATTTTGGAAAGAAAGGAAATAAAGGCAAAGCAAAATATAGCTAGAACACGCGGTGAAAAGATAACGTTAGGTGAAGCCTACAGGCGTCACGATTTGCTAGTGAAACGTAGTGCTAGAAATGACAAGAGAAGATGGCACGAGGAACTTGCGTGTAATGCCCAAAAATCATCTGAAGAGCATAGGCCCAAGGATCTTTACGCAATCACCAAAAAACTCACAGTTAAAAACTTCCCTAACACAAAACCACTAATGAACAGTGAGGGAGTACTATCAACATCCAAAAATGAGCAATTGGAAATATGGAGACGTCAAACGCTCCACCCAACCTTTCGAACATTTGCTCATGCGCAACCCACACAGTTAGGCAAGACATCTCAACTGATTGCCCTGACATTTCAGAAGTTTTAAACGTTATTAATGCTTTGAAGGCAAACAAGGCCCCCGGTGCCGATAATATAGCCCCTGAAATGCTTAAAGCTGATCCACAACTAACAGCGAACATTCTGCTACCCCTCATCGAGAACTTTTGGCTCACACTCGAACTCGACTCAAAGCTTAAAGAAGGTATCATTGTCAACCTACCAAAGAACGGCAACCTTACCGATTGCAGGAACTGGAGAGGTATCACAATTCTTAGTGCAGTAAACAAGATTATAGCGTATATTATCAACAAAAGATTATCAGATGCTGTAATGGATGATATCAGGCCTGAGCAGGCTGGCTTTCGTCCACAAAAGTCTTGTGTGGACCATATAAGCACTTTGCGAATAATTATTGAGCAGTCCGCCGAGTGGCAGTCCCCCCTGTACATGATCTTTATAGATTTTGAGAAAGCATTCGACACCCTGAGCCACGATGCGATATGGAGTGCTCTCACGTGTAAAGGTGTTCCACCAAAGATTATCATGCTTACTCAAGCTCTGTATAAGGATGTTAGATGTCGTGTTGTCCATGACAACGCACTAAGCAACAGTTTTAACGTTGTAACCGGAGTGCGCCAGGGATGTATACTATCCCCTCTTCTCTTTACCATCGTCCTAGACGTCATAGTGCGCAATGCTACTCAGGACAGCAGAGGTATACGATGGGGACTCACTCAACAACTCGAGAGTCTGGAGTACGCAGATGATATTTGTCTTCTGTCTCAAAGCTATCGGCATATGTCAGCTAAACTTAAGTCCGTCGAAACCGAAGCTGCAAAAGCTGGTCTAAAAATAAATATTAAAAAGAGTAAGGTAATGCGCTGCAACACCTTTAATAACAGCAGATTTAAAATACAGGATGTTGAACTAGAGGAAGTAAGGTCGTTTTGCTACCTTGGTAGCATTTTAACTCATACTGGCGGCTGCAGCAATGACGTCGCCTATAGAATGTCAAAGGCCAATCAGGCATTCGGTATGCTCCGCCCTGTATGGAAATCTACTGTTATTTCAAAGCACACTAAGATCAGCATATTCAATTCGTGTGTCAAATCGGTGCTCTTTTACGGTTGTGAGTCATGGAACACAACAACACGTGAAATAAATGCCATGCAGGTGTTTGTTAACCGCTGTCTACGAAGGATCCTTAAGATATTCTGGCCAAGCACCATATCAAACATTCAACTGTGGCCCTTTGTTCCTTATAGGAACCACAGGACATAATATATATATATATATATATATATATAATTAAATAAAGAAACTACTAATATCACAGATTTAAGGAAAAGTTGTTCATAAAAAACCTCGCATCAACTTAGAAGTTATAAGAGATTTTAAAACAATCACTGAAATGTGTCTTTTAAACAAAAGACCCTCAGTAGTTGTTCAGCAAATTTGTTATTATTTCAAAATTTGACCCTCTGCATTTTGCATTAAATGACAGCGTCAGTTCCTTTGCCAATGAATTAAACATTTTGAAGTCAAAGTTTCTATGTAGAAGATAAGTTGGATATCTAAAATGTAGATTGTGTATTATTTTCAAGTTTTTATTTTGAATGATTTGCAATTTTTTTGTATGCGTTTTAGTAGCCTTTTGGGACCAGATTTGACAACCAAAGGTCATAATCGGTCGAATACACATTTTGCAAATAAGAACTTTGTTATTTATATTAAGATTAGATCTTCGGCCATTTAAGGCGTATAAGGCACGAATACACTTAATTGCCTTCTCGCAAATGTAATTAACATGCCGTTTGAATAAAAGTTTTCTGTCAAGGATTACTCCTAGATATTTAATTTCGTCCCTTAAGTGAATTACTGTTCCCCTAGACGATAAATATCTAGTAGGAAAGCGTTTTCGCGATTTGTCGAATGGAAATATAATTGCTTGAGTTTTATCGTCATTGACTTTTATTTTCCATTACGAATTAATTTAAGATTATTTTGCATTCTTCTAATTATCGCATTCGAGACTTTACCGCAACAAATAAAGGCGCTGTCATCCGCGTAAAAAGCTGCATCATGGTCTCTTCTTAGAGTAACATCAGATTTATATATCGAGTATAGTGTAGAGGATAATACTGATCCTTGCGGCAAGCCCGCAGGTATTTGCCTTTCACTAGAAAATTTGTTATTGACAGATACAACAAACGTACGTTTATCTAAAAAGCTCTTGATAAGTTTTTAAAGGTAAATTGTCAAATTGAACGTACATACTTATTTAATTTATACACTAGTCCATCATGCCAGATTGTGTCAAAAGCTTTTTCGATATCAAGAAAAACGACTACAGTACTTTTTCGATTACTTTTATTACATTCAAGAAAGTTTACAACTCTCTTAAGTTGATGTACAGTGGAGTGCTCTTTTCGAAAACCAAATTGTTCTTTATTTATGATATTATTGCAATTTGAAAAATCTAAAATTCTGGAGTGAATAATTTTCTCGAACACCTTATCCAATAGGCTTAGAATACTTATTGGCCTATAGCTGGAGGGCAATTTAGGATCCTTTCCAGGTTTGTGGATTGGAATTACCTTAGCCATTTTAAAAACGTGTGGGAAGTACCCATTGCTCAAGCAAAAGTTAAATAATTTACTTAAGATTTCAAAAAAGGAGTCGGGCATATTTTTTAGTATTATACTGTTAATCCCATCCAAGCCAGGAGTTTTATTATTTTTCAGCAAATGGACAAATGATTTGACTTCAGCCAAATTTGTAAGTTTAATACTTGTATTGTCGGTAAGAGTTTGATTAAGGTCATTATTGTATCTTGATACAACCGAGTCCATGGGTGATGGATTGTTAATAGTAATGGTATTTGAACTAGCAAATACGTCAGCTTGAAATTAAAATTATTTAAATCATTAATGTTTGTTTGAATACGAATTCAGTCTTTATTTCATTCATTTCTATTTAAAACTAAAATAATATAAAAAGACGTTGAATTAGTTATAATTCTAATTATTAGTAGGAACATACGTATGGAAAATTGGTACGTCTGAGGGCCACTATTGGGGTTATTAAGAGACATTGTGCAGTAAGGGCTCGGATTAGTAGATGGGATCACGGAATTAAGTGCTGTGTCGGAGTGTAGTCTAAATAATATCATTGAATTGAATCATGCGGAAATTAAATGAGGGCATAAGGATTATATTGTTTCAGATTTTCTTTTAATTTCTTCTATCTTATTTCTTTCTTCAATTTTTATCAAATAAACAAAACAATGGAACACATAAGTGCCTTAGCTTCCGGCATTCGCCTTTCCGAACTATGTATGTAAAAAAAGGAAAGCAATATTTAATTCAATTAAATCTGTACAAATGTATGTATATGTAAAGAACATAAGATTCTTAAACTTTAAAACTAGTTACAAACTACTACACAGTGAACAAGAGTGCTATATTCGGCCGTGCCGAATCCGGTAATACCCTTTACCATCTAGTACATAGGTATAATTCCACATCGTAGCTCAACCTATATTTCATGTATTACGCCATTTTTCCTTATTATTTCCGACGCCATCCTCGATTTTGAATTTTTACGTAGTTATCTTTATTATAATAGTCAAGCCCATTAATTTGATACCCATATTGAAGGGATTAAAAAAAATTGATTCGCTATTTTGTTTAAGACGCCATCTTGGATTTTATATTTTTGTAATAATTTACTGGTCAAGCCCTTTTATTTGATACCAATATTGAGGGTGTTCAAGAAGTTACATTTTAAAATACCTGATTTGACCCATATATAAATTTATTGTCCGCCATTTTTTAGTGGCCGCCAGCATTAATTTTAATTTTTTTATAGTGCTTATATTGGGCTAGTCAAGTCCTTTCAGATGATACCAATATTGACTCTCTCAGTTGTCTACAAGCTGAAAAAAATTTATTTTCGTTTGTAAATTTTTAGAATATAGTATAGGTATATTAAAGAAAATGTTTTTGCCTATAAGGTACTATATTATATCTACAAATAGTAGCAAACTACCTATAAATTATTCTGTGGCTGAAAAATTTTAATTTTGGTAGTAAAATATGGGAAAAAACAGAGGCAGTCGTGTTTATTTAACATATCTCAGAAAGTTTTGAGGCGATTGTGCTGAATTTCAATAGTGATTGATTCCCGGATATTTCCAAAAGATTGATACACAGATCTTATGCACCACAGGTGAAGGGTATAAAAAGATCTAATCTCGATTATTTTTGAAATCGTGTATTTTACTCTTTGATGACCAAATTATTTAGGGCGTGGATACATTTTTTTTATAATACATATGTATATGAGTTAGTGTTAATTTCAAAGTTTTGAGAAAAAAAAAATTAAACACCTGTACTGCAAAGCCTTCTGCTCCCAATTCTTTCCAATGATTAAATTGTTCATAACGCATGCCTTTCTCTAAAACTAAGCGCCATTTCTTTACGTCATACTGTCCTTTTTTAGGCACTAAGAGTAAAGGTGAATTATATGAACTAACTGAGGGTTCAATTATATTATCCCGTAGAAGTCCTTATACTTGTCTGTCTATTTTAGTTAATTGTATTTGGGGCAGAGATCTGCAACAAATACTAATGAAGTAAGTGAACTTGAATTTTTTTTTTCGTTGATTTATAGGCATTCAAACTTATTAAAAAATCTTCACTACTTAAGGCCATGACTGACTATCCTACAAAGTCGTGCGATTATGTCAAATAAAAATCTGATAGTTTTCTGTCCTACATGAAAAAATCGCAATAAAATGTGTTATTGGATGCCACACTGTCATACTTGCTTAGAAAAAGCAACTCTGATCGCACAGAAACTATTATTTTATGAAAATTTTTAAAAGATTATCAAATCGGACACACTTGTCAAAAAATCTGTCACACATGTGCACTTTGTGTCCACACTATCACACTTTCTGAACACACATACAATTTTTGACATATCGAACGACTAAATCTGATAGTCAGTCATGGCCTTTATACGCATTTTTAAATGAAATGTACTTACGGTATTCATATTCATCAACATGTATGACTTACATAAATAGTTGATTGCTATGTCTGTTCATGCAATTTAAAAAGACGACCAATAGCACGTATCAAGAATGATAGAAGAAAGATAACGACAACACGAACTCAAAAACTGAATGTTCTGCGCAGGTGGGTTAAATGACGTCACGAAACAGTCTGACATTTAAACAACACAGTGGGACAATTTCTTAATTTTTCCCATAAATAATTTTATAAGAAAATTTTTTTTTATATTACTCGTAGTTTTTTTTTATTACTGTTATGTATTCGGACTTTCAAATGTAAGTACTAACAGTTTTTGACCTCAAATGAAAGTTTAAAATTTAATACCCTTTTGTGGATCTAGTGCGATATGTACATACATTTCAACTTCTAAATTGTTCATGTAAAGTTACGAACTGTCTTCATTTGTGTCACAATTGGCTTTTTTCGCTTCCTCTTCATATGGTATTATTTCCGTTTCAGTAGCGATATCAGTGGCATCTATAGTCGGAACTGCTCCCGGTTTCAATTTTAAAGTTGCTTTATTACTACATCCTTGTAGTATCCAAAGTACAATGTGGCATCTTGCACATCTAACATCTTTAATGTAACAAACATCTGGCATCACTGTGTATGCAGCTGTCAGAGATATATGTAAAGGCACGTTGTCTTTTTCTTTTTTCTGATCCATCATATATAATTGCAACTTTAACCATTGTCATTATTAATTTTTAAGAGATTTTATTATTAAATACATTTTTGGATTATTAATCGTGCTTTTTATTTCAACAACAAACTTCGAAATACAGCTGTTGGCGACGAGTGTGAAGCAGAAATAAATAAATCAAACAGATATACATATACAAACAAGTGCAACAAGCAAATTGAAATAAAATGGATGCAGTCCAATTTGCCGAATTTCTTAATGTGCAAAAGGCAATGGTTAATCAGTTGATGCAATTGAATGCTGGGTCTTCGGCGTCGAGTGCAACACAAGCAAACAACATTAACACGTCGATGGTGCCAAACTTCGACATTTTTGATTCTGCTAAGGAAACTTATAGAAACTACATTGATCGTTTTACAAATTATGTAAAATGAAAAATGTGGATGGCAATAAGGAATATTGTAAAAAGTTGCTTCTAAATTCAATTGGGGCAAGAAACTACAACTTGCTGACAGCATTGTCGGCACCCAAAACTCCAACAGAGCTTAATAACGCCGAGTTGCTAAAGGTTTTGGAAACCCACGTCTTAGTGGCACAACATAAATTTTTACAAAAATGCCAAAGCGACACACAATCCATAGCAGAATATGTGGCTTCATTACGTATGGAATTAAATGAGTGAAAATTTATTTCACCGTGTGATTGCAAGGTGTCATTGGCCGATATATTTTTAAGGGCGCAATTCATTAGGGGAATCCACGACAACAACATTCGAAAAAACTTTTGCAGTCCAGTACGTCAAAATTTGACGAAATTTTGTCTAAAGCGTTGGCACTGGAAGCTGCTCGAATGGACGCCCGGGAATTGGCGACGTCTTCAAAAACCAACATCCAGGAAATAAATAAAATTTCAGGTAATAAAAAAATATCAAAACAATTCAATAAGGGTCAACAAAAAAGTTCTCAACGGAAGTCAACAAAAATAAATTATGAAAAATTGGGCATTGCAGGCCTATGTCTCCGTTGTGGTAAGAATAATCATTTTGCCACCGATTGTAAAACGAAAAAGTCAAATTTAAATTGCAATTTGTGCCATAAAAAAGGTCATGTAGCAAAAGTTTGCATCACCTCTCTTTTGGCGGATGGTCCTAATGCCGGTCTTAAAAATCAACCCCATACACGGGAAAAATTTACTAATCAGATTCAGGATGACGATTCGAATTACGGAATCTACAGAGTAGTTGATGTGTTCCATAGTGATTATTCCCGTTCCAATTCTGAACGCTATTACGCAAAAATACTTATTGAAGGGAAAATGATGAAATTTGAGGTAGATTCTGGGTCTGGTTACTCTTTTTTGCCTAGAAGTCAATTCAATGAATTAAATTTGTCGAACAAATTAACTTCAACAAACATCGTGTTCCGTTCATACACTCAAAATAAATTTGTGCCGGATGGCAAAGTTCGAGTCAACGTTAAATTCAACGAAACTTCAATTACTGGCGATATATATGTCGTTCCAGATGGGTGTACCCCACTGCTAGGTCGTACTTGGATACGACGCCTAGGTATTATCTTAAATGAATTAGATGAATCTACTTCAAACGCAATTGAGGCTAATTCTATTAATGAAACTAACGATTTACAGGAGTTAATGTTAGAATATCCAAGTGTTTTTGAACAAAGAATAGGCTGCATTCCAAATTACAGAATATGTTTAAAATTACGCGATAATGCGACACCGGTATACACTAAGGAGCGGCAAATTCCGTATGCGCTTACAGAACTCGTTAATAAGGAATTAGATGACTTGGAAAAATCAGGTATTATAACAAAAACAGCTAACAGCGATTGGGGGTCACCATTAGTAGTCATTCCAAAGGCCGACGGACGAGTCCGTTTGTGCGTTGACTATAAGGTAGGTGTTAATCAGAGACTCGTAAATGCACATTATCCAATCAGAAAAATAGACCAGATTTTCAATAGTCTCAGAGACTCAAAATACTTTTGCCGCCTTGATCTCTACAAAGCATATTTACATGTTCCGGTTGATGAAAATTCAAGCGAAATTCAAACGATTTCAACACACAAAGGAACTTTTCGAATGAATCGACTTTCTTTTGGTATAAAAACAGCTCCTTCCGAATTCAACAGAGTAATTGATCAAATTTTACGCGAGGTTCCTACAACACAATCGTATTTCGACGACATCGTAGTACACGGGCAATCTAAGGCAGAGTGCAAGGCCAATTAAAAATCATGTTTACTTCAACTTCAAAAGTACGATCTACACTTAAACGTTTCAAAATGTACATTTTTTGAAAATAAAATCGAATTTTTGGGTCATATAATTCAGTTCAACAAGATTCAAAAATGTCCTTCAAAAATAAAGGCTATTTTGGAGATGCCACAGCCTAAGTGCGTGGATGATGTTCGTCGTTTTCTGGGGATGGTAACATATTATGCAAGGTTTATACCAAATTCGTCAACAATTACAAGGCCGTTACGCCGGCTATTACAAAAAAATCCATTTTTAAATGGACAAGCGATTGTCAAAAATCATTTAACATGCTGAAAAATGAAATCGCTAGTGATCGTGTGCTCATGCCATTTAATCCCGAACTGCCGGTTCAGCTTGCGTGTGATGCTAGTCCTACAGGTATAGCAGGGGTTCTTTCACATCTCATCAATGGCGAGGAGAGACCTATTGCTTTCGCCTCCAGGTCAAAACTATTCACAGCTGGATCGCGAAGCTTTGGCGATATTCTATGCCGTTCAAGATTTCCATCAGTACGTTTTTGGCCGATTTTTCAGGCTGGTAACTGATAATCAGCCATTATCACGCATTTTTCATCAAGACGCAAAAATACCTCAAATGACATCATCACGCCTTCAACGTTACGCTGCGTTTTTGACAGGGTATAACTATGAAGTAGTGACAAAGCGAAGTGAAGAAAACGCTAATGCCGATTGCCTTTCGAGAGCGCCTATAAATACAGGTATGAATACTCAAAATTTTATCGATCGTGAAGTTCAATTTATTTCCTTCTCAACTATAAATCAAATCAATTCAACTAAATTAAACTTCAATTCAATTCGGCAAGAAACAGAAAAAGATCGTGAGCTTGTTAAAATTTTAGAAGAATTACGATGTTCCAATAAGGCTGATTCAGAGTATACCATTGATTGCGACATATTGTGCAAAGGTAAAAGGGTAATTGTTCCAGCTATGTTACAACAGTCGGTATTAGATGAATTACACCATACTCATATTGGCATAACCAAAATGAAACAATTGGCGAGACGATATGTGTATTGGGTTCCATTGATAAGGACATTGAGAAATATGTGCGTTCCTGTTCTGCGTGTGCATCTGTAAAGAAAAGTCCTCCTAAGGCAGTGCTTCATCCATGGGAGGAACCAGAACACAATTGGCAGCGAATACATATCGACTACGCTGGTCCATACCAGGGTCATTATTTTCTTGTTGTCATCGATTCAAAGTCGCAGTGGGCTGAAGTGGGAGTAACTTCATCTGCACCAACCTCCTCGTTAACCATAGACATTTTACAAAATATCTTCTCATTCCCATTTTTAAAAGTGAAGAATTTACAACATTTTGCAACGATTCGGGTATATTCCAGAAATTAATAGCTCCAGGCCATCCAGCTACAAATGGATTGGCTGAAAGAAACGTCCAGACGCTTAAACAACGGTTAACATCCATGGTTAATGATAAATCACCAATTGCCAAGAAAATAAGAGAAATTTTATTCAAATACAGAGCAACACCCCTTCGTAACGGTAAGACTCCGTCAGAACAATACCTGGGAAGACAAATCAGAATAAAATTAGATGCGTTAAAACCTTCAAATTGTGGTAAAAATTCGGTACCTCAGGGTAAAGTTAGAAAATTATGTGAGGGAGACCGAGTCCAAGCCCAATATTATGCTTCAAATAAATCATCGTGGAAACTGGGTATCATACTCAAAAAACTGGGTCATCTTCATTATATCGTTAAACTTGACGATGGGTTTATATTCAAACGTCATTTAGACCAGCTTCGTTTGACCGATGTTGGGAGTAACGATCCATCAGACGATCACCAGCCAAGTATGAGTCCGCCAGATAAGGATCATGAAGTCGATCAAGAAATTTATTATCACCCAATTGCATTACCAAGCAGTTCATCAAATTTACCGGTTATCGAGAGATTGCCTATCAGTTCTGTAACTCCAACAAGACCGCAAGAGTCTACTGAGAGCGAAGAACAACCAACTTCGAGCCAGACTACCGGGACTGAAAGTAATCAACAAGACAGCCGACCAGCACGAAGAAATCGTAAACCGCCTCAGTACTTAAAAGATTACGTTAGAGACTGATTGCAGTATTCAACTAATAAAAATTATAAGTTTCAAAATAAGTGAGGGAGAATTGTAGTATCCAAAGTACAATGTGGCATCTTGCACATCTAACATCTTTAATGTAACAAACATCTGGCATCACTGTGTATGCAGCTGTCAGAGATATAAAAGGCACGTTGTCTTTTTCTTTTTTCTGATCCATCATATATAATTGCAACTTTAACCGTTGTCATTATTAATTTTTAAGAGATTTTAGTATTAAATACATTTTTGAATTATTAATCGTGCTTTTTATTTCAACAACAAACTTCGAAATACAGCAATCCTGTACACAATTATTAAATAAAGAACTGCGCAAACCAATGTACTTCTAACTTACCCATTTCAAATTTAAAATTTCTTTCAAAATCGTCTTTATGGTGTCCAAAGCTTTCTTTGTTACTCATTGTTTTTTGGAAAAGTGTAAAAGGACACTTCTAAGATAAGTTAAAAACATGCACACAATTAGTTTTGAACACAATTTCTTACTTTATTTCTTTCTATCGTTTCGCATGCATTTGCCCACTGCGCACTTCATGTTTACAATTTGCTTCAAATTTTTGAAAAAGAATTTTTTACACTTAAAGCTTTCAAACAGCCTCCACACACGGTTATTATAATAATAATTATTTTTTTACACAATATTTAATATTTAATTCTTGATCTATAAGGCCCCTTTTGCATTAGGCAACTATAATTGCGCAAGTATAATTTTAATTTTTATTTATTTTCTTTTGAACTTGCTTTTATGTTCACATTGAGCAACTTGGTTGCTCAATTTCTTCCAGTTTTTTCCAACTTCTCATCATTTTTAAATATTTGATACACTTATAAACAAATAAAATTTTCACAAACACAAAATTACACAACACACCGAAGAAGAAATAAAAGACAATGTCAAAAACAAATAAATATTCCAAGACAAGAATGAGAGCTAAAGCAGAATTGCCAAGTACAAGAAAGTCTGTACTCAAATCTCGGCAACTCTTTCCCCTTTACACCGACCTTTCCTCTCACATCCACAAACACAAGAATTGCGCAATTATAGTTGCCTAATGCGAAAGGGGCCTAACGAAATATGAAAAAATAATTTTTGGAGAATTGTCATACTGATTTTTGTTGCAGGGTTACCAAGTCTCACATAACATATAAATTGTGTCGAACAAATTTAGGAATAAATCCAGAATATATTGATCTTTAATATTAATAATATAATTAAAAGTTTTCCAATTTTTGATTTTTCTTGAATCTTCTTGAGTTTTAGGTATTTTTTTTTTAATATGTTTTTTATTTTTTAACTTCAATATTTCGAGACTCTACATGAATAAATAATGCTCTTTAGATAAAGAAACACCACAATGATCTCATTACAATTGCAAGAGATTGTGTAAACTAAATTAAATATTTTTAATTTGAATATAGACAAATATTAAAAACATATGTACATGTTAGTAATGTCAGAAATTATTAAAACCCAAATTGGATCGGCCTTACTCATAAAAAACATTTAATGTTTATTAAGCGCTTAATTGACGAATAACTGTAGAAAATTTGTCAAACAAGCCTATATTAAACACAAAATATTTCTTGTTAATAAGGCAAATATACAAACATTTAATATACATACAAACGCCAAAATCAGGAACTAAATATATAGAATTAGGTTTTTGTCTTAGTTAACTTAATTTTATTTCTTTAGATAAAGTGCATTATGTATAAGGTTTAATGTTATGTTGTCAATTCAATTTTTGGTTCTCAATTTTAAAAAATCGTATCAAAAATCAAAACCAAAATATTTTTTTGAAGAAGATACACAAAGTGATATCGAAATATTGAAGTTAAAAAATAAAAAACATATTAACAAATCACAAGTTAGAGCACTATATTCGGCTGTGCCGAATCTTTTATATCCACCACTAATTTTTTGTACATTTAAAGCAGAATATTTAATATTTTGTTAATCATTATGGAATAATCTCTTTATAATAAAATATGTATCACTTTTTTTGTAGAGGGTGGTTCAATTTTAAGGGCCCATGTTGAAGGTGAACTACTCTTATACTACATTTACACCTGAGCGAAATCTAGTAGATTTGATTTAAAATCTTTATTAAAATCTAAACCGTTTATACCACTGTTTTTTGACATTTTGCAAGATTTCGTTTTCAAAACAATATACTTATTTACAAGGTGGTCTGAGAGGCTCTCTATGCTCTACTTCTCCAAAATTCAAACTCCATATAAAAAAAATGTAAACAATAAAGTACTTGTGCAATTGCAACCACCTTATATATTATGATTGAATTTTTCTGTGTGCAGCGTAGTAAATTTTAGTACAATTTAATAAAAACCACAGTTGCATCACGAAGTAGTACTAGATTTTAAGTAGATTTTGCCAAAATCTAGTGGCGAAGTAGATTTCATTTTGTATGGGAAATCTGGTAGATTTCGCTCAAAATCCCTTAAGTACTAGATTTTGTGTAAGTGTAAATGTAGTATTAGTCTTTAAATTTGTTTTCTGCATTTCATTTGACATTTCTCAATCTCAAACTTACTCAATTTGATCCGTGGAAATATAGGCAAATGAGCAACGCTTTAAAGTTATTCAGGTTTTTTTTATTAAAATGGGCGTTCAAACCAAAATGCATTTTGTGCACTTCGTAATTCTTTTGATCAACATAATCGTTCAAATTCGTCCACAATCGGGAGAATTGCCAAAAATATTTAAATTTCTGCAAAACAGGTCTGTATAAAATATAAGAAAATCTGCGAATGCCTTCTTAGTTCGTTGAATGGGAACCATTGCTCTTTTTTGCGATAGTGTGGCAAAAGAGCAGTCAACCTCGACTCATCATCATGCCCAACAATTGAGCATCAACATTGTCATTGAAAATTTTGACCATCAGATAGAGGAGTGGCGCCAAGGATGGGGGGGGTTCATTTGGCCGATATTTTGTTAAATACATAATTGAACCATACAAATATTATTATTACAAAAAGAAATAATAATAATATCATAAATAATTTGTGTTTTATAAAAATTCAACATCGACCCTTAAAATTTAACCACCCTTTATAACTTCGATATACTACTAAAATGCTTTTGTAAATGTAGTCTTTCAATGAAAGTGGGCGTTAAAGTAGGCGTGTCAATAAAGTTTCTGCTAATAAATACAACTTAGGTATTTCAATATAGTCCTTTATTTCCCAAGAACTTTGTCAATAGAGAAATTACATGAATTTAAGATAAACCGTTATATGGGAGGTAGGCGTTAAAGTGGGCGTGTCACCTAAACTTTTTGGCACAACAACTACATTGATTAGAAGGATATACGTAGCAAATTTGATCATCATACCTTTAATTTTGGCGGTTTTATGAGCTTTTAAATTTCATTAACGGTAGATAACGTGATAAGTGGGCGTAATAGTAGGCGTGTCAAAGTTGTTTTTGCGAATGAGTACAACTTAGATGTTTCGATATAGCCCTTTATTATTGCAAAATCTTTATTAATAGAGAAAATTTATGAATTTCAGTGAAACCGTTATATGGGAGGTGGGCGTAAAAGTGGGCGTGACACATTGATTTTCCGTTACAAAAAAGCGGCTCACCAAAAAGCAAAGTGTGCAAAATTTCAGAGTCGTACATCCAATTTTGTTGCTTTTATGACGTTTTTGTTTTTAATATACCGAAAAATACACTGTGCGGTATACATTTTCGTACAGTTTGATCGATAACTCCTCTCCTAATGCATAGATTTAGATAATTTTCGGGGAAAAATATTTACGTTAGTGCGTTTGGACACAATTCCATTTTATTCGTTGTTCGAAGGACACGGTTTTTTCGACCTACTCTTGCCTTTCGAGCTATAACTCTCTTTCTAATATTCCGATTTAGCCCATTTTCAATACCTTGTCTATAAGAAAGATTCTGGCAAAATTTGAGCCCCCCAGCTTTTTCGGTGCGACCTCTATCGTGCTTTCAACAGACGGACGGACATAACTATATCGTCATCAAATCAAACCCTGATTCAGAATATATATACTTTATGGGGTCTAAAATGGATATTTCGATGTGTTACAAACGGAATGACAAAATGAATATACCCCCACCATTTTTTTGGTGGCGGGTATAAAAAACACCTCAAGCTCATGAAAAAAGTCACGAATACACATATAGCCCTAAATATTTTAAAAATACATAGAACTGGTAACCCTAGCTTGGGTTAAGCTACGTCATCTAACGGAAAAACATGCGCATGGCGTAATCTCTTTTTATATCATTCTTGGCACGTGTGACTCGCGTAGTCATTATGAAGTTGTGTGTTTTAACTAGGCTTGCCAGATAACAATTTGGCATTCATCATAATAATTGTGGATTGTTAAAAAAAAGACAATTTAAATATAACAAAATAATACAAAAACAACAAGCAAAAATAAAGTGCTTGCTTTGATGTCTGTTTAAGAGATTTTGTTTTTGCCTTTTAAAATTCTTTTAAAATCTTTAAAATTTAAGTGAGCACCTAAGAACGCAGTTTTTTAATGTGCTGCAAAAAATTTAAACATGAAAATAAAAAACACAAAATAACTGTTATTGTGTACCTCTTATTATAGAAGCCAACCAAAATCTACCCTAAAGGCCATAATCAGTTGCATTTATTTAAAAATTATATAATGATACTTGCAAAAATTGTATATTGCACATTGTAACATTGCAAGTTTTCTGGCGGCCAAAAAATATCTTGTACTCTCGACCTGGCAACATTGTTTATTCTTCATACAAATGAGAGCTGGGGCTCAATTCTCGTTCTGTGAAACTGTGAAATGAAAAGTTTTTGTGTGTAATATCATATGGCGCCACCATACCCTTTGCTATACAAAAACTTTTTCATTTCACAGTTTCACAGAACGAGAATTGAGCCCCTGGGGCTCAATTCTCGTTCTGTGAAATGAAAAAGTTTTTGTATAGCAAAAGGTATGGTAGCACCATATGATATGACACACAAAAACTTTTAATTTAAAAGTTTCATTGAACAAGAATTGATACCCAGGGGCTCAATTCTCGTTCTGTGAAACTGTGAAATAAAAAATTTTTTGCATAGCAAAGGGTATGGTGGCACCATATGATATTACACACAAAAACTTTTCATTTCATAGTTTCATAGAACGAGAATTGATACCCTGTTAATGTTTTTATTCTATGAAGATAAGTAGCATGGTACAATTATCAGGTAGCCTCAGGGTACACTTATACAAGGTGGCGGTGCAAGCCCAGCTGACTATTTTTTTATGTTCTGGAGAATGTCAAAATACATACTTAAAAAAATTATTTCAACTTCGGAAAATTCCAACTGTAGATATTGATGAAATGGAGGAAGAATTAGAAGATTTTAACCCAGAGTTCAGTTTCATTTGACATTTCTCAATCTCAAACTTACTCAATTTGATCCGTGGAAATATAGGCAAATGAGCAACGCTTTAAAGTTATTCAGGTTTTTTTTATTAAAATGGGCGTTCAAACCAAAATGCATTTTGTGCACTTCGTAATTCTTTTGATCAACATAATCGTTCAAATTCGTCCACAATCGGGAGAATTGCCAAAAATATTTAAATTTCTGCAAAACAGGTCTGTATAAAATATAAGAAAATCTGCGAATGCCTTCTTAGTTCGTTGAATGGGAACCATTGCTCTTTTTTGCGATAGTGTGGCAAAAGAGCAGTCAACCTCGACTCATCATCATGCCCAACAATTGAGCATCAACATTGTCATTGAAAATTTTGACCATCAGATAGAGGAGTGGCGCCAAGGATGGGGGGGGTTCATTTGGCCGATATTTTGTTAAATACATAATTGAACCATACAAATATTATTATTACAAAAAGAAATAATAATAATATCATAAATAATTTGTGTTTTATAAAAATTCAACATCGACCCTTAAAATTTAACCACCCTTTATAACTTCGATATACTACTAAAATGCTTTTGTAAATGTAGTCTTTCAATGAAAGTGGGCGTTAAAGTAGGCGTGTCAATAAAGTTTCTGCTAATAAATACAACTTAGGTATTTCAATATAGTCCTTTATTTCCCAAGAACTTTGTCAATAGAGAAATTACATGAATTTAAGATAAACCGTTATATGGGAGGTAGGCGTTAAAGTGGGCGTGTCACCTAAACTTTTTGGCACAACAACTACATTGATTAGAAGGATATACGTAGCAAATTTGATCATCATACCTTTAATTTTGGCGGTTTTATGAGCTTTTAAATTTCATTAACGGTAGATAACGTGATAAGTGGGCGTAATAGTAGGCGTGTCAAAGTTGTTTTTGCGAATGAGTACAACTTAGATGTTTCGATATAGCCCTTTATTATTGCAAAATCTTTATTAATAGAGAAAATTTATGAATTTCAGTGAAACCGTTATATGGGAGGTGGGCGTAAAAGTGGGCGTGACACATTGATTTTCCGTTACAAAAAAGCGGCTCACCAAAAAGCAAAGTGTGCAAAATTTCAGAGTCGTACATCCAATTTTGTTGCTTTTATGACGTTTTTGTTTTTAATATACCGAAAAATACACTGTGCGGTATACATTTTCGTACAGTTTGATCGATAACTCCTCTCCTAATGCATAGATTTAGATAATTTTCGGGGAAAAATATTTACGTTAGTGCGTTTGGACACAATTCCATTTTATTCGTTGTTCGAAGGACACGGTTTTTTCGACCTACTCTTGCCTTTCGAGCTATAACTCTCTTTCTAATATTCCGATTTAGCCCATTTTCAATACCTTGTCTATAAGAAAGATTCTGGCAAAATTTGAGCCCCCCAGCTTTTTCGGTGCGACCTCTATTGTGCTTTCAACAGACGGACGGACATAACTATATCGTCATCAAATCAAACCCTGATTCAGAATATATATACTTTATGGGGTCTAAAATGGATATTTCGATGTGTTACAAACGGAATGACAAAATGAATATACCCCCACCATTTTTTTGGTGGCGGGTATAAAAAACACCTCAAGCTCATGAAAAAAGTCACGAATACACATATAGCCCTAAATATTTTAAAAATACATAGAACTGGTAACCCTAGCTTGGGTTAAGCTACGTCATCTAACGGAAAAACATGCGCATGGCGTAATCTCTTTTTATATCATTCTTGGCACGTGTGACTCGCGTAGTCATTATGAAGTTGTGTGTTTTAACTAGGCTTGCCAGATAACAATTTGGCATTCATCATAATAATTGTGGATTGTTAAAAAAAAGACAATTTAAATATAACAAAATAATACAAAAACAACAAGCAAAAATAAAGTGCTTGCTTTGATGTCTGTTTAAGAGATTTTGTTTTTGCCTTTTAAAATTCTTTTAAAATCTTTAAAATTTAAGTGAGCACCTAAGAACGCAGTTTTTTAATGTGCTGCAAAAAATTTAAACATGAAAATAAAAAACACAAAATAACTGTTATTGTGTACCTCTTATTATAGAAGCCAACCAAAACCTACCCTAAAGGCCATAATCAGTTGCATTTATTTAAAAATTATATAATGATACTTGCAAAAATTGTATATTGCACATTGTAACATTGCAAGTTTTCTGGCGGCCAAAAAATATCTTGTACTCTCGACCTGGCAACATTGTTTATTCTTCATACAAATGAGAGCTGGGGCTCAATTCTCGTTCTGTGAAATGAAAAAGTTTTTGTATAGCAAAAGGTATGGTAGCACCATATGATATGACACACAAAAACTTTTAATTTAAAAGTTTCATTGAACAAGAATTGATACCCAGGGGCTCAATTCTCGTTCTGTGAAACTGTGAAATAAAAAATTTTTTGCATAGCAAAGGGTATGGTGGCACCATATGATATTACACACAAAAACTTTTCATTTCATAGTTTCATAGAACGAGAATTGATACCCTGTTAATGTTTTTATTCTATGAAGATAAGTAGCATGGTACAATTATCAGGTAGCCTCAGGGTACACTTATACAAGGTGGCGGTGCAAGCCCAGCTGACTATTTTTTTATGTTCTGGAGAATGTCAAAATACATACTTAAAAAAATTATTTCAACTTCGGAAAATTCCAACTGTAGATATTGATGAAATGGAGGAAGAATTAGAAGATTTTAACCCAGAGTTCAGGTCCTACCCCCCCCCCCCCCCTTCTGCTCAAATCAAAACTCTACTTGCAGATCACTACCGGAAAAAATATAGTAATCTCCTCAAAAAATACAAACAAATTCAAAAAATTTTAAAGTCAAAGCGACACACATTTTTTGGAAGATGTTTTTGAAAATTCTGCAGCTATAAATTTCGAAGTAGTTTCTATGAGATACTTTGTTGGATAGGTAGCATTTAAAGTCATTCCAAAATTACAATGCCAAAAATGTTGTAACGAATTGAGAAAGACGGATGAAGTTCTAACAGCACCAAGCGAGCATACATATATACACTTTAAAAATTATCAGTCGCTTACAGATTTTGGAAGCTTAGCTGCTCCATCAAATAAACTAATGGATGCTAGTAAAAGACATATTTTAATATTTCATAAGATTTTTAAATCTGAGCCCCAAAAAATTGGTATAAAATCTTTTATTATTGAGTCCTATAAACGCTTGACTCCGCAGTGGTTTGCCGATGCTTGTTCTCAACACAGAATAGAAGTTTTGGACTTTTTACTATTAGTACTCCTCCGAAAGCATTCCTCTTGGTCTGTAGAAAAAGGAAGTTCCAATGAAAAAATGGAAATAAAAAATTTAGCAAACGAATGATGTAATTTATTAAAGTATAATAACTTTATTAATTTTACAAGGGTGGTTCACATCCTTATTGAACACTTTTTGATGGCAGAAATTATTGAAGTGGGAAAAACATATAAAAAATTATTTATTCTTAACAAAAATACATACATAGTTTGTTTTTATTTCAGTTGTTTTATAAAAAAACAACTTATTACTTTTCCAATATTATTATTTAATTTATTTTGAAATGAATAAACTTTTCAACATTCTGTTTGTTCTAAAAAAAATAATACATAATTCTCAACTCTAGTTTTATTCACATTTTATATATAAAGTTTTATTTATTTCAAATACCTCAAGTGAAATTCAAATGCTTGAAAAAAACATTTTCACCTATAAAAAATTTCATTCTATTAAAATTATCTCAAATCAATTAAAATGTACACGTACACTAAAATTTTCGCTTAGAGGGGCAAATAAAATTCGATCACAATTGATGCAATCTCATTCGTACAACAACAATATACATATATATGATTTTGCTACTGTAATACAGTCAAGCGTATTTGTTTTCAATATAATTTGTGCTCACATTCGTTTGAATTTATTTGACCTTCTTTATAAATGTAAATTTATATTTTCTCATATCTTAATTTAAAGAACATTAACACATCCATACATACATACATGCATAAACAATAAACAAACACGTGTTCGTATTTATTTTGTTTCTTTGCTTCCTTGTTTAACGCATGATGTTAAACGAGTGCATGGTAAATAAATATGAACAAAGAAACCAACAACAAATTACATTTACAAAATTTTGTGAGTGCATGGTAAATAAATATGAATAAAGACCAAAAACAAATTCCCTTAACAAAATTTTGTGAGCGAAACTATATGAGAGCCATTCGTAATGAAGAGAGCGGGTTCCAATGTTAGAACCAGCCATAAGAAATTTTGTTTGTACGAGATGCGCATTCTATATGATTTATATTCTTTGTTTATACGCACTTATACTCAAGTATACTAAGAATGTCGAAAAAACTACTCAAAGCCGATCACTTATTTGGGGTAGGCGATAGTTTCTTATAAGTATATACTGCGGTGTTGTCGTTTAAGGTGAATTCACCCATTTGTTCTGAACAAAATTTTTTCCGGAGAATAACATTTTTTACTGAGAGTTTTCTGAAGAACGATTCACCCATTTCAGAAAATTTGTCCGAAAAAAACAAAGCTGCCACATAATATAAAAATGCAAACAGTTGTACATAGTGGCAGCACCTCTAGCAAACTATAGGTCTGTCTGCGTACTTTTCCAGTAGCAAATACTCAGTAAATTTTTTTGGGAGAGTAAGACCAATTTTACTCTGGCGGCTAAAAATATATCAAAAAGTACGCAGACAGTATCCAGTAAAATTTTGCAAGAAAACAGCTGATCGGTGTGTAAACAATTGAAATTACAAAGCAAAAGAGTTTTAGCATATGTGTACGCGAAAGTGAATTCTCGCGGTAAATTAAAAAATGCTCATTTTATCGATTCTGCCATCTCCAATCCACTTACATTACGGTAAAATGTTGTTTATTATATTTTATAAACGTTAAAAATCAGCACAATTCTAACTACTTACCTCTGCCATTGTTAAATTTCAATTTTAATTTTCGTTTCAAAAAAATTTTTTCATAATTAGTAAATAAAAACAGCTGTTCAAACTAGTTGCAAAATCTTGCAAGAAGAAATTTCTCCAACAACATTTTGCAAGTTCTCAACTTCCAACTGTCAAAAAATTTTCTTTTTTGCCCTCTCGTTGCAAGAGATTTTGAGTACGCAGACAACATTTTGCAAGATTTTGTAACATTTTGCATAAAATGATGCAAAATATGTGTACGCAGACAGACCTTATGTAAATAAATACAAACGTAAATTATTTCATTAAAATATATGTGAAGAAAATGTCGGATAGAAGAAAATTAAAATTATTGTTTTTAATTGAAGTGCATAAAGTCAATTTGTTTGCAAAAGAAATTTATTTATGTATAATAACTGTACTGACACTGTGTGATGTGGCAACCAAATTCAATTTTCATGTAAATATTGAAAAAAAGGGCATCCCAATTCAGTTTCTTTTGAACAAGAATTAAAATTAAACCAATTCAAGAAAAAACTTTCTGAACAAAATAATCTCTCTCTCTCTCAAAAGTAAAACGTCAAACTCAATATAAAAAAATTTGTTCTGAACTAAAATTTTATGGCTGAATCCAGCTTTAGTTCAATATTTTGTGTGTAGAAATTGTTTGTCGAAAGCGGTTCACCCTCGAAATGGAATATTTTCTGGTGTGTTTCAATCAAGGCAAATTCATACAGGTGAAATTATCAGCCCAGCTGATGGGGAAACTTTTTGTCAAAATTGGCTGAATTTGCCTTATTAATACAGGGAAGGAAAATGTGATTTCGGATTCGGTATTTAACAATTAACATATGTGTGCTTTTTTGACAATAAATGTGCTAAATTTATGTATAATTGTTGCTTTTGCGTCATTAATAACGTATTTCAAACATTTATATCCTTTTTTTGGTTTTATTTATTAATGCAGGGAAGAAAAATGTGATTTTGGCTTCGGTAGTAAACAATTAACTTAAGTGTACTTATTTGATGATAAATGCACCAAATTTATGTATATTTGTTGCTTTTGTGCCATTAATGTGTTTAAAAAATTTATATCCTTTTTTAATCAAATTTTATTATATTTAATATGTCAAAACAACTTTTCCATCCCTGATATACGAGTTGGCCTTATAGCCCTTTTATACTTGCTCACATCTTTCACCCCTTTCTCACTAGGCAAGTCACTTGCCCAAGTTAGTTTTTTATTTTCTTTTATTTTTCTTTGAACTTGCTTTCATGTTCAGACTCAGCAATTGACTTGCCCAAGTTTCGTTCTCTTTTACTTATTATACTCTTCACACAGTGAAAAGGGGTATGGCCGACTTCCTAAACGCAAGTTGCAATGCATATTTACAATGCATACACTTCGTAAACGCATATGTAAACTTTCTAGCAATGTCCAATGTTCCTAATCGTTTGGCAACTCATTTTACTAAGTATCAGCTGTCAAAATCGCGCATCATTTTTATTTTGTATGCAAACATTTGAGCTGCAATGGCTGAGTTAGTATTTTCTTTGTTTTATTTTAATAAATTATTTATAATTGATAGAGTTTATTTAAATCATAGACTAATAATTTAAATAATTAAACACTTTATATTGCAGAGACAAAAAGTGGATCCATGAGCGTTCCTAAATGCCGATAAAATGCAAAAAAAAATCTCTGCAACACAAGGTTGCACTTAAGACATGTTTAGCATTGCATACGCATTTTTTTAAATTATGAATTGCAACTTGCGTTTAGGAAGTCGGCCTAGGTTTGTGATTCCGTTTGAAATTTCTACAATTATCAATTATCTACACTTACATACAAACGTGGTATACTGGTTAGAGTGAGCCAAATTTTTTTTTTATTTTATATATTATTCAAATTTTTATTGTTTTATTTTTAATTTTTCTTTTAATTTATTTTTTTTTAAACACATAAGTAAACTAAATTTATAATATTACAATGGGATGTTTTTATATAAGTATGTATGTATGTTTTTATATGTATGTACGTATTTCATATGAGGTAAATGGTGATATAAACAATTGTTGTTGCATGACTACACGTTGTGAAGGGTATATAAGATTCGGCATGGCCGAATATAGCACTCTTGTTTGTTTTTATTTCTTTTTTGTTTTTGGTTTCTCAACAAAAACTTGCTCGTACTTGCCGAGTACAGGCAAGTGTGTACTCAAATATGAGCGAGTTTCTTCCTCTTAACCCGACCTTACCCCTTACACAAGACTTGGTCAAGTCACTTGCGCAAGTGACTTGCCTAGTGAGAAAGGGGTGTTTCATCAAATCAACAAGATGTTAACAACTTCCGATGAGTCGTGATTCAGCTCTGGTCGGCACACTGGTCGGGTCAAGAGCTCGCGCGCCATTGTCATTATCTCTTAATGGCAATCAGGCCGTCCTTTTTATCTGGCTTTGAGAGTTTCACGTCTCACTCTCGAATTCGGAAATTCCAGCTTCCTATACGAAGGTATAGGTCGTTTAGTAGTTGCTGGAGGAGGCTCTGGAAAAATAATTGGTGATGGCAGTATTGTCTTTTGACAAGCCAAATAATTGTCTAGTGCTTGTACACTAGAACCTCCATTGGAGTAATCTAAAGTTTAAAAAAAAAAACATCTTCCGATATGAATTGTATGTGTTTGTGTGTCAATTTTTTTCAACATCTTTTAAAGATGTTCCTAACTCATTTTGTTCTACTCAACATCTTTTGATCTTTTTTTTTTAAATATTTTATTTATTTATTAAAACTTATTAATTTTATCAATATCGTTAACAGAGAATTTACATATAGTATTACAACAATTAACATCTGATTAATTAAATAAAGAAACTACTAATATCACAGTTTAAAGGAAAAGTTGTTCATAAAAAACTTCGTATCAACTTAAACAATCACTGAATTGTGTCTTTTAAACAAAAGACCCTTAGTGGTTGTTCAGCAAATTTTTATTATTTCAAAATTTGACCTTCTGCATTTTTTATTAATTAAAGTTTCTATATAGAAGATATCTTAAAGGTAGATTTTGTATTATTTGAAGTTTTTATTTTGAATGATTTGCATTTTTTTGTATGCGTTTTAGCAGCCTTTTTGGACCAGTTTTGACAACCATAGGTAATAATCGGTCGAATACATATTAAGATTAGATCTTTGGCTAATTAAAGGGTATAAGGCACGGCTACACTTAATTGCCTTCTCACAAATGTAATTAACATGCTGTTTAAACAAAATTTTTTTGTCAAGGATAATACCTAAATATTTAATTTCGTCCCTCAATGAAATAATTGTTCCCCTAGACGATAAATATCTAGTAGGAAAGCGTTTTCGCGATTTGTTGAATGGAAATATAATTGCTTGAATTTTATCTTCATTGACTTTTATTTTCCATTTGTCATAGTATTTACTAATTAATTTAAGATTATTTTCCATTCTCCTAATTATCGCATTCGACACTTTACCGCAACAAAGTTGCATCATGATCTCTTCTTAGAGTAACATCAGATGTATATATCGAGTATAGGGTAGGGGATAATACTGATCCATGCGGCAAGCTCGCAGATATTTGCCTTTCACAAGAAAATTTGTCATTGACAGATACAACAAACTTACGTTTACCTAAAAAGCTCTTGATAAGTTTTTGTATTTAGATAATTTGGCAAATGCAACGTATTTTATTTATACACTAGTCCATCATGCCAGATTTAGTCAAAAGCTTTTTCGATATCAAGAAAAACGACTCCAGTACTTTTTCGATTACTTTTATTACATTCAAGAAAGTTTACAACTCTCTTAAGTTCATGTACAGTGGAGTGCTCTTTTCGAAAACCAAATTGTTCATGATTTATGATATTATTGCAATTTGAAAAATCTACAATTCTGGTGTGAATAATTTTCTCGAACACCTTATCCAATAGGTTTAGAATACTAATTGGCCTATAGCTGCAGGGTTATTTAGGATCCTTTCCGGATTAGTGGATTGGAATTACCTTAGCCATTTTAAAAAACAGTGGGAAGTATCCATTGCTTAAACAAAAGTTGAATAGTTTACTTAAGATTTCAAAAAAGTAATCTGGCATATTTTTAAGTACTATGCTATTAATCCCATCTAAACCAGGGGATTTATTTTTTTTAACAAATGGACAAACGATTTGACTTCAGACAAATTTGTAAGTTCAATACTTGTATCATCGGTAAGAGTTTGATTAATGTCATTAATGTATCTTGATACCACCGAATCCATGGGTGATGGATTGTTAAAAGTAATTGTATATGAACTGGCAAATACGTTAGCTATTGCACTTGCATTTTCGTCGTCAGAATTTAAAATTGTTCCATTTAAACGAAGATTAGACAATGAGGAGTTTTTGCCTTTTAAAGTTTTTGTTAATTTCGAAAACTTTTTAGAGCCGGTAGGCAGATTTGATATGAATTGCAACCAAGATTCCTTTTTGTCTTTGTTTAGGTGAAAGTCAATAAGCCTATTTAGCTGCTTCAAGATACAGTTTAATTGCATTTTAAAATTAATATCCCTACATCTTTGAAATTGACGTCTATATTTGTTTCTCTGAGAAATTTGCATTTTACTAATTTCTGAAATTTCACGTTGGAAGGGGATTTTATGACCAACTGGTACTTTATTAATAGCTTCTTTTACAATGGATGTTAGTTTACTTAATGCTAAATCGAGATTACTGTGCTTGTAATATTTTGATCAATCTCTTGTAATATTATTTCACTTTCCACCCAGTTTTTTTTTGACGACAAATCGGCTCGATTATACAAGGGTAGCATTAAAATGCTATTCTGTACTGCTCCATAAAAGACGCAATATAGTGGTACATGGTCCGACTGCAACATATTTGGATATGTTTTCTAGGTTGAAAAAGGAAGACAAGTGTTAGTTAAAAGGATGTCTACTGTAGACGGCTGTACTGGATTATTTTGTCCGAAACGAGTAAATGCGTTTGAGAAATAAATGTAGTAGTTTGATTGAAGGCTATGACTATAAAGCTCATTACCAGCAATATTGTTTGAAAACAGTGCGTATGTTGAACGTTTAAATAACCAAATAAAAAGAAGTCATTTGAACGTCTAGTTAAAGCATCCATATCAGTTTTAAAATTTATAGTATGAACCGGATTGTACGCAGATGTAAAAATCACAGGGCGCCTATTTATTATTACTCGTACCGAAATATTTTCAGCCACACTCGTATTTATAGTTGGTAATATTTCATGTTCAACATTGTATTTTACTGCGATGAGTACACCTCTCTATAAATTTTGTAGCCTCCAAGTTTAAATTTATGGTGGGGTTTCAAAATGTCTCATTGATAAGGAGAATATCACTTTCCTTGTCATATAAAAATTTTTCCAGCTGAGAAGCTGCTGACTCCGTCATTATGCCTTGAGCATTCCAGTGCATAACATGAACACATCTTTCGATTATTTTAGTGCCTTTACTAGAAATTGCTGTAAAAAAATACATACCATCACTAGAAAAAAATTACAAGCGCAAAAAAAAATCCATACAACGAGTGGACTTGAAATATGTCGTACAATATAAGATATGGTACAATTATGAGGTAGCCTCACTAAAACAGCTGATTTTTTTTTTCTCTACCTTAAGGTTTAACTAAGATGTCAAAATTTTGTTTATGTATGTGTATATATTGTGTACGTATATATTCTACCGCCAAAAAAAACACGCACACACATTTGCTTTTTGACATTTAAGTCGTCGTTTTCCAGCAACAAAATACATTTAGAATTTTGTTGTTGCAGAACTGAGGCTACCTGATGATTGTACCATGATATAAGATATTTTAATTATTTTCATCCTCTAACAAAATTTAACGAAATCTGCATATGTGACAGCGCATCGGATAAGGGATGTAAGGGTAAAAACAGGTTTTGTTCAAGAGAGCCATTTTAAAGATTAAATGATTTTTCTATTTTTTTAAAATTGTTCATAAGGAAAAAATAAATTTTTTGTGGTTTCGTAAAACCAAGTTATTTTGTTAATTTAGTAGAGGAAAAAATAAAAATAAATAAATTTTACCGTCAGGTCCCTTTGTATTTGCGCTTAGAGTCGTCGACTTCACTTTTATAAAACGCGCATATCTCTGGGAGGGAACACTTTTGGGGCATGGGATCGGTCTCATTCGATGCTCAGATGTTTTCCACATAAAAAAAAAAAAAAGTGAAAATTGTTTTTTTTTACCCTTAGGTCCCTTTCTCTATGCGCTGTCACATATTGTTATAATAATTGCTTTACAAGGGCAATTAATACAGATTATTTTGTTAATTTTTATTTGCGCAAACATGTAAAATAAATATTATGACAGATGAAAGATGTTGCTAATGTAAACAAGTTTTTTTCATTTTCAACATCTTCCACGCCAAGGTGAATTCGCCTTGATGCAAGGCGAATTTAATAAGGTTAACTCGTTGCTAAAACAACTACAAAGTGAAAAAATACAAACGTGTATTTTGTTAGTGTAAAACAAAACGATATGTCAAAAATACACAAAAATTTGACAAGTGGTCCCTAGAAGTAGTCAAAAGCTGATGATCAGCTGATCTGACCTTATTGAATTCGCCTTGCCCTGATGTGAGCAAGTGTAAAAAGGCTATTAACATACAAGATCCCCACAAAAGTTGCTTTGTTGTATTAATTCGCCGTTGCATACACCTGTATGAATATGCTTTGGTTTCAATATATTGTATATAAATTGTTTGTTTTCCTTATCAAAATCCTGAAAATTTATATCCTTTATAGTTTCTGAAATCTCTGTTCCAAATATATTATATTTTCCTGTGGACAAGTTTTTTAAATATATTGGACCAATTCAAAGTAGACTCTCATATTGTACTATGTCATATAATTCATATTAATATGACTAGTGACTTTGAACACCTTTTGTTAACAAATTATGTATTTAATACAAGAAAGAAGACAAAGAGATGACGCTGTTAAAAATTGTATGTATACAGGAAAGAAGAAAATATTCTCTCTGAGAGGTGAAAAGCGAAGAAATTCTCTCTGAGAGACAGTATGGTTAAAAGTATAACATAAACAATTTCTTATACATAGGAAACAAATGTGTAAAGTCATATTATGGAAATTACTAACAAAAATTTTATGCATGCATAAAATAATATGAAATAGTACAAATATGACTGATATGCAACCACTTTGAATTGGCCCATTATTTTAATGGTGTTAAAGAAACTGTAAGATTTGACAGGCGTACTGATTGTTCAGTTGTATTTAAAATTCTTACATGTCGATTTTCCTTTTTTGGTATTATTGAGTTTGCTACAAAAATTCCATTTTCTATTTCTTTATTATATTTTACGCTATCTTCATTTATTTCGATCTTGATCGGAATTATCTTTTCGCTCCTTGGTGGTATTATGATATTTTGTAATTGTTTCATATTGTGTTTGTGTGTCGTAATCTATTATACAGTTGTATTTATAAAAAAATCTATTAAAAAAATCTATCTATCCATCTGTCCTTATTGGAAAATCACTGTCCACTACGTAAAATTTATGTTATGTTCACCCTATTGCTAGTCTTAGTTGCGTTGATCCAAGAGTTTCCGTATGGTTTTCTGTTATACCCTTTAATCGGCATGTATTCTCATTTATAATGTCATAATTATGTATTACATTTTCCTTACACAAAAAAATGTCTGAACCTGTATCTGCCAAGAAAGTCAGTCTGTAATTTCGTTTTTGAATGGGCATATAAATAAAATTTGATGAATCAGTGTTTAATGTGTAAATTTTTAATTGTCCCTTTTTGGAGATTCGTATTGAGTATTCAAGGATTCTCCATTTCCCTATTGATGTATTGTGCGAACGTGTGGGAAGTTATGTTTCTGATTACTATAATTAAAATTTCTGTTATCTCTATTAAAGACATTATTATGGTTGTTTCCATTACTTGGATTCCTGTAATAATTAGTAAAGTTTCTGTTGGCACTATTGTTGTTGTTATAATTGTAGTTTCCTAATTAATTCCTATTTTTATACCCTTCACACAGTGAACAAGTAACAGTGCTATATTCGGCCGTGCCGAATCTTAAATACCCTTCACAACGTGTAGTCATGCAATAACAATTGTTTGTATCACCATTCATCCCATATATTTAAAATACGTGCATACGTACACGTTAGAATAAATGTGGCATCGAATCCCAGCTGAGCCAAAAAAATTTTATTTTATTTTATTTAATATATTATTTATATTTTATTATTTTTTTATATTTTTTTTTAAATTTTTTTAAAAAATTTTTTTAGAAAAATTTTTTTAAATTTTTTTTAAAATTTTTTTTTTGTAAATTTTTTTTATCATTTTTTTCTTATTTTTAATATTTTTTTTTGTAATTTTTTTGTTTGGTATGTTTTTTACATGTATGTATGTATGTATGTTGTTGTTGTAATTGTGAAAAAAACGAGGTGGTCGTGGTTTTTTGCTCATATCTCAGAAAGTTATGGGGCGATTGTGCTGAATTTCAATAGCGATTCATTCCTGGATATTTCCAAGAGATTGATACCATATACAGATCTGAGGAACATATAGTTGCTTCTAAAAGGGCTTAATCGACTCCTCTATTTATAAGCTTTCAGAAAATATATACTTTATGGGGTCGGAAATGAAAATTGTAGAAATTACAAACGGAATGACAAAGCTATATATACCCTTGTGCACCACAGGTGAAGGGTATAAAAAGGGTATATATAGGTTTGTCATTCCGTGTGAAATTTCTACAATTTTCATTTCCGACCCCATAAAGTATATATTTTCTGAAAGCTTATGAATAGGGGAGTCGATTAAGCCCTGTCAGTCTGTCCGTGTGTAAGGTATTAAAATATCGGAAATATTCGGGAGTAGATCGGTATTGAAAATCAGAAACATCGGTACATAAACAACTGAGATATGAGCAAAAACCCACGACCAACTCGATTTTTTTTTCACAAAAACAACAACAACATACATACATACAAACGTATATACTGGTTAGAGAAAACGTGGCATCGAATCCCAGCTGAGCCAAAAAAAATTTTTTTTTAATTTTTTTAAAAACTTTTTTTTTATTTTTTATTTAATATATTATTTATATTTTTTTTTTTTTTTTTTTTTTAATTTTTTTTTTATTTTTTTTGTTTTATATATAATAATTATAATTATATATAATAATTTTTTTTAAAATTTTTTTTTAATTTTTTTTTTTTTTCGTTTTTTAACATACATACGTGAATTTATAATTTTACGATGGGATGTTTTTATATATGTATGTGCGTATTTCATATGGGATGAATGGTGACACAAACTACTGTTATTTCATGACTACACGTTGTGAAGGGTATATAAGATTCGGCACGGCCGAATATAGCGCTCTTACTTGTTAATATTGGTATTGTTATTATGGTCGTCTTCTATCACTTATGAGAATGTAGCTGCTGCCTGTAGTAATCTTTTCTGTGCTGGCAACTGTATGCCTGTGCTACTGTTCTAGGTTGTGCCGCGACTACTGCTGTTCTGATATTTTCCTGTAAACCTTCTTGAAATAATTCGAGCACTAATTTCATATTCATCATTCTAATTATAGATCGTGCTATTTGATTAAAAATTTCTCCTAAATCTGTAAATTGTATTACTGTCATTTTGTTTTTTTACCCTGACATGCGGAGGTTGCCCCTGTGGACTAGTCAGTGGTGTTCTGGTCTACTAGTTTGGGGAGTTGCGGGTTCGATTCCCGCCAAATACTCTGGACTGTTTTTTTTTCTCTTTCTCTTCTATTCTAACTATTTCTATTCTTATTCTTCTCTTTATTTCTATATGAAGGGGACACAATGGACTGTAATTGCTCCGGGTGAGGGTAACTTTGCACCAACCTTACCTACCTACGCTGACACAGTACCTTTCTGATGAGTACCTCTGATTTCTGAATGAAGACAACTGGCTGTTCTTGTTGGTTTGAAATTTGTGCATATCGATGTTTTTTAGTTCGCCTAGTGTTTTTGGTATACCCTGTGTCATAAGAATGTTTCTAACCCTATCTGTTACACATTTTATTAAGTTGTTCTTGCACTGTTCGTCTATTCGTTATAGATCGTTTCCACCTTTATTGTTTCTTTGTGAATTTTCTAACTTTTGATTTTTTTTCTCTTGTTGTTAATGTATGAATTTCTTTAAAAACCTGTTCCATAGAAAATATATAATTTTTTATTTTTGCTTTTACATATTAAGTTTCAATTATTGTTAGTGACATTCCTTATAATTTGTTTCTTTATATAATTTTTAAAAATAACCAAGCTCCTAACAGTATGATTATAAACAAAAAGATTACTATTATTTCGAAACTTAGTGATACTTTACTGTTGTTTATAGCATACGCGCTAGATTCTTGTTGTACGTACATATGTGTCAGCTATTCTCATTGCCTTGATGTTTGCTAAAATTTATTCCAATCGGTCTTTCTGTGTAATGTTTAAAATTTTGAGCATTAAGTTTTCTTCCACCCGGTCTGTTTTAGTTTATTTATCAACCTTCTCTTTTGGGCACCAGTGGATATGTTGATTATGTTTTGTAGTTCTATACAACTTCTCTAGAACCGTTTTTTCTTACCTCCTCTGTTTTTCTTATTTGCTCTCTTTTTCTTTGTATTCTCAAGCTTTTGCATCTCTTTAAATTGTTTTATGTAATTGCTGTACTTTTCTTGCCTTTCTCTATATTGTTGCCTGGTGATTGGCTCAGGTTTTGCTTCTTTACTTGTAAATACCTGTTTTGGTGGTTGTTAAATGTTGTGTTACTGATTTGGGAATGTATATTTCCATTATATCTTCCCACTTATTAAATATTGTATTTATCTCTTCCTTTGAGGACATCGAATGGTTTTGTCTAGCTGAGGAAATAACTTTGGTTCTGACGAGATTTGAGGAAGGAACCTTGGTTTTTTAAGGAAAATTATTTGCAGGTTTGCATAAAAATTTATTTTAATGTTTGGAGGATGGCAGGATCGCCATGTAGAGATTAACACACAAAAAAATCAAAATATTAATAAAAAAAGGTTTGAGTGTTTTCTTAACACTCCTGCCGCATTTGTCCAGCGTTAATACGCCGATTTGGAGAAATAGAAAACAAAAAGAAGTTCTTGTTTGTTAAGTTAATTCTCTTCTTTATTAAACTTATTTTCACGCTTATATACTAAACTTTTCTCTATTCAGCATAATCCCATTCCAGTATCGGTTCCAGTGTTGACTGTGTATTTTCCAACTTTCCAGATATTATTTCAATAAGTTCTATTTAAAACAAATTATCTGATTATAATATATTTTGCGAAATAAAATATGTTAATCTTTTCTTCATTAAAAAGTTTGGATAAATTACAGAAAGTTTGGATCCTACTTGGACGAAAATCTTAATATATGCAGGTCAAGCAGTTCTTCTGATCAATGTAACCAACTTGTCAAAACTTTAAGTAAATGTGCAACACATTCTTCTACAACCACTCCAAGAAGTCCTTCATAGATGACGAAGGAGCTAATTTCGTTAATTACTTACAAGAATATGTTGCTGAAGGTACGAAGAAGAAATAAACAAAATAAACATTTATGTTATAGTTTGAAACGAATAACCAAAATCAAGGCATATCCATAAGGTATATGCATCGCGGCAACAAACACAACAATAAAAACACATGTATTTTGTTTTTGTATATATGCCGGCATATGTCAAACATGATGATGGGGAAACAAACACCCCAATTCTAAATAACAATTCCCTGGGAATTTTTTCCCTATTCCCTGTTCCCCTATTCTAAATAATTTCTCCCGGGGAAATTTGTTCCCTTTCCCTTTTCCCTTATTCTAAATGAACTTCGAAATTGGGAAATTGTTCCCTGGGAAAAAAGTAGGTATTACAAAAGGCAATTAAAGGGAGAATGTAATAACAATTTTTGGGAAAAAATCCGCCAACAAATTCAAAGGGAGTTGTGACAAAAATTTAAGTATTTAATATTTTTTTATAAAAATTGTGATAAATATTGTAATTTATTGTTACTTTTAGGATAAAAACAACAAACAGGAAGCAGAATAATGAATTGTTTTTTAGTTTTAAGATAATTTTAATTTTTATTTATCCTTTTTTTTAACTTTTGAAGTTTTTAAATTTTTTTAATAAAACGTTATATTTTTTAATTGATTTTTCCAGCTCGAGGTCTTTATAAATATTTGTTGATTTATTTATTATTCAATATTTCGCTACTCCTTTGTGTAATAATAAATAAGTCAACAAATATTTATAAAGACCTCGAGCTTGAAAAATCAATTAAAAAATTTTATAAATAAAGGTCAAATAAGAGCAATAAGAAAATGTTATATTTATTTAAAAAATGTATATATTACATACATATATAAGAAACGGCATTATTAGAGAAATTTATTAGAGATTATTCGCAATATTTTTTCTAATATTTTTCTATTATATTTTCTAATATTTTGGGCAATGGATAAATATTGTGGTGAGTCTAAGGATACCACATCATTATCCTGAGCGCTCAAATAATCTAAATTTTCTACATCGCTTACTTCAGCATTGCATTTAAAATGAATGCAGATATTATGCAACGCACAGCAAAATTTTGTTATTTTAGCAGCCTTTTTTGGAGCGTAGTGCAGCTGTCTAGCACCAAGAATGCACCTCCATCTATTTTTTAAAACACCATTAATGCGTTCAACGACATTTCAACACTGAATTTTATTTCAACAGACATCCTGTGGGCAAAAAATGCATGTTTAATTTATGAATTGTCTGTTATCATTCAAAACTTTACCAAGAAGCCAATAATTGCTGCCACCTCTAAGGTCTTCTAGCTCAAGGTGAACACGCAATTCGCCAGAATTCCAAATAAATGAATCGTGACACGCTCCGGGATGTGAGGCATCAACGTACTGAACCCTCAGCTCATGATCACAGACCTTTAATTTTTTGAGTTCCGTCAACACATCCAATAACGTTTGGAATGCCATACTTCACATAAAGAGCTAACGCATCTTTCCTTTTTTGCACTTCTGCAGAAAGTTATCTACATTTGAACGCCTGTTTATTTACTCTGTAATATTTTTCTAACCTTTCAAAAGTAAAATTTACAAAGTGTGCGGCAACTCAAGTGGGTTGCGTCACTTAGCATTTTCCTTTCTACCCTTTGCTTATTCTTGTGCTTCAGAGTTTTTTGCTTCAGCTATTATTATTATCAACGCTACAATAAACATTTTTGTTCACTTTTAACAATTTTTTTTATTATTTAGGAATATTCACTTTTTACGCTAAAAATTATTAGCAAATATTTTGTCAAGACAAAACAGCAAAAGCAAACAGCTGACTTCGAAAATGTAAAATTCTCTCTCCCTTGTTATTCCCTTCCCCGACTGTTTAGAATAGGGGAATTTTATTCGCGGGAAAAATGAATTCCCGGGGAATTCAATTCCCTGGGAATATTTAGAATTGGGGTGATAATGTCTAAATTTGTTGAATTCTCCTTTATTCTATTTATTAATGCAGGAATGGAAGATTAGATGTTGGATTCCGAATTAAACATTTAACTTAATTGTGCTTTTTATGATAATAAATTTACCAAATTTATGTATATTTGTTGTGCTTGCACCATTTATAATGTGCTTCACAAGCACATATCCTTTTTTTAATAAAATTTTATTGAATAAAACATACAAAAACAACTTTTCCATCCTTGTTATACAAACTGGCATTGAAAGAAAAAATCCCCTAAGAATTTGCTTTGTTGTATCAATTCGCCGTTGCATATACCTGTATGAATATGCCTTGGTAACGCTTTTAAAATTTATATAAAAAAAACAGTCAGCTGATTGGATATGAGTACCTTATGGATATGCCTTGACCAAAATAATAAAAAATTGCAACATAAAACAAGTAAGAGTGCTATGTTCGGCCGTGCCGAGTCTTATATACCCTTTACAACGTGTAGTCATGCAATAACAATTGTTTGTATCACCATTCATCTCATATCAAATACGTACATACATACAGACATTTGTAAGAATTCGTAAGATTGAAGCAACAGCTGATGGCAAATATATATTGTGTGAAACAAGTTTAATGGGAACTATGTACATACATATGTGCAAATATGTATACCTGCGCAAGATTCAGGCAGGTCCATTCTTTCATCTGTAGACATTGTTAACTAACTTTATTTCACAAACAATTTAAATTTAATAATATTAATTTTTATTTTATTGTTGAACTTTAACTGTTTTAAAGACTTTTATTATTTTTATTTTGGCTTTAGTTCATTTTTAATACTAAATTTCTAATCATTAAATGAAGAAATCAATTTTTTTATTTGTTGTTTCGGCATATATCCGATGGGATTACAAAGAAGTATTGAAAAATAAAACACAAATTAATTTTTATTTAAATTAATATGAAATATGTTTTATTTATTTCTTTTTATTTATAAATAGTAAATTTACCTGAAAAGGTTCTATAAGTTGTAAAAAAATACACTTTGTTTTATTACACTTTTTATATATCTTTTGCACGTAATGCTATGGCGCTTTTAACGAATAATATTATGTTATAAATATTAAGTTGAAGATGGCAAACAATTTTTAAGTACCGTTACCGGTTTACTCGTTGAAAACAAATATAAAGATTTTCTAACACGGTTGAATCAAAAAGTACGTTTCATTAACTTACAACACTTTTATAAAAGATTAACATAAATCGCGACATAAATTTTGTACTTAAACATTGCCGGCCACCTTGCAACAATAAAATGCGTTGCAACTATAATATACATGTTAATAATTGAGTCATTAAGGACTCCTGTTGAACTTAATTAAAGCTTATTGTGTGAGTCATTAAGGACTCCTGTGGACTGTATTAAAATAAATGTTTTTTTTTTTTATATAAATAGGTCATTAAGGACCTCTGATGATTTTATTTTTGAGTCATGATGGACTCCTGATGAGATCAAAAGATCGATTAAATATAAAAATTCAATATGGCGTTAACCCCGAAATAATCCATCCAAAAATTGTGTACTGGGCAAGTGGAAGTCCCGGACTTGCTAGTATTCTACCTTTCATTATCAAAGGCATAACTTCAGGTCCTAAGACCAAGGCCACCCTGCCTGAATGATTAAAATTAGGGTCAGCTAACTGAAGCCCTTGAAATGATTCCAAAATCGAATCACTCACTGACACAGGTGTCTTAATATTATTCATCTCGTATAATCGAGCCATGACAAAAATTCGCTGTGAAGTGTCATAGATCGATTCGAGCTCAATGCGGCAATATTTGTCATTCTCCATTTTATAAACGGGCAATTTGAGTCTGGTGACTAATTCCTTACATATGTAACTGTTCTGGCAACGTGCATCTAGAACAGCACGTAACGGAGTTCGGGATCGACCCTGATGAATATTCACCCGAAGAGTTGGTGAAAAAGACACTGCTTGACGAATCGGGAGAACATTATGAGTCGATACGGTTTTGACACGAATCTTTGTTGGCTTATTTTTCGTTATTTTATGCTCGTGAAGCAAAGAATTATGATTTTGTTTGCAAGTTGCCACACTCTTGCAATCTTTGCCAACATGACCACTTGACAAGCAACGGAAACAAATACGGTGTATAGCCACCTGACGAAGTTTGCGTTCCAAGCTCATATCCCTAACCTTATAACAAAATCGAAGAGGGTGATTTTTGCCACAAACTGGACATTTAGAACCCTTTCGATTTGTATTAGCATGAGGAATTGCAGGGCTTGAATTTGCGTCATGAGCTTGAACTACTTCTTTCAAGCTGAGATTTTCCACTTGCTCCATAATTGGATTATTTGGAGTATCGATGGACTTCACATTTGCAGGTGGCGGCACGGGTGCAAGAACCATTTTCGAATCAACATCCAGCTCCGATTTTTCTGAAGTCTTGTCAGAGGCATAGACTGGCACGGTAGTAGATGGATTTGGAGGACCACTAAGTTCCATAGCCTCTTCATAATCCAACAGGCCATCTTCAAACAAATCCGACATGGCTTGAATAGTCTGGTTGGTGGAGTCCATTATACTAGGAAAAACAGAGGTTAATATTTGTAATTTGATAGAAAAAGTGGTGTGAAAATTATTCATTTAAAACAACAAGTTAAGGTATTGGTCGATTAATTATCCCGTTTTGAGTGCGAACATCCGCAACGCGAATATGACCGTCAGTGCCAGAATATATTTTCACTATTATCCCTAACCTCCACGATGTGGCAGGTAATTGTTCATTTTTCACTACGACTAAATCATTAATAGCAACATCTCTATTAGGATGTTGCCACTTATAGCGTTTGTGTAAACCTACTAAATATTTCTCTTTCCATCTTTGGCAAAACTGATGAATCAACGCCTTCATCTTACGATAACGATTTACTGTACTAATTGAATCCTCATAAATCGTCGGTTCCGGCGGAGCCAGTATAGCCGATCCTATTAAGAAATGTCCTGGTGTTAAAGCGACAGGTTCGCCAGGATTATCGGGCATTGGGGATAAAGGACGAGAATTCAAACAAGCCTCTATTCTTGCCAAAATTTTATCCAATTCTTCAAAAGTATAGCGACAAGATTGAACTTCCTTCCTAAAATAAAGTTTAAAACTCTTAACACCAGCTTCCCAAAGGCCACCCATAAGAGGAGCCCCTGCTGGGATAAATCGCCATGTCAAACCTTTATGTCCAAAGCTGGAACACATTCTGGCCTGGCATTCTTTCAAAAAAGTTTTAAAATCTCTTGCGATCTCATTAGACGCCCCAACAAAATTTGTACCATTATCCGAAAACATGGTCTGGGGACAACCTCTTCTAGATATAAAGCGATTGAAAGCCGCTAAAAATGTATCCGAAGATAAATCTGACGCAGCCTCTAAATGTATAGCTTTCGTAGAAAAGCAAACAAATATACAAACATACCCTTTCGTAATTTTACAAGATTTACCATTATAATTCTTCACATCAAATGGTCCCGCGAAATCGACACCAGTTGTAGTAAACGGTCTATCAATAGTAGTACGTTCAGGAGGAAGTGCAGCCATTATTTGACTACAAGAACGTTGTCGATCAATAATACAGCGTTTACATCGGTGAATAACAGTGCGAATTATTGTCCGTAGACGGGGTACCCAATATTCACACCGGTAAACTCGCAACATTAATTGATTTCCCCCATGAATCGTAAGTAAATGTATAAATTCTGCCGTAAGTTTCGCGAAACAACTGCCATACGGTAGAATTATAGGGTATTGTTCACAATACGATAATGAAGGTGATTTTACCAACCTACCATTTAACCTCATTACTTGTTGTTCATCCAAAAATGGATTCAACGGCAACAAAGAACTTTTACAATGCAAAGGCTTTTTATCCAAAAGACCTTTGTACTCTTCAGCATAAAAGGATTTTTGAGCAACAAAAGCCAAACGAACCTTTACCATCTTAAGTTCATCAATAGATACCTGACTATTCTCATAACGAAAGCGATTTTTATGAGCCAAATGCGTTGAAAGAAAGAATCGAAAAATATATGCTATAACCCGCAAAGCTCTATCAAGAGATGAAAATCTATCCAAAATATCCTCAAATTTCGAAAAAAAAACGATGCATGAACCTTAACCTTCCGACTTTCCATATCAGTGTCCAGATTTCCAAGGTTATGTTTATACCAGTATGCCTTATCCAGACTCAACCATGAAGGGCCATGCCACCAAAGTTTACTTTTCGATAAAGTAAGCGGATCTACACCCCGGCTGCCCAAATCGGCAGGATTGTCTTCAGAACGAGCATGAAACCAATTGTGATTTCCAGTATTTTCCTGTACACGACAAACCCTATTTGCCACAAAGGTAGTCCAAGAATTAGGCGTTTTTCGCAACCATGCTACACAATTGTCGAATCTGTCCAACAATAAGTACGTTCAATCGAAATTTCGATTTCCGCAAAGACATTTTTAAGCAACTCTGATGTCAAAACTGCTCCACACAATTCAAGGCGAGGTAAAGATACCGACTTAATTGAAGCTACTCTTGCCTTAGAAGATAACAAATGAGTATAAATTTCTCCATTAGCGGCTTGAATACGAATATAAATTACCCCCGCGTATGCTCTTTCAGAGGCATCTGAAAAAACATGAAGTTCGATCCTAGAATCCTGACAATAATTGACCCATCTTGGTACTTGAATGAAGTTCACCTTATCAAAACATTCTACAAACTGTTACCATTCCTTCTCCGCTGCAGCTGGAAGCAAATCATCCCAATCAATATTATTGAGCCAAATGCGTTGCATAATCGTTTTCGCCACAATAACTACTGGGCTCAACCAGCCAACCGGATCAAAAAATTTCGCTATAATTGGCAATACTTCCCTCTTTGTATAGCCCAATTTTACCTCCAAAGGCCTTACTTTGAAAAAGAATGAATCTAACTGAGCATTCCAAAAAATCCCTAAAGTTTTCGAACAGCTAGACTCTTCGAATGTCAAAACTTTCGCGTCTATCAGGTGATCTGAAGGCAATCCCTCTAAAATCGCTCTCTCATTTGATGTCCATTTCCTAAGTTCAAAACCAGCAGATAATAAGGCAGCAATTAATTGATCCCTTGCTGACAAAGCGTTAGAAACATCATGAGCTCCAGACAATACATCATCCACGTACATACCTTTTCTTAAAATCTTCGAAGCCAGGGGATATTTCCCTTCGCAATAATCAGCCAATTGCAGCAATGTCCGAATAGCTAAATAAGGCGCACAATTCAAACCGAAAGTTACTGTCTGTAACTCATAATCCGTTACCTGCTCATCAGATGAACTTCTATAGAGAATTCGCTGAAAAGGTGTATGCGACGAGTGAACACGAATTTGCCTATACATTTTCGAAATATCGCAGTTAAAAACAAATCTAAATAACCTCCAACGTAAAATTAAATTTACCACATCAGCTTGCAATGTAGGAAAAAGGCAATCATTCAAGCTAGTTCCATTAGAAGTCTTATTCGACGCATTAAAAACGACTCGCAATTTCGTAGTTTTCCTTTCCGGTTTAATCACCGGATGATGTGGTAAATAGCATGAATTGGTGATGGCTTGATTATCGGGCCTTACTGGTTTCATGTGACCAAGATTCAAATAGTCCTTCAAAACATCATCATACATGCCTCTTATTTCGGGCTTACGTGAAAGAGAAGATTCTATCCTCATAAATTGCCTCATAGCACTAGGTCTTGATAATCCCAAATGAATATCATGAAGAAATTCTGGTTTAAAAGGCAGCGATACAATGTATCTACCATCAGAATCTCGATTGGTGGTTTTCATGAAAATTTCCTCACAAATCCTATCAGAAGGTGAAAGAACTTTCCCCTTCTGAGTTTCTTCCAACTCCCAAAATTTCAACACATTTCGATTCAAGTTATCTTCCTCAGAACAAGTGATGGTGGTCGAAAACACGTTTACAGAGTCACTAACCGAAAAATTAACAGGACCTGTCAAAATCCAACCGAATACAGTCTTCTGAGCCATAAGAGAGCCACAAATATTACGACGAACTTCACCAAGAATTATATTAGGGTATAAATCCGCACCTAGTAAAATATCAACAGGCCGGCTTTTATAAAAATTGTTATCCGCCAATTGTATGCCTTGTAATGCACCTTTAATATCTGAGGGACAAACAAATGAAGGTAAATTGTTCGAAATTGATGGTAGAACTAGAGTCAACGTTTCTAAATTAATTCCCCTATTAATATCTCCTCGATGTTATAGAAGCTTCCTTATTAACACCGGAAATCTTTACATTCGTAGAATGTGACGGAAGTCGCAATTGATTTCGCAAGCGTTCAGATATAAACGAAGCCTCAGAAGCTGGGTCAATAAGCGCCCTTGCAGGATACGTGATATCCTGATAAATAATTGAGACCATAGCAGTTCCCAATAAAATAGACGAATTTTTCTCAATATGAAAAACTTGGCGATTCAAATTAGATCTAGCAGCGGCTGACGTTGACGGCATTTCCCTTTCTACCTCAACAACACGAGAAATAGCATTAGAATTAGAGGTATTTGTACCAACCATATTAACTTGGCCATTAGTAGGCACCTCACGATGTAACAAAGTATGATGTCTTTGATTACACATAAAGCAACAATGCTCACTCTTACAATCCTTAACCTCATGGGACTTTGAGAGACAGTTAACACAGCAATGAAATTTTTTAATTGTTGAAAATCGTTCAGAAACAGATAATTTCCTAAATTTACGACAAAATCGTAATAAATGACTCTGTTTCGGACATAAAATACAAGAAATCGAAGCATTAGTATTTGAAACATGAGTCTTTATTTTCCGTTCCCCCATTTTCCTATCATTTTCCAAACCTGTAAGATCACGTATACAATCCAAAGTTTGAATTCTTTCTGTCACAAACATATCCAAATCTTTCCATAAAGACAACGCCGTTTTATCTTTTATACTTTGCTCCCAAATCGTAACTGTTTGAGATGGCAAACGTTGAATACAAATAAAAACTATAATTGGATCCCAATTCTGCGTATCAATTTCATAAACTGACATAGCAGTTAAAAACCCATTTATACCGCGTTGTAAATTCTTCAAAGCTGACACTAGACTCTTTATTAATAGATTCAAGGCTAAAAAGATTCTTCAATTGATTATTGACCAACATTCTTGGATTTTCATACGTGTCCTTTAAATTCTTCCACGCAATATCAAAACCAGAATTGGTTAGTGGACATTTGGACACGATTTCCCTAGCTTCTTTCCCAGTTCTCTTCAACAAATAGCACAATTTTTCAATCTTACTGAGACGGCTATTATTAATATACAAAGCCGTAAAAAGATCCCTAAATGTTGGCCATGACAAATAATCACCATCAAAAATGTCAGTATCACAAGGTGGCAGGGGTAAATTATAACAAGAATTATCAGTGGCCGAATTATTATCACCAATCATCGGACCCTTAGATACGGATTTGGCTAATAATTCGTCACCTTTAATTTTAATTGTCTTCATGCAACGAGCGTATGTAGTAAGGGTGCTCTGATATTTACCCTCAATCACCTCTATTTCTTCCGCATTCATCTTTTTAGATGTCGAAATGTTGAACAAACATTGTTCATATTCATTATTAACTTTCGCCCACAACGATTTCAATTCATCACTCATTACCTCAACTGTATACACATGATGATCTTCATCGCGAATTTTGTCGAAATTCGCTTCAAATCTAAAAATTGAGTCTGAAACGCGTAAAAAACTCTCTCTCATTGAAATTTGCAAAAAACAAAAAAAAAATCTAAATTATATTATAAACTATATCAAACAAATGAATATAGTAAAATCGACCGACCGTAGGGTGACTACCTCTATTAGCGAAAAGAGGAATAAAGAAAAGGCAAAAATAAATAATAATTATAATTTATACAAAATAAAAAGAAATTTCACAGTAATCTTCGTAAAAAAACTTTAAATCACTAAAAAATATTTATTTAATTCGATAAATTTAATATTCGCACTATTTAATTAAAATATAAAAAAAAAATTTTATTTCACTTGCCGAACAATTTTCACTATGTATATTTTACGGCCACTATTTCCTATTGCAAAAATAAAAAATTAATGCACTTCACTTTTATATTATAATTTTATTTATTACTTTAATTTTTCTTTGCATAAATCGAAATAAAATTCGCGGTAAACTTTATTCAATTAAATTATTAAATATTTTGCAAAAAAATTTTATTTTCTATTTTGTCCGTCCACGTAAACAAAACGCAGCTTTGAACAAAATAGTAATGAACAAAAGGGATGTAACAACAAGGTATTGTTCCCTTTTTAATAACAATCACAATAGTTAAGCACTGCTTTATCTTCTCGCGCCAATAACTAAACTTATATGAATTTTTGTTTTTCTATAAAGTGAACACACACACTCATATACAACTGTATGTTTACTTTACTTTTTTTTTACAATTAAAACACTTTTAAAATCAAATTACTAACCTGAAATTTGTTGAATATATATATATGAATTTCGATGAATATATGAAGATCCTCGTAAAGGTCGTTGAAGAAAATTCCTGTAAAGGGTTGATCAAAATTCTCGTTAAATATCCGGTTCGAAGGACCAATGTTTCGGCGTATATCCGATGGGATTACAAAGGAATATTGAAAAATAAAACACAAACTAATTTTTATTTATATTAATATGAAATATGTTTTATTTATTTCTTTTTATTTATAAATAGTAAATTTACCTGAAAAGGTTCTATAAGTTGTAAAAAATACATTTTGTTTTATTACACTTTTTATATATCTTTTGCACGTAATGCTATGGCGCTTTTAACGAATAATATTATGTTATACATATTAAGTTGAAGATGGCAAACAATTTTTAAGTACCGTTACCGGTTTACTCGTTGAAAACAAATATAAAGATTTTCTAACACGGTTGAATCAAAAAGTACGTTTCATTAACTTACAACACTTTTATAAAAGATTAACATAAATCGCGACATAAATTTTGTACTTAAACATTTGTGATAATGAAAGAATATGTTGGAAAAGTAAATTTTAATCCTGACACCAGCCGAGTGGAATGCATTTTCGAAACCAGCTACGGTTTCATTATCAGCACTCTTTGATCGGAATGTCTTAGTGTTGGATGTAAATATCATCTATTTAACTCACAAGTTTATACGAAAATTGATTTTGTAAATTAAACTTCACATACAAATTCATATTTTTGCTTAGTGAGTGAGAACGAAATTTACCAAACTTAAGCTTTTCCCCTTTAGTTATTCTTTTCAATTATCACATTTTTTATTATTTAATAATATTTTGCACTTCTGTTTGGATTTTCCTTTTTTTTAATATTTTTTTCACAAATTGTATACTTTTTGTTTGCTTACTTTTGTTTGTTTACCTTTTGAATCATATGTTTTTTGGTTTTGCCAAATCTTACTGCAAAAAACTTCTGTAGTAAAAATTTGCAAATACTCAGTCAAGATCTGTAACTTTTCGCTCTCTGTTTGTGCTCTCATTTACTACAAATTTGTGTAAACGAACGCAATTTCGTAAAATGCAGTAAAAATTTGTACAAATTTGTGAGTTCTCGAACGAACCTAGTATTACAACTATTAACATCTGATTAATTAAAGGAAAAGTTGTTCATAAAAAACCTCGTATAAGCTAAGAAGTTATAAGATTATTAAAAAACATCACTTAATGTTGTTCAGCAAATTTCTTATTATTTCAAAACTTGACGTTCTGCATTTTCCATTAAATGACAGTGCCAGTTTCCTTGTCAATGAATTAAACATTTTGATGTAAAAGATAAGTGGGATATCTAAAACGGAGATTTTGTAGTATTTTTAAGTTTTTATTTTGAAAGATTTGCAGTTTTAGCAGTCTTTGGGGTTCAGATTTGACAATTAGGTCATAATATTTACATATTGTAAATAAGTACCTTGTTCTTTATATTACCTTTAGATTTTCGGCTAATTAATGGAAATACTATAATCGCTTGAGTTTTATCGTCATTATCTTTTATTTTCCATTTGTCATAGTATTTACGAATTACTCTAAAATTGTTTTCCATTCTCCTTATAATCGTATTTGAGATTTTAACGCAACAAATAAAGGCGCTATCATCTGCGTAAAAAGCAGCATCATGGTATCTGCTTAGGGAAATATCGGATGCATATATCGAGTATAGGGTAGGGGATAATACCGACCCTTGAGGCAAGTACGCAGGTATTTGTCTTTCACTAAAAAATTTATTATTAGCAGATGCAATTAACATACTATGTACGTTTATCTAAAAAGCTTTTAATAAATTGTTGAAGATAAATTGGGAAATTTAAAGAATTTAATTATACACTAGTCCATCATGCCAAATTGAATCAAAAGCTTTTTCGATATCAAGAAAAACGATTACTTTTTTACTTTCAAGAAAGAGAGAACATATAGTTGCTTCTAAAAGTTGATTTCAACCAACACACGGGCAGACGGTAAGAGCTTAATCGACTCCTCTAAGCTTTCAGAAAATATATACTTTATGGGGTCGGAAATAAAAATTGTAGAAATTACAAACGGAATGACAAAGCTATATATACCCTTGTGCACCACAGGTGAAGGATATAAAAATACTCACAAACCAACGTTTAATCTTTGATATTTGTGCAATGTTGCCTATAAACAACAAGTTTAAAAGGGTTAACGTTTCACTTATACAATGTGTAATACACATCACCTCGAAAATAACGTATTAACAGCCACATAAAAAAAGCTCAAAATAATTCCATTATTTTAAATTTTATTCGACTTTTAAACTGTTACTGTAACAAAAATTCTAAATAAGCATTTTTTATATTAAAACATCGATACATGTATAAATAGGGTTCAACATTAATTTATTAATGAAAAAAAAAAATTAATAATTGCGAAATCAATTAATACATTAGATTTTAAGATTTTTTATGATGTTTATTACACTAGTGTCAATTTCCCATATGACTAATTGTCCATCAACACCCGAAGTGCTAATGCGTGTACAATCCAACTTTTCACCTGAGTACAAACGAATACATGTAATAGCGTTTTGATGAATAGTATCAACAAAAGTATCTGAATTTTCAGTGCGCAGATTCCTATCAAGAGATTGGAAAATTCGCATTGCTGAAATACCGCCAGACTCTTTTTTTTGAGATTTATCCATTTTATTAATAAGTATTAGTTTATCTTCTTGCAAGCCATAAACCAATGGTATACAGCTGTGACCAACAACTACAATTGAAGCTGGAGATATCCATTCACAAGCTAAAAACGGAAGATATTCAGTTTTGCAACGTACGACCGTGTTACCGTTTGTAGCATCAGCCACACTTATGCAACTGTCATGGCCAACCCAACAAATTTTGTTTCCATCGCTTGAAAAGCTAACATTGTTTATCCATCCGCCACCCGAAGCATTAGAATTTTTGAATTCAGCCATTAAATTCCCAAGAGGCATACGATTGCCCCATGGCGTTGGCGTCGGTTGATCTTCAATATCTTTAATATAGGCTGAGAAAACGCGCACCTACAGGATAAACAAAATCATTCAGATTTAATTTGCTCAATAAATATAAGGAAATTAGGAAATGTGTAATAGTATCGAAGAAAGCAATGCTAAAATATGTAATGAAATAAAACAAGTGATTAAAGAAACAAGACAACAAGAAAATTATAAGGCAGAACGAGTTTTAAAAAAATAGTAATATAAAGTGAATTTAAAATATTAATTTAAAATAAATAATAAGTTAACATATAGTAATAAAATTATGACTGATAATGAAACGTACACGAAATTATTAGCAGCACAGAAAATAAACATTGGGGGATTAGAGATGTAGACTATTTGAAGGAATAGATGTGTTTAGGTGTTATAAATGTATAGGATTCAACCATAAAGCAGCGGAATGTAGAGCTAAAGACTGTGAAGAAGAAATTACAACAAAATGTATGAACTGTTTGCGTCATAATGAAAAGCTGAATCTGGGTCTTGATGTGAATTGTAATACAAATGATAAACAATGTCCAGTATATAATAATAAACTAAATATAAAGATGAGAAGAATGGGTTTTAATGTTTACCAATCAAAGAAGTTATATGGAATATACACAAATGCTCAAGGAATTTTAAACAATTTTAATCAAATGGAAATAATAATATCATCATCGGAAACTCATTTAATAAAGGATCTAAATGAGAATGAATTCTGTTTACACAACTACGATCATTATTCAACACTATTGACTTAATCAGGAACAGGAGGCGAAAAATAAAAAGTATTTTGTAATGGCTGTGTATAGATCACCTAACAGTAGTGAAGTGGAATTTTGTAATACCTTTGATGATATAATTGCTGAAATTTGTCAAACCAATATTAATATAATTGTTGCAGGAGATTTTAACATTGATTGGAAAAAGAATACAACATATAAAAACATAATACAAGCTACTCTAAATGACAATGGTCTTCGACAAATAGTGAATGATTAAACAAGAACAGAAAACACCAAAACATTAATCGACTTTGTATAACAAATAAAAATATTTATGCTAAAAATAATAGTGTAAACAAAATTGCAGATCATGAGGCAATACACATATGGTGTTAAAGTGAAAATAATAATTATTCAATAATGAAGGAAATTAGATTTTTAATATGACAAAAAAATATTCGCCGAGCAATTAAATAAAGTTAAAAAAAAATTTTGTATCAAATATAAAAATAATTTGTATCATCTATCTGATGATAATATTGCGAAAAAAAATAGATGATAGCCTAGAAAACGCAATTAAAATGACAAAAAAGAAAACAATTAAAGAAACAAAGTACATAAATAAATGGTTCAATGAAAATTTAAAATTACTTTAACAAGAAAAAAATTGCGAAATATTATATTGCTAAAAATGCCAAAACTTATAAAGCGTAAAGATAAATTATAAAATAATTAGAAGTAAATATAAAACTAAAATGAAAAGAATGAATTTAATAACAAAAGAATAATCAATGCCAAAGATAAAAAACCAGGGACCGAAAATAACAGTTATTTTGGAATTTTAAAGCAAAAAAAGCATTTAGAAGTAAAAGTCGTAAAACGGATTCAAGTATACCATATTGATCCTTATGCATTAGTCTATCATAAAATATGTTGCTTTTTAAAATTTTGATTTTTATTTTTTCGAGCAAAAATAAAAGTTATTTTTTGATTTTTATTTTTTTGGGCAAAAATAAAAGTTATTTTTTGATTTTTATTTTTTCGAGCAAAAATAAAAGTTATTTTTTGATTTTTATTTTTTCGAGCAAAAATAAAAGTTATTTTCTGATTTTTATTTTTTTGAGCAAAAATAAAAGTTATTTTTTGATTTTTATTTTTTCGAGCAAAAATAAAAGTTATTTTTTGATTTTTATTTTTTCGAGCAAAAATAAAAGTTATTTTTTGATTTTTATTTTTTTGGGTAAAAATAAAAGTTATTTTTTGATTTTTATTTTTTCGAGCAAAAATAAAAGTTATTTTTTGATTTTTATTTTTTCGAGCAAAAATAAAAGTTATTTTTTTGATTTTTATTTTTTCGATATTAAATATTATTTAAATGTAACGGTAAAGACGAGTTTTTAATAACTGTACTCAAATTTGTGATTTCTCATTTTTATTGTCAGTGATTGTTTAATATCGTTACATACTACTCTAAAAGCTCCTAATAACTCCTCTCATTTTTATCAATTCGTTTTGCTTAGAAATTTACAAATGTAGGATGATTTACTAAATACCTGAACAACTTCGTAACTCAGGCAAACCAGCGCCCACCATTGATATAGAATACATAGTATACAAAAATGTGAGAAATCACAAAATATGTGATCATCATGGGAATTTTTTATGCACATTAAAATTAATATTTAATATTAACTTAATTATTGTAACACGTACATTTCGTTAGAAAATAAATTTTTTTTGTTGCTCAAAAAAATAAAAATCAAAAAATAACTTTTATTTTTGCTAGAAAAAATAAAAATCAAAAAATAACTTTTATTTTTACCCGTAAAAATAAAAAATCAAAAAATAACTTTTATTTTTGCTCAAAAAAATAAAAATCAAAAAATAACTTTTATTTTTGCTCGAAAAAATAAAAATCAAAAAATAACTTTTATTTTTGCTCGAAAAAATAAAAATCAAAAAATAACTTTTATTTTTGCTCGAAAAAATAAAAATCAAAAAATAAATTTTATTTTTGCTCAAAAAAATAAAAATCAAAAAATAACTTTTATTTTTGCTCGAAAAAATAAAAATCAAAAAATAACTTTTATTTTTGCTCGAAAAAATAAAAATCAAAAAATAACTTTTATTTTTGCTCAAAAAAATCAAAATCAAAAAATAACTGTTATCATCTGACTTTTATGAAAAAAGGAATAATAATTACGGTCCCTGTAAAAAACTAATATGGAGAGATTAAAAATCTAGTCTAAAAAAAGTAAACAAAATGTAATACAATCTGTAATATTTAATGATATAGTAGAATATAAGGATATATACCAAATATAAATTAAATTTAATGGGTTTTTTGTAGATAGCGTTAAGACAATAAGGTTTTCAATAGGACAAGTGGAATATGCTTCCTTAATACCTGTGATAAATTCTTTATTTAAATTTAATTTGATTAATTTATACAAACATAAGACAATATGTAATATGATTAAAAATAAACTTGATTTAAATAAAGGGCCAATTCAAAGTGGTTGCATATCAGTCATATTTGTACTATTTCATATTATTTTATGCACGCATAAAATTTTTGTTAGTAATTTCCATACAAAGAAAGTAATAAGACTTTACACATTTGTTTCCTATGTATAAGAAATTGTTTATGTTATACTTTTAACCATACTGTCTCTCAGAGAGAATTTCTTCGCTTCTCACCTCTCAGAGAGAATATTTTCTATTTTCTTCTTTCCTGTATACATACAATTTTTAACATCGTCATCTCTTTGTCTTCTTTCTTGTATTAAATACATAATTTGTTAACAAAAGGTGCTCAAAGTCACTAGTCATATTAATATGAATTATATGACATAGTACAATATGAGAGTCTACTTTGAATTGGCCCAAAGTATCAATGGAAATAACTGGAATAATGTAGGAAATTTTTTATTATGTTTAATTAACAAGCCATTAGAAACTGGGATTTTCCCAGAAAGCTGGAAGATATCGTTGAATAGAAAAAGTTACAAATACAAGAAAATGTGGGGAATTTCGACTCATAACCACGCTGAAAACTTCTTTAAAAAATCTTAAAAAAAGTGTGAAACAACTATGTTATAAATAGATGAAAAAACATTGTCAAAAATAAAAAGATAACTGCAATTTTTTCCGATTTTAAAATAGCTTTTGAAACTATAGATAGGGAGTTATTAGTACAAAAATATATAACGATGGAATACAAAAAAATGCACTAAAATGGTTTAAATCATATCTGACTAATCGAAAACAAATTGTGAAAATTAATAATGTAAGTTCTGAATTTATATATAACGATTATGGGGTGCCGCAAGGATCAATATTGTGTGCTCTTCTATTCATTATTAAAATAAATTATTTGCCAAACATCTTGGAAAAAAGTGAAATTTTTACTTTTATTTATACAGAAGGTGTGGGAGTCTGCCGAGAGTGGTCATGGCAGTAAGAGGGGTCTGGGTAGGCAAGAGAAGACTGTTTGGTGGCGTTGCTGTCTTTACTGATGGCTCGAAGATGGGGGCACTGGTGCTGGGGTCTATTTTGAGGATCTGAAATCAGAAAATCATACAGACTCCCTGACAACTGTGGTGTGTTTCAGGCGGAGGTTCTAAGGATCATGAAGGCCGTGGAACTGGTTAGGGGTACCATCGACACGTGCTCGGAGGTCGCTATATATGTGGATAGCCAGGCGGCTCTTAGTGCCATGAGGGGCTATCATGTGAATTCCGGGCTGGTCGATGACTGTAGGAGAGCTCTACGGGAGATTTTAATGGAATACAGGTTAAGACTATGCTGGGTGCCAGGTCACTCAAACATAAGCGGCAATGATATGGCTGATGAGTTGGCGAGACTAGGCTCGGAAATAGTGGATCCTGATAGGGTGGAGGCGGTTAGACCTCCTTTGGGTTTCTATTTTGGTAGGATCAGGGAATGGGTTTTAAGCGAGACTAATCGGGACTGGAGTATCACGGACGCTGTGACTGACTCAAGTCTGATTCGGATTTGTTTCTAGTCAGAGATAGGGTCTGCGTGAGAACCATGATAGGGATTATTAGGGGCCACTGCATGTTGGGCAGGATGGCGCTAAGAATGGGGCGGAGCCTCTCGGATATGTGTAGGCTGTGCGAGGATTCAGAGGAGTTGGAGACAGTTGAGCGCATTCTGTGCCAATATCCCAGACTGCAGATTGGAAGATTGAGATGGCTAGGTAGCAGATTTCTTGGCGAATTGTGTGATGTCTCGAGCTGCGGTCTCGAGAATCTGATAGGATTCGTATTGGGAATAAATGGGTCGTTTGTAGGGTCTTGGCTCCTTTTTGGCATTAGTTTGTTGTCCACTTCTCCCCTTTTTCCTGTCTTCATTCTTTCTTCTTCCATTCTCTTCTTTTTGTGTTTTAACTCTAATTTGTGATCTCATTTATTACTTTTAAGGCGTCACAATGGACCGCATTGGTCTCTGGGTGAGGGTTGCTTCACACCGGCCTTACTTACCTACCTACCTATACGGAAGGTGATACTTATAGAGAATGTGAAGATAACTTGATGCTTGACATAAAAATTGTGAATAAAAGGCTAAACATTAATAAACTTAATGAGTAAAACAAAATTAATGAAAATTAATTTGAACAGTGAGTCAATTTTTTAAATAAATAACGAAATAATTCAAAGAGATATTCAAATTTAATATCTTGGATTTATAATAGACAGAAAACTCAAATTTAAGAAACATATTGAATATATATATGCAGAAAGATGGTAGAAAAACATCGTGTTTTTAAACGAATAAAAAACATATTAACAACAATAACTGCTATAAATATCTATAATACACTGAAAAAATCGCATTTCGAATACGGATCAACAATACTATATACTTGCTGTACAATAATTCAAATATAAAAACTACAAAAACTACAAAATAGCGCTGAGATCAATCAAAAAATGTAACATATACACAAATTTGTTTTTATGCTTAAATCACTTAAATGGCTAAATATAAAACAACGACTACAATTTAATACGCTAATTTATATACAAAAAATGAGAATGGGATATGCGCCCTAATATCTACTGAGCACGTAAATTATGTTGGTCATATAAGAAGTGTTGGCAATTTTAGAATTCCACAAGCAACTACAACTGTAATGCAGCGGTCACATTTATATAACAGTCTTCCTAATGAAATTAATATATTTTAAAAACTTCACTTGTTTATGCAAATTAAATTAAAAGGTTATTTTAAATTATTTTAAATACTAATTAAAAAAAATCGCAAACACCAATTTTATTTAGTATTGTCTATTAAAAAGCATTTTTGGTGGAAGTTTTTATTAAAATATAAGTCATACAATTTCAATAAAGACCTAAGTTACATTGCACAAATTTATAGGTGTAGCAAAAAATCTAATATGAAAAATTAACAAAAAAAAAAAAAAAAAATTGTTAAAAAATGTTTAATTTTTTAGGTTAATTTTTATTAAATAATTGGTATTTGAAATTATATCCATTTTTTATTACAATTTCCCAGCCTGCACAAAAGTACGACAATGTCTGAGTCAGACAAGTCTTACAAATATCTGACTTTTTTTACGGACATTTCGTACAGATTTCTGTAAGACATGTCTGGGAAATTTAATGTACGACACGTCTGATAGATTTCTGACTGATTTCGTACCGATATGTCGAAGGGATTATATTCTTTTTTGTTTACCGACAGTCTGATAGATATCTGACTGATTTCGTACAGAAATGTCTAAGTTGTTTTTATTCCTTTTGTTTAGGTTTTTTTGTTTTTTTCTTTACTTTACTTTTTTTTCTTTCTTTGCCTTTACCAATTTTGTAATCTTGATTTTGTTTGTTTTACAAATTGTTTATTTAAGTCATAAAGTGCAACAAAGTAGGTGATATTTAAAAAGTTAATTTTATTTGTGTGTTAAAAAATTTAAAAAGTTATATAGAAAGTGATTGTTTTCTGATTAATAAACAATATATTTAAAAAGAGTGTCGTCAGGTTTTTCGGAAAAATATTCAAAAAGATGCGTATTTGGTTTTTCAAGATAGCTTTAAATATTTAAAAGAATTGTTTTAACTATTATATGTGGCATATAAACAATGTATATGAATTAAGTAATTAAGTAATAATTAAGTAATAAATTAAATGAATAAAAAAATATAACATAAAACAGAGTTTTATTTCATTAAATATTTCAGACAAACATCCGACAAACTTTCAGAAATCTGTCAGAAATCCATACGAATGTCGTATAATAAATCAGAATTTCCCTGCTTTTTCTTTCAGATTTCTGTTAGATTTCTATCAGACACGTCGGTAAAAAACCCGACATGTCTGTCAGAATTCGTGTCAACCACTTCATATGTTTGGCGGTCAGAAGTCTGACAGAATTCGTATAGAATTCTTAGTTGTTTGTCGACATTTCTTACAGACATCTGACAGATGTCGGACAATTTTACAGGCTGGGTTGCTGCGATAAGAAAATAATCCTTTTAAGAATTTGGTTTCTTTGAAACCGAAAAGTTCTGTACGTCACTTAAAAATGGTTTGCTTAATCTTAAGAATTTTTTTTAAATAGTTAAATGAAATAATGATTCCTCCAATTTTATTTTTACTAAAAATTTTAAAAAGTATGGAGAAAATATGGTCAATTTAACATAACATAGGAGTAGTCTCAAAGCTTTTCTTTGTCACTACTCGATAGAGTATCTTAACGTATCGTTAAAACAAAAAATCTTAAAGCTTAACTACAAATATTGTTAAATTGACATGGTCCATTACAACAGGACCATGTTGTTACTAGTCAATTTAAGCTGCAATGGACGGCGCACAGTGGCGCCTTTTGTCTTTTTTCGTTGCAAAAATCATAACTTTTGAAATAATTAAGATATTTTAAAGATTTAAAAAGATATTGACAGAGGACACTTTAGGCTTCAAAATAATGTTTACAAAGTACTGCTAGAGGTACAGGGTGCTCCAAAAATTGCGTTTAAAATAGGATAATTTTTTCAGTTAAATATTAATATGTTTTTTTAAATATAAGTTTTTTATTTGTATCGCAAAAACACATTTTTATATACTTTTAATATTTAAATCTAAATAAATTTATATTAAGTAACTAGTTTAACCCGGTGCGCTTTACAATGCACATTGTTCAAATCCGAAAGTTTAGAAAAAAGCAATCTAATATAACATGTTAAACCAATATTAATTTTTTTTGTTTCTATTGCAGAAACATATTTTCAAATTATTTTGAATATTTATGCTATAGATATCATGTTATTTAGTTTATATTTTACTTAGCTAGAATAATTGGTTTTTATGAGTTAGTTCTCTTCAAAATAGTTATCAACATTGGGAGCGTTATCTAATAGATTTAACATATCGGGGCTATAGTTATATTCTTCCAAATCCTTTCGAGATTTTACATGTCTTCGTGATGAAATTAGTGGGTCTGAAGAGGCCGCCAACATATTGAAAAGGTCTGCATTCTGTCTAATCCGTGAAATTTTGCAAGTATTCGTGTATGTAAAAGTTGGGCAGTTTTTGATGCATAATCATCAAACTTTGGGCCATTTACCATTTCTCTAGAGTTTATAACATTTCGGATAACTGCCAACCTTTTTATAATATTATTGTCGACCCCAGTAATTCGGGCTGTTACACGGACCGGATGATCCATCACATCCCCACTATTTATCAATGCAAGCCTATCTGGAAGTGATACTGCTTTCTCCTCAGGCAAACTTTGAATAAGGCGTTTGGCTGTATGATCCATTAAGTCTTGCAGTTTTACCTCTACCGATACTTCAGTAACCTTTACATTAGGTGGCACTGATTCTTTTTTGGCAGATGTAATTTTTTTGTATCCAGGAAGAATATTCACATTATGATTCTTTAAAGAGCTTCGTAAAATAGAATATTTTTCCTTTGACAATCCCAATTACATAAACAAAACTAAGGCTTCTTCTACATTATACTTCGTGGGTAAAGCATTTGGTGGAGTAGGAATACTCCCTTTGATTCTCTGTAGTCGATCTGGGCTTGCAAGTACCACAGCTTTTGTAATGTCGCACCTTGATTTATCTTTCGCAAACTTAAGACATAATGCTTCTGAAAGATGCGATTTAGATATATCTTTTGGGACATTTTCAAGTTTACGTTTTCTTGTGTACTCAGAACACTCGTTTATAGTTTTTGCTGGTCTTCCTCTTTTGCTGTCAGAAGATGTATGTGGTTCTTCGATGTTTTCAAAAGTTGTAACTCCATTTAGCCAGTCTGGGTTGTTTTTCATAAATGCTTTTTTCGTACGGTGTGAGGTAAGCCATTTTTTTAATTGCTAGGAAAACGAAGTGAATTTTGCTATGAACATCCATTTCGTGGTATCCTGATAAATCGTGTAGTTTTTACACAATAGCCAATTTAAATGCATTTTCATTATCTGAGTTTGTGAATAACTCCAACAATTCTAAATTGGTAAATGACATTATCGCACTTTAAAATAAAATTGTACAAGTTCTGTTATTGATCACTAGTTTTAGAAAGTAAAAACCTTACTGGCTGCATTATACAATTGCGGTTTAATATATACCCAAAAATTAAAAAAAAAGGGTTTCAACTACCTAATTTGAGCAAAAAAAAAAAATTAACTGGAATATATGTATACCTACATTATATTTTATTCAGTATAAAAAAGTTTTAAAACAACCTGCCTACTTTTACAACAGGTGTTAAAAAAATTGCAATAGTTATGTCTACCTGATTGGCACAGATTTAATAAAAAAAATATCCCTGAAGATGCTGGAAAATACCAGCGAAACGTCGGATGAAATAATGGTTTTTTTTATGTATATTAATATACATTTTGACCTTGTAAGCCCAAGAAATAATTCAAAAAATATATATAAACCAAAAAAAAAAAAAATAGGACGGTAAATCAATATTCAGAGCAAAATATTGTTTATTATTTAACGAGAAGCAATAAAAATATATAAGTTACTTTATTTTACACTAAAATTGCTGCAGTGAAAAAAAATTTTCTCGTTTTCGCTATGAGTTTGTAACAGTTTTCTTCTTATTTCACCTACAGCGGCAACCTACGGCAGCTAAACTAAGTTAAATTATTTCATTATGTAGCAAATATGCTCAGAAAATATGGGCGAGACCATTTTTGACCATTTTTAGATATGCTCTATTTTATTTGTAAAAATGACCTAAATATAGGGTGTCTGAAAAGCGGCTACTGCCGAAAAAGTAGGGCATATGCTGAACATTTAACTACTTATTTTAATTAAAAACAAACATACCTTTAAAAAAATACCAAAAAAGTAGTAATCAAACGGTAATGTTTCTGACACTTTAATTCTAAAGTGCATTTATTTTTCCAAGATCCCCTTTTTTTTTGCTTTTTAAAAAATTGTCGACTTTGAGCAGCTCCACAAACTATAATTTTTATGCAATTAAGGAAAATGTTTTTGAATTGTGATCAGTAAGTAGTTCTTTATACGATGTTTTCATTCATTTCACAAAATTTTGTCATGAAATTTTTTATTTTTGCCACGGGTTTTAGGAAAAGGCGCTACTGTGCGGAGTAGTACAAATATATTTGCAGGTATTTCATATAAATTTGTAAAATAAATCATAACAATCTTTTGATATGAATTCTCTCAAAGCATTAAGATATTTACATTAATTTAAAAAAAAAGTTTTGTTATATAGGTATTTTTGTATCTAAAAGGGCAAATTACATTTTTATTTTAGGAAGTCCTGCACTTTTGTTGTTAAGAACGTTATCTTTAACTGTAGGAGTGATTTTTTTGAAAACATATGACGATATGAAATGTTTGTTTTATGGCTGTCAAAACTTCCGTATCAAAAAATATGTATATTAGACTCTTTACCACGCTTTTCAGTATGAATCCAATACATTTCGGAAATATGAAATAAAATAAACTGTTTACAAAAAGTTTTAATTGAAAATATCAAGAACATGCATATATACAATGAAAATGAATACAAAAATACTCTTTCAGGGGTATGTGAATTGAACATGTTTTATAAGTTTTGGTACCTTGTAGTCGGTGGAACCAGCCACCAAAAGTACGTTATTTGGGTGCCAATCCAAAGATGTTATTGTCGATCTGATAGGCTTCTTTATATGCTTAGATACCCACCAGTCATTTTCCGATTCAAAGTAACACACCGATATTAGACGAGCTCCAGAGCCAACTGCAAATTTGTTCTCTGCTGGAGACCACTTTACGCATGTTGCTGCTCTATTAATTCGCAATAACACCAAGGTCGGCTTCCATTTTTCGTCTTCCCCCTGTTGCCAAACATATGCGTTACGATCGGCAGCACAACTTACGATTCGATTGGTGTTTTGAGCCCAGTCAATATCCATTACTCTTAAATCATGTTGATTTAAAGTATCCACCTGTTTCCAATCGTTCCCATTTCTCTTGTATATGTGGATTTCATTGTTATTTGGAGATAAGGCAATTTCTAAAATTTTAATTAACAGAAGTCAAATTCTAGTTCTGTGAAAGGAAAATCTTACAGTAAAAGGTATAGAAGACAATAATAACTTTTCACAGAACGAGAATTAACCAAGCTTCAAATAAAAAAAAAATAGTCTTACGAGTTTTGTCTTTGTTCCAAGCGTGGCACGTTATTGGGGAAAGAGAACCCCCGAAAGTAAATCTCTCAGTCATTTAAATTCTGGTATCAAGATGCAAATATTACCAAATCGCGGACTCTGGACAGTCTACACGATTGTTTTATCTACGTACTCTGTGGTTTTATCAGGATATACAATTTTTTTACAAATCTTCAACAAGAAATCACTGTATTCTGTGAATCACACTACATCCACACCCAGTGATGAAAATTTAGATTTCTTCTGTCAAATCTAGCGATTTCAAAACCAGTATAGCTGACAAACATCTTTTATTACTTTTTACACTTGCTCACATCTATTAACCCTTAACCACACGAACGATTGATTGTGTCTTAATATAAGCAATAATGCCAGCAGAATAACGGCATCAAATTACCAGTGTTCAAGCTTATATCTCTAGGTGGTGAACACGTAAATATCTTAAAAAATATAATTAAAAATTTTCTTGGTGATTGATCTATAATAAAAAATTTTACAAAACATATACGAAAATAAATTTCACCAAAGGCACTTGATTAAAACGATTCTTTTGCCATTATAAATGTATTCAAATATAATTAAAAAACTAAAATTTTTATATAATAACAATGTTAATTTTAATATTTTGTTGTTCCTATTTTTGCGACGTTCTCTTATACATTAGTATTGTTGTTACATTTTATTTGTTTGCAATTGAATTGGACAGCTTGTGTTAAAAGATTATTGCTCAGCAATGTATTATAACATTTATTGCTTAATATGTATTCTAATACATATTCATGCAGTCGACAAAATTGCTGTGTCAATAATTGCCAATCATACTGCTCGTGTGGTCGGGGACTTACGGTGAATCTCCACGTAACAATTTTAATAATAAGCAAAAGCAAAAACGTCAGCACAATAACGGCAATTTATTGCCCAAGTATGTAAGTAGGTGAAAAACACGGCACAAGTAATTAATTTATAAAATTTAATATTTTTGCAAAATTATTTTAATTTTTCTTTGTTTCTGCGAAGAAAAACAAAAAATTCAAGGAAAATAAAACAATTTTGACAGCTTTTGCACAATAAATTGCTAGATATGACGATTTGTGGGCAACACGTCGCAATTTCTATGGACGCACTCAAATTTGACAAATGCGACAATAAATATTGGTACGTGGAGACCCTCACACTAATCATCCAAACTCGAGGACAGTCGCAGAAGAGAATGATTAGCTCATGTTGTCTCCAGACAGAAAGGACAAACATTAAAACTAGTTCAAATGATATAAAAATATCTCGCTATTAAAAGGTGTTGATTAAAAGTTTATATTATTATCATATGCACCTTGCATGGACGACGCCAGTAAAAAGTTATTATTTCTTAGTGCAAAGTAGCACGTGTTTAAGAATACACACGAACTTTTTTAAATTCTTGCTTAGAAATGATTTTTTTATTAATTCCTTATTATTTTAACTATATATTTTAAAAATGTCCAACAAATTTTCAAATACATAAGGAAAGTAAACAAATTATCGCAAAAAATTTTAATTAGTAAAAATCTATATATTTTCTAGCGATTTTGTAGCCATATGATATAGGTTGTCGTGTACTACGTACTATACCTCATCGTTTCCTTGCCACCAAAATTCTTGTTTTCTTTCGATTTATCTGGTGGAAAAGTGGACAGTATGTCTATGACGGTTTATGTCTTAAATTTGAAACAAATTTAAATTCAATTTTACAAAATTAGCAATTTATCGTTAAAAATGTAATAAACTGTTATTACATTTTTACTATCCATTATATTTGTTTAAAAATTATTTTTCTTGCTACTAAAATAATTGAATTTATATTTAAAGGTTATTACAAAAATTGTTTTGAGGATTTTAGTCCGATTTATAGAATAGAAAAAGTTGTAAATATGTAGATCAGACCTTCTTCTGTCGTGTCCAACTTTTAAATTTTTGGTACATATCTTTTTTTTTACCCAATTGATCAAATAGTTGATTGAGTGACTTTTATACAAAAAGTTTTTTGAAAAAGTTTTTCTAGCAAAAAGTATTGAAATGTAGATCATACCTTCTTCTATCGTGTCCAACTTTCCAATTTTTGACACATCTCTTTATTTTGACACAATTGACCAAAAAGTTAGTAAAGTGACTTTTATACAAAAAGTTTTTTGAAAAGCATGTTCTAGAAAAAAGTATATTGAAATAAACTGGATATTAGAAAATGTAACTAATAACTTCCTCTATCATGTCCAATTTTCCGCTATTTTGTACATCTCTTTATTTTGACCCCGTTGACCAAAAAGTGAGTTAAGTGAGTTTTATACAAAAAGTTTTTTAAAAATGTTGTTCTAGAAAAATTTATGAAAATGTAGATCATACCTTCCTCTATAGTGTCCAACTTTTCAATTTTTGGAACATATCCTTATTTTGTCCCAATTGACGAAAAAGTTATTTCAGTGACTTTCATACAATTAGATTTTTGAAAAAGTTGTAGATCATACCTTCCTCTATCGTGTCAAACTTTTAAATTTTTGGCGCATCTCTTTATTTGGACCCAATTGAGTTAAGTGACCTTTATACAAAAAGTATTTTGAAAAAGTTGTTCTAGACAAATGTATGGAAATGTAGATCATACCTTTCTCTATCGTGCCCAATTTTCCAATTTTTTAACATCTCTTTATTTTGACTTAATTGACCAAAAAGTGAGTTAAGTGACTTTTATACAAAAATTTTTTTGAAAAAGTTGTTCTAGAAAATAGTATATTGAAAAAAACTGGGTACGAGGAAATATAGATCGTACCTTCCTCTATCGTGTCCAACTTTCTAATTTTTGGCACATCTCTTTGTTTTAACTCAATTGACCAAGGAGTGAGTGTTCTAGAAAAAAGTATACTGAAAGAAACTGGATATGAGGAACTGCAGATCATACCTTCCTCTATCGTGTAAAATTTTCCAATTCTTGCCACATCTCGTAATTTTGACTTAGTTCACCAAAAAATGAGTTGAGAGAGTTTTATACAAAAAGTTTTTTGAAAAAGTTGTTCTAGAAAAAAGTATATTGAAGGAAACTGGATATGGGGAAATGTAGCTTATACCTTCCTCTATCATGTCCAATTTTCCGATTTTTGACACATCTCTTTATTTTGACCCAATTGACCAAAAATAGGGTTAAGTGAGTGTTATGTATGCCATTGTAATGTTATTGGGATTATTTTTGTATAATAGTAGAAAATATAACAATAATTGATACAATTTTGTTGACACAAAATTTTAAAATAATAATTATTAATTTCTTTGATCTTTTTTTATAATATGTAATAATTTTTTTAAGCTTAAGGTCTCTTAATAATAAAAAAATTTTTTGTTTTCTTTTATATTATTTGATCAATATTTCACTACCTCATCATGTAGCATCATCAGGATACGAGACCCCAAGGTTAAAAAAACTATTTCATGTTTTAAAATAAAATTAACATTATTATAATAATCTGCAAAGTTTCTTAAAAATACATACAATACTATGTTCACACAGGCGCCTTAATTGTCAATTTATAATATTATCGCAATTAAAGGCCTTATTGAGCTCAATTTACCATACTAAAAATTATTTTTAAATTGAGCAATATATACTTAATTGTTTCACTTATTGTCTAAAACTCGAAATACAACTCTTGAGAAGTTCAGTTCAGTGAGAAGAAAATTCTATAGGTGGCATTTCTAATGTCAAACAAATAAATATACAAAAAATAAGAATTAAGAAAATGAAGAATTTTTGAAGAAAATTAAAAAAAACATGGTTGAATAAATTCAAATACATACATATAAGTATATATATGTATAAATATATTTGTAAATATATTTTATCAACAGGAAAAACACTGAAAAGAAGGCATTATTTGATTTGGTATAAATACATCGTATTTTAGAGCTATCAAATGCTATTGGAGTAAGATAAATTGAGTATGTCAGAATACTTATTTTAATTGCTCAATCAACACTAAATTGAAACAATTACAAATATCTGTCTGAAAAGGTATAAGAGTTTGTTGAAGGCTGAAAATCCTCTCCCATGCAAATTTAAGGTGTTGCCATTTAAAATATTAAAATAATTAGTACTAATTTTACTTTTATAAACTAAGCAGCACTTTAATTTAATTCTCAACTTAAGGCTTTAATACACGACATGTTTTTTACATCTGACTTTAAAATTTGTGGGACATATGTATATCTACATGTCTGTCAAAATAGTACTTTTACAGGCAACCGTCGCTGACTTCTTTGCAGCAGGAGAGATTTCTTCCAACGACTGATGTCACATGTTTTGACAGAAGAAAATAGAGCCCGCTTTAATTGAAAAAATTTCCGATGTCTTAGCACATGTTTTTTTATAAGTAATGTTTTAAGGGTAACACACGACATGTTCGTATTTATCAGTGTGGAATTTGTCAAGTCAGATGTAAAAAACATGCCGTGTATTATAGCCTTTAGTATTACTTTTATTATAAGAGCAAAATACTATTTTGAAAGCAATATGAATAAACACTAAAGAAATTAAGTGTAAAAAAAGTTTGCCAGTTCGAGTATAAGTTCTCGTAAACATAATAAACTCAAGCGGGAAAACTTTTTCTTTTACACACAATTTAATGTGTGCCATTTAAAATTATTCTCTTTTAATATGAGTAATACATACTCAGAAAATGTGTATCAAGTGCTCCAAGCTTATATACACTGTTGCCATTTCAGTTATTTTCTAGTCAAATTTAGCGATGGAACTTTAAAACGATGTATTAGGTTCTAGATATATGTAGTGTATTAGGAGATAAATCAATAGACTTTGGTAACATCAAGTTATTAGGCATGTTTTTTAAAAACTTAATATCTAAAATCTGATATAGATATTTTAATAATTACACTGCTCAGCAGCAAAATCCTCCATTAAATAAAACTATGTGGACTAAATGGATTTTGATGCGCTGAACTCAAATCCGTTGTCGGTTTTTTTTTCCATCAGATCAGGATTTTTTTTATGGCCGTGGCAAAATGTTCCCCTTAAATTAGTCAGGTACGGAGACATATTTAATCCTAACTCGAGAACCAGTCATCCGATTTTCAAAAGTGAAACGCAAGAAAATGTGTAACAAAATTGTATTTATTTTAGTGAAATAAAATTTTTCTCTATCTCTTATCGTTTTGGAGTTATTTAGAAATTAATGGAGAAAAAAAATTTTTTTCGTGCAAAATTCGTAATATTTTTCAATTTAAAAATGGAACTAAAAAAATATAAGGCAAATATTTAACATTTTAAACTTTTTTCTGAGAGCTACTTATCTTGGAAATAAGCCATAAACCATAAAAATCGGTTAAAAAATGTAGATTTTATTGTCAATTTACCGCAGGTAGCCAATATTGACCAAATATGTGTAATGCAGCAAACAACGTCAGAGTGGGCGCACTAAAGCGACTTGTAGCAACAATGAATGGCAACTTTTTACTTCTATCTATTTTCGTACAATCAAAATAAATACAAGCAAAAAAATTTGTCAGATTGTAATTTTGTAGCAACGCCTCGCTTAAAGCACCCTCCCTGTCGTCACCCGCAGATAACTTCAAATTACAATAAAAAATTAAAATATTTACAGCCTATTTTATTTAAAATAACACAAAACTTTTGTAATAATTATTATTTTTATTTAGGAAACATTGTTAAAATAAAAAAGTAGCTTAAGCTGTTCATGCTCTTTCTTCCACATCATTTAATATCGTTCTAAAGACCTCGTCTTTCATAAGCTGTCGTATTTGTGGACCTACAAATATGCCTTCTTTTACTTTAACATCTCTGATTCTAGGAAATTTGCTCTTAATGTTTAGAAAGCCTTCACCGTCCTTGTTCATTGCTTTGACAAAATTTTCATTAGGTTTAGCTTTATATGAAGAGAAGGAAGAAGAGTTTGTTCTTTTTGATTTAAAGGCTCTTCTGCCTTTTTTTCCCCTGGAATAAAATTTACTCTTTTCGGCCAAATTTTAACATTGTAGTGTTTTTCTCTTGCGTGGCTATCCCATTCACATAAGAAGCAATAAAACTTAGTATATCCACTTTGCAATCCATTTAACATTGCTACGACTTCAAAATCTGCAGATTCCATGAGTAACGTGAATATTTAATTTTTAGTATCATCTTCATGCTACAATAGTTTTCTTTTATATTTCTTGCATACGCGAGTGGGACCGATGGAAATTTGTTGCCATTGTGAAGTAAAACGGCTTTTAAACTTGTCTTGGATAAATCAATAAAAAGCCTCCAATCCTCAGATTTATGACTGAAACACAGTTGTCGCAAAAGTCCATCAGCATTATCACAAAATACCAAACCTTTCTCTCTGCTGAAATACCTAAAAAAAAGTTGTTCTCTATTTCGAAAGTACAAGACGTTAACGTCCTTTTGCACCAAATTCCATTATTTTAATTGGGATGCAAGAAGCTCAGACTTGTTTTTTTAAAAGCCCTAATTTACGAACTAAGGTATTCATATCAGTGTAATTCGGAAAATAAGGTGTACTTGTTGGACTTCCAAATGAATGCGAAGAAAAACCCATGCTGGCGTAAGTGGATTCAGTTGCTGCAGAAAGCCCATCTTCTTTATCGTCTGTAGGAGGCAATGGAGCTAAAACTTTACTTGTTAACTGGAAAACTGGTTGTTTGACGCATGAAGTAATTGAAGTGTTTTAGTAAGGCAAAAGTAGCAATCATTTTGATGATTTTGTGGTTCACTCCAAATCGCTGGCTTCATAAACGGCAAAGACTTATGACTTTCTTTTACACAACCTATTAAAGAACTTGCACAGCTACTACAACATATTTTTGGCAGCAAATTTTTATCTCTATCATCGATAGGAAACCCAAAATAACGGCGATAAGCATCTTTAACCTTGGAAGATATTGTCTCCCATTGAGAAATTAAAGTAAGATTGCCACAAAATAAAATTGGAGATTTGTTACAAATCCTTAACATTTTGTAATATTAAAGCGTTTCTGGATTCTTTAATTGCTTTATTTCTTTACACAATAACAAAGTACACTATAAGATCTATTTACTGTTGCCGATTTTAACCGCACGATATTCAAATTAAAAGTGACTTACTTATTGCCCATTAGCTTCTATATATACAATAAATACCAGAATATACCCTAATGTTCTTAATTTGAAATCACAGGTAATTGAAAAATACTATGTTATAATTTTTAATTCCAAGAACCATGCAAAATACTGTTGTACTTTAGTTTCATTGCCTGTTCACCTAACGAAATGTTACATATAGCATATGTAAGGCTGGTTACATTACAATATTGGGAACCTGTGGTAAATTGACAATAAAATCTACATTATTTAACCGATTTTTAAGGTTTATGGCTTTTTTATTTCCAAGATAAGTAGTGTAATGGTTTTTCTTATGTTGTGTAGTGTAAGTTCCCTATAGCCCTTGGTTATTTTTACTAGCTGTCAGGGTTTCAGCTGATTTGTAAGGCGTTCAAAGGAACTGCCGAATTATTGTTGAGACTTCAATTAAAAACACAAGGCAAGTTGTTGCCGAATTAGTATTATAACTTTAAGTCTATCTTTATTTAATTTTATTGGTTCTTATATACTAAGTTTAAAATTAATTCTTAGCCTTTCTAACTTATTATACTTATTGATAAATTTCTATCTGTCTTTATCAGTACCATTAATATATCAAAATTCACTCTCCCTGTAATTGTATTAGCCAATCAGAATGTTGGTATTTGTAAATGTACTCATTTATATTAAAACACTCAATGTGGTTTGAATGCATTCTCATTGTATTCATTTCCATGCATTCCTATATTACTTGACCTACATTCTAGTGAATATGAGGTAATTAATAAATACAGTTATTTGATCTATTGCATACCCTACTCTAATTTGGGTCGTATGTATGAATTTCAGAGTGGGCAATGTGTGTGCAGTAGACACTTGTGAGGTACACTACAGTAGTTCTCAGAAAAAAGTGCAAAATGTTGAATATTTGCTTTATATTTTTTTTAATTCTATTTTTAAATTGAAAAATATTACGAATTTTGAAGGAAAAATTTTTTTTCTCCAAAACGATAAGAGATGGAGAAAAATTTTATTCCACTAAAATAAATACAATTTTGTAACACATTTTTTTGCGTTTCACTTTTGAAAATCGGATGACTGGTTCTCGAGTTAGGATTAAATATGTCTCCGTACCTGACTAATTTAGGGGGAAAAATTTTGTCAAGCCCATAAAAAAAAAAATCCCGATCTGATGGAAAAAACCGACAACGGATTTGAGTTCAGCGCATCTAAGTCCATATAGTCCACATAGTTTTATTAAATGGGAAGACAAAAAATGATTATTTGCAGAGCAGTGTTATTTTCAGTACTGAAAAACAACAAACTATTATTCGTTCAACAGTGTCGTAAAACTCGAGAGTAATACTCGCGCCAACAATAAGTAGTATTGACCATTTAAATTTTTGTCAATGGAACATGTGGATATTTAAATTTTATTTAATAAAGTGTACTGTTTATAACGTTTAATGAAAACCAACATGTGTTTTCTTTTTAATCTGTGACAACCCTGGTCTTCGCTTCGTCAACCCGGGGGTCAAACTATGGCATTCGATCACGATCGAAATTTTAATCGAACGATCGAGTTCGCTCTGCTTTAGGTATAGAGATTCTAATAAGAATTTTTAAGATTCTAACATTTTGCAAACATTGCTTTTTATATCCTTCACCTGTGGTGTATAAGGGTATTTATAGCTTTGCCATTCTAGAATTTTCATTTCCGACCCCATAAAGTATATATTTTCTGAAAGCTTATGAATATAGGAATCGATTAAGCTCTGACAGTCTGTCCGTGTGTTGGTTGAAATCAAGTTTTAGAAGCAACTATATTTTCCTCAGTTCTGTGTATAGTATCAATCCTTTGGAAGTATCCGGGAATGAATCTCTATTGAAATTCATATCCGGGAATGAATCGCTATTGAAATTCAGCACAATCGCCCTATAACTTTCTGAGATATGAGCAAAAAACCACGACCACCTAGCTTTTTTCACAAATACAACAACAACATACATATATACTGGTTAGAGTAAACGTGGCATCGAATCCCAGCTGAGGCAAAAAAATTTTTTTTTATTTTATATATTACTAGAAAGGCCCGGCGCGCGTTGCTACGCCCCTTAATGAATAAAAATGCATTCTGAATTTAAATTGAATATCAAGTGCAAAAAGCTAAAAATTATTACTTTTTTTTATTGGACGTGGCACTGCCCGCTTTTCTAATCACGATATTGTATAGTCATGACAGCTCAATATGTGTGCAAAGTTTCAAAAAAATCGGTCCAGTTCAAGTACCTCAAAACTAAAATTTTTATTGGCGTGGCCCCGCCCACTTTTCTTATCACGAAATTTTTTAGTCATTACAGCTCAATATGTGTGCAAAGTTTCAGAAAAATCGGTCAAGTGCAAGTAGCTAAGAATGATAACTAATTTTTTATGGGCGTAGCCCCGCCCACTTTTTTCCACCCATAAACACTCCCTGGTATGTGTACAACAACTTACCAAAGTTTGAGCCCGATCGGTTTTACAGTTTCGAAGTCTATAGCTAACACACACAGACACCTGTGGTGCACAAGGGTATATATAGCTTTGTCATTCCGCTTGTTATTTCTACAATTTTCATTTCCGACCCCATAAAGTATATATTTTCTGAAATCTTATGAATAGGAGAGTCGATTAAGCCCTGACCGTCTGTCCGCGTGTTGGTTGAAATCAACTTTTAGAAGCAACCATATGTTCCTCAGATCTGTGTATGGTATCAATCCTTTGAAAGTATCCGGGAATGAATCTCTATTGAAATTCAGCACAATCGTCCAAAAACTTTCTGAGATATGAGCAAATAAACACAACTGCCTCTGTTTTTTCCTATATTTTTACCACCAAAATTAAAATTGTTCAGCCATAGAATAATTTTTTAGGTACCTTTGCTACTATTTGTCGATATAATATGGCTCTAGAGATATTCGTGTAAAATCTTGGATAAATCGGGCTCTTAACGGTAAAGTTATAAGCAAAAAATTTTTTTTTTAAATATATATTCTAAAAATTTACAAACGAAAATCAATTTTTTGCAGCTTCTAGACGAGAGAGACAATATTGGTATCATCTGAAAGGACTTGACCAGCACAATAAAAGCACCATAAAAAACTTTAAATTTATGTTGGTCGCTACTACAAAATGGCGGACAATAAATTTATATATAAGTTTAATCTTGCACCCCCTCAAAATTGGTATCAAATTAAAGGGCTTGACCAGTAGAATACAGTAAATTATTCTAAAATGTAAAATCCAGGATGGCGTCTAAAACAAAATGGCGGATACAATTTTTTTAACCCCATTAATATGGGTATCAAATTAAAGGGCTTGACTAGTTGAATACGCTTAACTACGTAAAAATTCAAAATCAAGGATGGCGTCGGAAAAAGGAAAGAAAAAAGGGGTATAACATGAAATATAAGTTAAGCTACGATGTGAGATTATACCTATCTACATGATGGTGAAGGGTATTATCAGATTCGGCACGGCCGAATATAACGCTTTTACTTGTTTTTTTATACCCTTCACCTGTGGTGTATAAGGGTATTTATAGCTTTGTCATTCCGTTTGTAATTTATACAATTTTCATTTCCGACCCCATAAAGTATATATTTTCTGACAGCTTTTGGATAGAGGAGTCGATTAAGCCCAGTCAGTCTGTCGTTGTCCATTGAGAAATTATATGAATTTAAGATCAAGCGTTATATAGAAGATAAGCGTTAAAATGGTCATGTCACGTTCATTTTCAGGCTTTATAATAATATTGACAGTAGGTTCAGCAACACCAACGAATGGACCTCCAGTTGAAAAATGAGCTGGAGTCAAAATACTTTCATCATTTGGATCATTCGACATGGGTGTTAAGGGCTTTGAGTTTAAAACAGCTTCTACTTCAGCAACTACGGTTACTAGCCCTTCAAAAGTAAGATGTGCTTGGCCTAAAATTCTGGCCAGGTGATATTTCGACGACTTCACTGCTGCTTCTTACAATCCACTAAAGGTCTAGGTGTTGATATGAAAATCTGGTTTTATCTTTTTATTTACAAGTGTACAACACTGGTGTTATTACATCTTTTCTTTTTACTTCCTTTTTTATTAACTTCCTCTGTTCTTGTTGTACGAAAAGCACCTTATATATTCATTTAATTTCATCTTCTGATAGTGTACACAACAGGTTATGGGCATTTGCCATTAAAAAACCTACTTCAGCATGAAGAATTGTGGGATACCGTCCAGGGAGATTATCATACAACCGTAATGAATGTGAAGTTGGACATTAAGGCAAAGACGAAGATAATTTTGTTAGTAGACAAAATTATTTAGATCCATATTGAGGACGCAACCACGTAAAAAGAGGTGTGGGACAAGCTGAAAAGTGCGTTTCAAGATTCGGATCAGTCGCGTCGTGTTAGACTGCTGCGTCAGCTTATAACCACAAATTTTTCATCATGTGCAAATATTGAGGAGTATGTGAGCTAGATTGTTTCGACGGCACATAAATTGAAGGAGGTCAACATGCCCGTAAGTGACGAATGGATTGGAGCGCTGCTTCTGGCAGGTTTGCCAGAGGAATACGCCCCTATGATTATGGGTATAGAGAGCTCTGATGTAAAAATATCGTGCGACTCCATTAAGACAAAACTTTTACAGGACGTAAAGAAAATCATTGGTAATGATAATGCAGCTTTCCGTTCACATAAAAAGAACAAGAAGAATAGGAAAAGTCCTCGTTGCTATAATTGCAATCGATTTGGTCACATTGCAACCGACTGTCGTTATAAAAAGTCTGACAAAGGCAAAGATCATAATTTTTGTACGGTGTTTGTGGCAGGCGCTATAAATGCTAATGATTGGTTTGTGGACTCTGGTGCAAGTTTACACATGTCAATACGGAAAGACTGGTTTTTGAATTTAAAGCCTTCGCAGATAAAGGAAATTTATGTAGCCAACAAGGAGAAAATGACAGTACAAGGTGTGGGTAAAATGAACATTCAAATAAAGGTACATGGCGAACTAGTTGATATAATGACTCTATTATCGATTGCAACCAAAGTTTAGTGGCGTTGCCAATTGATTGGTTGGTTATGGTTGGTTATCGTGGCAGTTCGCTGCATGCCAACAGTCAAGTAGAGTCTATATGACTCCGTTTTGACAGGACCACATCACTCGTCAGCTTTTAATGTATCTCAGAATAAGTCCAAGAGTAAGGGTACTAGATCCACCCCGTGGCCGTGAGGTATCTCAATAGATAATTCAGTCCAACTTCGGATATCGCAGAGAGGCCATCCAGTACATGTTCGCCCAGAAATCTGTGTCTTTTAGCCGCCAGTGCAGGACATTCGCAGAGAAGGTGGAAAACCGATTCCTCCTTCTCTCTATCCAGACAGCTGCGACAATGGTCGTTCGATGGAAGTCCGAGTCGACTTGCATGTTTGCCTAACATCCAGTGACCCGTCAATACCGCCAGCAACCTCGATATGTCCCTCCGACTTCGACTGGTAAGTTGCTATGTACGTCGTGCATCAAAAAAGGGCCACGTAAGCCGTGCTACCTTACACGTGCTCAGGCCACGCCACCTGTCATTAGCCTTCCGTAGAAATTCTGCTTTTAATAGTCCCTAACGGGATTGCAACTGCAATTGCGTTAGAGGTATTCAAAGCAGATCCTCTCCTGGCTAGTTCATCAGCCCGCTCATTACCATAGTGGCCCTTATGCGCAGGAATCCAAACTAGAGTAACGTCAGCCCGCTGACCAAGCCTCGACAGTTCCTTTCTACATTGGCCAACTAAATTAGACGTAGTAATGTACGACCTAAGTGACAAGAGTTCCGCCTGACTGTTGACAAATATACCAATAATCCCGTGGGTATTCCCGTCATTCAGTACCCTACATGCTTCCCTGATAGCGAGTATTTCCGCCTGAAATACGCTGCAATCATCCGGAAGGCGGAAGGAGAGTTCAATCTCCGGTCCATCAGAGAACACATCAGATCCAACACCACATTCCATCCTAGAACCGTCAGTATAGATCCTGGTGTCAAAGCTCTCCATAAGGTGACCCCCATTCCACTCTCTTCTGGAGGGAATAAGAACCCTGAACGCCCCACCAAAGTCCATGTAGGGCGTAGCGTAGTCATAGGGTTGATTCACGCTCGAAGGCAGCGTGGCCAATATACTCGCATGGCCATACGTCCTCGACCTCCAACAGCCAGTCGCATTAAGCCTCACCGCACTACTTGCGGATGTAGTCAATATATGAATATCTATGGGAATGAGATGCAACATAGTGTTCAGCGCCTCCGAAGGACTAGTTCGCATCGCTCCCGTTATCCCAATGCATGCTGATCTCTGTACTCTATACAACTGGTCCACAACATATTTACGTCCCGTTGCAGTCCATCATACCAGAGATCCATAAGTGAGAATTGGACGTACTACTGCCGTATACATCCATTTAATCATGTTAGGGGTGAGTCCCTATTTCCTACCAAACATCCCACGACACGTGTAGTAGGCTACCGTAGCCTTCTTCACCCTGTGCTGGACGTTCAGTTTCCATGACAATTTAGAGTCCAGGATAATACCCAGATATTTCGCCCTATCCGATAGGGGAATTTCGCAGTTCCCCAACCTCGGTAGTCTGAAGCTTGGAATCTTGGTCTTTGTTGTGAACAGTACTAGTTCCGTTTTGCTTAGGTTTACTACTAGACCGCTGTCCGCGGCCCAGTTTCTTAGTAATCTCAAGGCATCGGACATGATATCACTAATCACGTCCGGAAACAGTCCCGATACTAGTATCACAACATCGTCCGCATAAGCCACGACCTTTATAAACCTATTGTCCAGTTCAATAAGAATCATGTTAACAACAATAAGCCAAAGCAGTGGAGAGATCACACCGCCCTGAGGTGTACCTCTTTCCACTAGCCTTGACATAGTGCTGTTACCAAGATTATCAATAACCACCCTTGTGCTCAGCATGGACACTAGCCAGTGGCTGATATACTCCTCATCCTCCAGACTAGTGAGGGCATGTTGAATCGCAAGGGTGGTCACGTTATTGAAGGCCCCTTCTATATCCAAGAAGGCTGCCGATCTTCGGAATAAAAACGACCCTGACCCTTCTCCAATTCCCAGGAATATAATTCAGAGATAGGCAGAGCATGAAAATCCTCTGGAGCCAGGGAATAACATATCCCTTGGCACTCTGCAACATACGTGGCAGAATTCCGTTAGGTCCAGGTGATTTGTATGGGGAGAAACTATCAATCGCCCACGAGATTCTCTCGTTAGAAAATATGTTCCCATCGACCACGGCATGGGTCCTGTTCGCACTCACGATTCCCGTATCAACCTCCCTGCATCCTGGAAAGTGAGTGTTCATAAGGATATCAAGGGATTCAGATGAAGATTCAGACCAGGAGTCATCCTTCCTTTTTATATAGGTCGGAGTTGACTGATCCCTGGCTAGAATCTTACTAAGTCACGCTGTGTCCCTAGTGCTGTCTATAGATCCGCAGAAGTCTCTCCATGAACTTCTCTTTGCGGCCGCTATAGCCTTCTTATAAGCTTTCAGTTTATCGCGGTACGGCTGCCACGATTTGCTTTCATAACATTTATTAAAGGCCCTACGTGCCTCCGTCCGAAGGCTAGAGAGCTCCGAGCTCCACCATGGAGGGAAGGTTTTCCTAACCTTCGTCAAAGGGCAGGAAATTTCGAAGGCTTTCACCATAACGTTGCTGAAACACTTCTCCATTTCCTCAAGACCAGTTATCGAATCTTCGATGACTGGCAGTTCACCCAATTTACGCTTTACGACCCCATTGAACTTAAACCAGTCAGTTCTTCTTGGGTTCCGAAAAAGCGGTGTCGTAATCTCGTCACGAAGTCTAATCTCGAAGAGAATCCAGTTATGATCGGAAAAAGATCTTTTACTGGATACCCTCCACCTATCAACTGATATCCTAGACTTACTTTTTATGAGTGTAATGTCCAGTACCTCCTCCCATCCATTGTAATTAACCGAACTCGGAAAAATGAATGTTGGGGTGTTACCGGAGTTACATATACTTAACTTATTAGTATTAATGAAATCAAGGGTATACTCACCACGTTCATTAATCTCAGTGCTGCCCCAGATCGTGTGCCTTGCATGGAATCGCAGCCCAGGACCATATCGTCAGATACCCCGATTGAGGCTAGGAGATTACTCACTTCCACTGGCGGAGCAGGCTTCTCCGCGCCATGTAGCTCGAGGCAATTATAAAGCTTTCCCTGTTTGGCAGCTCGACCCTTGCAACTGTAAGGTCCGCTGAGCTAAGCTGCGTACAAAGAAAAATGTTAATATTCTTTTTGGCAATAAGACATGACCTAGGCTTACCACAATCTTTTGCGTAGAGTACTTTGTATAATGAGGACGGGAACCCTTTTACCACCGAGTTGACTACCCAGGGTTCCTGCAATAGTCCAATGTCCAGATCCTAGTCAGCTAAGAGCATCCGAAGGTTATCTGTAGCTCATTTCGAGTGCTGCAGATTGGTTTGGACTATCTTAAGCGCCATTTTGTTAATTGGTGGACGGTTCTGAGAGATTCATCCCAGATAGCAGAGCGTTGGCGGCTTCAACGACATCCGCTTCACCAGAACCTGTGGGTCGGAATACCTTTACGTCCCGCACACCGAAAAACAGTTTGAAGCCCGTCTTTTCGAGCTTCGCTGTTGCCGATTCGGTGATGGCGAGGGTGAAGCATGTGTGGTTATCACCCTACTCGGAGCGGATGATCAACCAATCATCCATAGGGATACTGGGGTTCTGACGCTTCAAACACTCCAGCATCTTTTGGGCATCGGTTTTCATCTTTGGTCACCAAATTCTTGCACGAGGTCTCATCGGAATCTCTTCAGCAGGGATAAGCTTAAGACTTAAGCCTTCCCAGTCACCGCTAATCTTAGCAATGCACTTTCTGAGAAAATCCTTTGAGAACTCGTCCAAGCACTTGATTACCCTGTAGCCCCGGTGTATCTCGCCGGAGTCAAAACAGGGAGCCTGTCCAGACTTACTCGCGAGCACGTAATCCATAACGTAATCCTCTGCTAGTTTAGACTATGGCACCCTATTCTGTTACTACAGGATTGATGGCACCATCGTTTTCGTTTGCCAGTGCCAGAATGAGATGTTCTACCACCTCATTAAAAGGGCGCCTGGCTGATGTCGACGCAGTGCTTGTGACCAGTCCCGGAGTGGTCTTTCTATCGGTGACCTTTCTCCTTTTTGGCGATTTACCTCCCTCTGTCTGAGATCGGTTTCGCTTAGACCTCACAATATCACTAGTTACCGATTTTGACGTGCTGATATTTGACGCGATCTTCCTCATCGCGTTCATGGGGGATACCACTGGCGGTATTCTTGGCTATCTTGTCAAGAATAAAAACCGCCTTGTTGTATTTCGCTTTAAGGATGTCATTCTGACTCCTCTTCCTTTGTTTCTTCTTCTTCAACTTGTCGTCAATCTTGACGTCGAGTTGAAGGGTATTCGAAGGGGTATTGGAGGGCAGCAGAGTGCTATGAATGGCTCCCTCTCTGCCTAATAAGTCAACCAACGTCTCTTGGCTAGAGGCCAGAAGGTCGTCTTCGGATGAGGTACCCAACTCATCCGATTTTTTTGTTTCGTTTTTTTCCCTATTATCGTTATCTTTCTCCATATGTTGATCCTACGAGTGAACACGTAAGGGGATGGACCATCCACGCAGTGACGGCGTACGCGGAATGGACGAATAGTACAACCGGCCCGTGTCATAGGCACCGGAGGGGAGCTGTTAACGACTAATCCTCTTTTACCACAAATTAGCCATTCAGGTTCTCGGCACTGCTTCCTACCACCTTAACCTTACAAGTGGAAGAGAGTAAGAAGAAACGAAAGGAGGTTTAGGAAAGGGAGAGAAGGATGGGATTGGATAACCTTTTGTTATGACCGCTTTTAGCACATACCTCATTGACTGACTCCGAGTAGCGAGGTACGAGTATCCCGTCTACTAAAAATCAGCCCCTGAGATAAGTACCACAGCTGTCACTTAAGACACCACATCGCGGCAAGATCGTTGTTACGGGAATTTGCCCGAGCGCCTAATTTTTACCAGATTATGAACACCAAATAAAACGAATAGATTGATTCAATGTTTTATATTTGGATGTTAAAATTCCCGTTAAATTCACGGGTTATTATTTAGATATATGATACAATATAATTCAAAATGTTTACGTACTTTTTTAGTGTAAAAAATAAAGCGCAGTAGTTTTACAGATTATTCAAATATTTAACTTTTAATTTATAAAAGTTTATCTTACAAATTTACTTTTCTGAAATTTAATTTAGTAAGTAAGAGTGGTTTTTACTTCACGATTAATAATGAAAAAAGTGCGCGTTTTTAGTTTGGGATATTTTTTACATTAAATTTAGAACAGTTAGTGATTACAAGTAATTGAAATTCAATAAATTTGATACTCGATATTCAAACTGTCGTCCACATAGAAATTAATCGACGGTGGCGCTAACACCCCACCGCAGTATGGCAAGAAGGAACATTCGTAGCCCTACTCTCTATTTGGAGCCACGTCGAGTAAAGCCAGCTTTGCCGCTGGCCTCTCTAATATACCGCAAGCCGTCATAATTTTTGCTCTGCGAACTTGCCCATCACTTGAAACTGTTGTCTCCAATACTTTTCCTTTTGGCCAGACGTTACGTGGACTTGAAGAGTCAACCACAACAACTAAGTCGCCTTCGCTTAATGGTTTTGACTTTTCAAACCATTTTGTTCTACATGTGAGCGACGGTAAGTACTCATCTAGCCATCTTTTCCAAAATTGCTGGGCATACATCTGCGAATGTAGCCAGCTACTCTTAACAACCGTGCCGGAGTCATCGTAGTCGGCTAATGGTTTCATACCATTTGAACTTCCCAATAGTAAGTGATTAGGAGTTAATGCTTCCTGATTTTCATTGTCTATTGGCACGTACGTTAGCGGACGTGAATTTATGATGTTTTCTATTTCAGCCATAGTACTAAGAATTGTTTCATCATTAGGCGATCTCGATGTCTTTATTTTATATAGAACGGTTTTAATAGAACGTACCATACGTTCCCATGCCCCACCCATATGGGGGCGGCGGGCGGATTGAAATTCCACTTAGTGGTGGCAGTTGTGAAATTTCGAACAAATTCATTAGAATCAACCTCTTTAATAGTTTCGCGTAATTCTCTTTCTGCTCCAACGAAGTTCGTCCCGTTATCGCTGAAAAATTCCCTTGGTATACCACGTCTGGCCATAAAATTTCGTATTGCTAAAATACATGAACTGGTAGTTAAGGCATGTACTATCTCAATGTGTATGGCTCGAATAGTTAAACAAGTAAATAAGGCTCCATATCTTTTTTCTTTATGTCGATTGATGGTTACCATAATCGGGCCAAAAAAGTCAAGACCGGTGAATGTGAAAGGTATGACATGTGCTGATATTCGTGCTCTTGGAAGTTTTGCCATTTGTGGATATACCGGTTTACCTTTACTAACTTTACACATTTGACATTTTCGTATCACTTTTTTAAAGGTTGTTCTTAGCCGAGGGACATAGTATTTTTGTCGAATCTCATTTATGGCAGTTTCGTTGTTTATGTGATGATATTGTGCATGGAAATGTAATATTATAAGTTCAGTGGTGTAACTCTGTTTTGGAATAATAGCTGGGTGTCTCAGTTCATCTAAAATGTATGCATAGTCAATTCGACTATTAATACGTAGAACTTCGTCATTATCTAAATAGGCTGATAACTTATAGAGAGGGCTACTTTTATGTATTTTTCCACTAACTTTAAGAGTTGTAATTTCGTCAAAATACTCCTCCCTTTGAGCGTGTTTAATAATAACGACTTCTGCCCTTTTAAGTTCATCTTGGGATAGATTATTTGAAGTTGTAATATTTTTAAGTTTATTTACAAAATGCACTACATAAGCTACGGCCCTAAGCGCTCTACGCCACTGTGAAAAACGTTTAATTTCGACCAGGTGGTCAATATCATTTATAGGAAGTAAATGTTGTTTAATCTCACAATCAGTATTAGCCTTTATGTCATTATCTAATGGCCACGAACTTGGGTGTCTTTTTAAAAATTCTGGACCATTCTGCCATCGACTGCCATTTGATAAGTCTGGACCACCTTTGTTGCTTCATCGGCTACATTTAGTTTACCGGAGATCCATTGCCATTCGCTTAACTCCGTAGTGTCGAGAATTTCACTTACCCGAAGTGCAACGAACTGGTGATCAGACCAGAATACCCTATGACTTATATTTATTGTTGTACTTTTGACAATACTATTAGCGAAACGTGAAGCAATTATTGCAGCCATTAGTTCTAAGCGAGGAATGGAGGCTATTCTTAATGGAGCAACTCTGGTTTTTGACCCAACAAGGGATACAACAACATCATTGCCATTCGAGATCCTAAAATATGATACTGCCGCGTAACCATTTTCGCTGGCATCGGCAAATGTATGCAGTTGTACATCGGTTTTGTCGTAGTTACTAAACGTTTTGGGATAACATCGTGGTATTGTGATACTTTCAATCTCTGAGAGGAATGACAACCATTTAGTCCACTTAGCCATGTGTTGGGGTTGGATTTCTTCATCCCATGTTACTCCACTTCTCCATACGTCTTGCAATATTATTTTTAAGTACATCAAAAAGTGACCGATAAGGCCTAAAGGATCATAAATTGACATTAAAAATCGTAATAGTTCGCGTTTAGACGGAACTCTATTTTCCACCAGTATAGTATCTGCAATATTTGGGGATATTTTGAATGTAAAAGAGTCATTGGATGATTTCCAGTAAACGCCAAGCACCTTATTTGCTTCTAATTCACCGCCTAGGTTAAGACTTTTATGTTGTTGACTACTATCACCACTTATTGCTGCTAAGACCTTTTTGGTATTACATATCCAGTTCCTGATATTAAAACCAGCTTCTCTATGAATATACTTAACTTCCAGTGCTAATGTGATGGCCTCTTCGATAGTATCTACTGAGTCTAAATAATCATCCACGTAGTGATTATTTTTTATAGCCGCCGCAGCTGTAGGATATGTTTTACTAAATTTTTCTGCATTAATATTTTTTACGTACTGCGAAATGCATGGTGAGCAAGAGGCTCCGAAAATCATCACATTCATAACATATATATCTGGTTTTTTGTCGTCTTTACTACGTCATAGAAACCGCTGAGCATTACGATCTTCTTTTCTTATAAAGACCTGGTGGAACATTTGCTCTATATCGCCACAGATGGCTATGGTCTTTTCACGAAATCGGATGAGGATAGAGGTGAGGGAGCACAACATATCGGGCCCTTTCATCAGCATATCGTTTAGGGATATTCCATAAGCTTTAGCAGCTGCATCCCATACAATTCTGGTTTTTCCTGGTTTATTTTTATTAAAAACAGGAAATATCGGTAAATACCAGATTTTTTCTTTTTTTGTTGGCTCTTGATGATTCGGGTCGATCTTCGATATATACCCTTTTAAACTATATTCAGAAATAGTTTTGTTAAAAACGTCGTTTAGATAACTATCGTTTTTTAATTTTTTTTCCAAGCACCTATATCTATTTAGTGTCATATCATAGCTATTTGGTATTTCTATGTTTTCATTTCGCCACAATAATGAAGTTTCGTAATGTCCGTCCGATCGTTGTATAGTGTGTTCTTTTAAAATAGACATGACCTTTTCGTCATCTTTATTCATTATCTTTGTTGCATTATCCATGTAAGCGGTTTCCAGATTGTAAAATTTTCTCATTAATTCGACTAGTAGTTTATTACTACATTCGTCTACATGACAGTGATGGTGTTCTACAAAGGAATTTTTTCCCATTGTACCGTATACCAACCATCCAAGACGAGTACGAATAGCTGCAGGTTCGCTGACCTTGCCTTCTCTAATCTTTTTATAAACGCAAAGTCTGGAATTGTTTAAACCAATTAATAACCGAGGGGTAGCATTAACATAACCTTCCATAGGCAATCCTACTAGATATGGAAAGTCCCGTACAAGCCTTTCCATATCTACGGTTTGCTTTGGTAACAGAAGCTGTTTTACTGTACGAACATCTACTGCATGAATCTTTTTATTAGGGCCAGAAATATTTATACTAAGCCGACGAGATTTATCTTCATTGCGCTCGACGTTTCCAGTCCATTTAAGGCATAAAGGTTCAGCAGTGCCTGAAAGATTTAAATCGTAGATAAGTTGTTCATCTATTAGACTCGTTGACGATCCATCGTCGATAAACGCAAACGTTTTTATAAATTTATTTTCATTACCATAGATTGTTATAGGGATAATTTTAAACAAATTATTATATCCCGTACCACTGTGCGTATTGCAACTAAAAGTTTGATTGTTTTGCGTTGATACTTTGTTTTTATTTGGTTTAGCAACATTCTGCGTGTCTGTTTTGTCAACTCGTTCACCTTTTTTGTGTAAGAGATAATGATGTTTAAACTGGCAGTTATCGACACCACAGATGTTATTGTTATTGCATTTTCCAAAATGTTTGTGTAAACATTGTTTACACAGATTTGGTTCTCTCACTATATTCCATTTGTTTGTTCTATCTGCCCTTTTAAATTTCTGACAATGCGCAACATTGTTGCAGTTTCCATCACATACAATACAATTTTTTATTTTTTGTTCAGTGTGAGTGTGTATATAAACATTTCTCGGTTTGTTACGCACGACGCTGCTTGCTGAAATGCCGATGTTAAACAACCACTCAGAAAATTCTGACAGATTTACATTTTTATTTTGTTTTGCTAAGTTCAACTTATATGTTCCCCAATTAATCTGAAAATAAGAAGGCAATTTAACAATTAATTCCTGCAAAAGTGACGGATTGTTGAGTTCATCGAGAAGTCCAGAGGCTTCTATTGTTGCTTGAAGACCTTTTACTTGCACAGCGAATGAGGTAACTGTTTCCAACTTATTGACATTAACTGTTGGTAATGATCTTATTTTTTGTTTTAGTGAATGTAGAATTTTTTCTGGTTGTCCATACAATAATTTCAGTGTTGAGATTGCGGCTGGGACACAGGATTTGTTGAACAGATTTTAGAGCATCTCCTCGCAGAGCTTTCTGTAGGCGAATTAAGTTTTCAACATCTGTTAAACCACACACTGCCGTGGACCAATCGTAGGTGGTGCTAAAAAGAGGCCACTCTTCTGGCATGCCAGTAAATATCGGCAAATCTTTTGGAACAGTCTGTCTCGCATTTATTTGCTGCTGGGTAAGATTTGCAGTTAAACTGCTGTGAGGAACTGACGTGAACGATGGGCGAAAGCTGTAATTAATTGGCGCCTGTAAAAAAGTGTTTGCATTTTCGGTTGTTGTTATTGGTGACGGTGCAGTTTTTTTTCTTTATTAATAAATGTAGTTGTGTTGTTGTATAACGTTGAATTTAAAGAGACATGTGGTATTTTGTTTTGAAAATTTGTGCTTGTGCAGTTTATTGGCATATTGTTTTTTGATGATTGAGTTGCTACTTGACATTGGTTTGACATTACGGTTGTGAAAGTTACATTATGATTCTCTGTGGGGCAGTTTTGAGTGCTAATATCAAGCGTTGGTACAGATTGTTGAGCTGTTTCTGATATATTTGGAGGATTGGGTTGATTGTTAAGCCATTCGTGTATCGAATTAATATCTACTGAGCTAGAATCATCAATCTCTTCCTCAGGTTGTTGTAATAATTGATATTTTTGTTTTAAAAATTCGGCATCTCGTTCTTTAGCGAGCTGCCGTTCTTCTTCGAGACGCTGAAGTTCTAAATTTTTCCTTCGAGTAGTTGAGCTACTCGAAGTGTTGAAGGCTTTGCTGTATTGGCTGCGTTAAGATTTTGGTGAGCATGGAATTTGAGTTTTAGTAGTGCAATTTTCACATTTATAGTCTGGTTTATTATTTTCGACGTTTGCACAATTTAAGTGAAGACATTTTCGGCACTTATGACATTGTATATACTGAGACATAAGTGGTTCATTACAAACGGAACAATTTGCTATAGGTTGTGATTTTGTGGCAAAATCTTGGTTGTGTTGTTGTGGTTGACCCTGAAAGGAAAATTTATCCATTTTAAGGACTTACAGTTTTTGCCGGTTGGATATATTTGAGCGGCTGTTGATCGACTCGCCAGGGAATTTGAGGTTATGTTCGATAATACGTGTTCCAGTAAGCCGGGTAAATTAAAAAAGAATTTTAATTTTGTTACGGGAATTTGCCCGAGCGCCTAATTTTTACCAGATTATGAACACCAAATAAAACGAATAGATTGATTCAATGTTTTATATTTGGATGTTAAAATTCCTGTTAAATTCACGGGTTATTATTTAGATATATGATACAATATAATTCAAAATGTTTACGTACTTTTTTAGTGTAAAAAATAAAGCGCAGTAGTTTTACAGATTATTCAAATATTTAACTTTTAATTTATAAAAGTTTATCTTACAAATTTACTTTTCTGAAATTTAATTTAGTAAGTAAGAGTGGTTTTTACTTCACGATTAATAATGAGAAAAGTGCGTGTTTTTAGTTTGGGATATTTTTTACATTAAATTTAGAACAGTTAGTGATTACAAGTAATTGATATTCAATAAATTTGATACTCGATATTTAAACTGTCGTCCACATAGAAATTAATCGACGGTGGCGCTAACAATCGTTATCCAGGTGGTGGTTGCCAATTGATAAAATTGCATTATGTATGGCAACTATCGACGATATAAGATTCGGCACGGCCGAATATAGCACTTTTATTTGTTTTGTTTTAAATTTAAAAAAAAAAATTTTTTTAGTATATTTTTTTAATATATTTTTTTGTTTGTAATTTTTTTACGTAAACTCAATTTATAATTTTACAATGGTATGTTTTATACATGTATGTACGTTTTTTATATGAGATGAATGCCCTGTCGGATTTCTGTGAGCTAACTCTTTTCTATCTTTTTGTAGTGTTGAAAATGGAATAATTGCACGCGTATTCATGTATTTTATATTCATGTTTATTAACGAGTGGTTTCTATTTTAAGAACTAACAATAAGAAAAAATACAATTAGAATGACAAATGACATTTGATGCAAATACAATGTTGCCATATTAATAATAATTAACAATGGGACATAACAAACTGATAATAAGGTTAACTTATGGCTAACTAATTTTGAACTAACTCATGGCTAGCAAAAAACTGATGCACAGTGAGTGAGTACACACACTGGTGCATGATTTATAAGAAAACAAGTAAGAGTGCTATATTGGGCCGTGCCGAATCTGATAATACTCTTTACCATCATGTACATAGGTATAATCCCACATCGTAGCTTAACCTATATTTCATTTTATACGCCTTTCTTCCTTATTATTTTCGACGCCATCATCGATTTCGAATTTTTACGTAGTTATCCGTATTCTACTAGTCAAGCCCTTTAATTTAATACCTATATTGATAGGGTTAAAAAATTTGATCCGCCATTTTGTTTTAGACGTCATCTTGGATTTTACTTTTTTTTTAATAATTAACTGTATTTTACTGGTCTAGCCCTTTTATTTGATACTAATATTGAGGGGGATCAAGAAGTTACATTTTAAAATACCAAATTTGACCCATTTATAAAATTATTGTCCACCATCTTGTAGTGGCGGCCAATATGAATTTTAATTCTTTTATAATGCTTATATTGCGCTACTCAAGTCCTTTCAGATGATATCAATATTGACTCTCTCGGTTGTCTAGAAGCTGAAAAAAATTTATTTTCGTTTGTAAATTTTTGGAATATATATTTTTTAAAAAAAATGTTTGCCTATAACTTTACCGATTAGAGCCCGCTTTATCAAAAATTTTTAACGAATATCTCTAGAGCCAAATTATATCGACAAATAGTAGCAAAGGTACCTATAAATTATTCTATGGCTGAAAATTTTTAATTTTGGTGGTAAAAATATGGGAAAAAACAGAGGCAGTAGTGTTTATTTGCTCATATCTCAGAAAGTTATAAGGCGATTGTGCTGAATTTCATTAGCAATTCATTCCCGGATATTCCAAAAAATTGATACCATACACAGATCTGAAGAACATGTAGTTGCTTCTAAAAGTTGATTTCAACCAACACACGGACAGACGGTCAGGGCTTAATCGACTTCTCTATTCATAAGCTTCCAGAAAATATATACTTTATGAAATATATACTTTATGGGGTCGGAAATGAAAATTGTAGAAATTACAAACGGAATGACAAAGCTATATATACCCTGGTGCACCACAGGTGAAGGGTATAAAAAAAATTACTTTAGTGGTTTTTGACATTGATGCTAATAAGTAGTAGATTATTTTCACAAAATTTGACAAATAGGAAAAATAATTTTTTTAATTAATTTTTTAAATGATTTTTTTAATAATTTTGCATAATTCCAATGAAATTTATTATTTACCGTCATTAGAATTGTGCACAATTACTTATATAATTATTAAATAATATTCCAAATAGTCATTACTTTTAAATGTAATATGCGTCAATATTTACATCTGCATAGTCGGAACAGCAAATTGCTATATAATTTCAATGACAGATCAATTCTTAATTTATTATCAATTTGCTTTGTACGCATTTAAATGTTAACCCTGTTAAATTTTACAAATTTATTATATAATAATTCCTAAATTTGCTTAAAAATTTAAAAAAAATCTATTTAATAGGTCTTGCTCTATGTATTTAGCTTGAAATGTCGTGTTAATAATTCGACAATTAACAAAGAGTTCCTATGTATGTATTATAAACTCAAAATTAGCTACATACGTGTATTTCTTTTTTGTTTGCTATACTGGGGTAAAAATATCTGAAAAGTTACATTTGCATCACTTTTTTGAGTTGTCAAAAAAATAATAAATAAAATTTGTCACTTTAGAAAATAAACTATATAGGATGGAAAATCAACAAGCAGAAAACAAGAATCCTAGTATTAAACTGTTGAAATTGGGAACTTCAATAAATTCAAACTGTAAGTTTTTGAATAACATCATAGGATTTACTTAAAAATTAATTATTATATTATAATATAATTATTATATTATAAATAGTTGCTTAAAGGTCAATTGCATAAGACGCTGAAAGAGATTTTGTCGGCAGATGTCATTCTCGCATGCAATATCAATGGCATTCACGGCAAGCTGTCTTTACAAAGTTTTAAAAGTCTTTTTGATACTCGTGAAGGGGTAGTCATCTTGTCGCGATGCGAGGGCTTAAGTGTAAATTACACTAACTAAGAACTACCCACCCCCTACCTACCAGCGTCTCCTAGTTGGGGCGGCTGGCAGGCAACTTCTCAACATAGGCTGTTGAGAATGCGTCCGCCTTTTTAAATCGTCGGTCCGCAACCATAAATCCACCAGCGTCTGTTCTCAGAGTAAGCGGCTGTTGGTCTGCGTCTGTCTCCAGTGGGGCGGCAGTTTATAACAAGCCTGGCAGTAGGCATAAAATGCAAACAACCAATCGTCCGTAATGTCGAAAAAATCATGCCCTGCGTATCCGGTAAAGGGCTTCATAATCTCCGGAGACCCAACTACTGCAGTGTCGGTATCAGGCTGCAGTAAGTTGTTGGCTACTGAAACCTCGACTAGTGGAGTGGAAGCGCCAGGCTCCACTAGCCGACTAGCTACTAGTGCGCTAAAAACATGCCCGATCAAGCCGATAGGCGTTCGAAACCTGAGCTTGGTACAGCGTGGTTCTTCGAAACCAGGTACCTCTAAGGCTCCTAAGGTCCGGATGGGACTAGTTCCTGTCAAAACACCAGCTTCAGGTGCCGGTGAGGTGGCTAAGACTCAGTCTGCCACTAAACCTGGATCCCTTGTGCCAAACATTGTGCAGAAGGATCGTGCGAAGAATGATTCGATGATCCCTGTAGCACCATCCTCGACCTCCACGGCTCCCAAAATAGATTCCCCAAGGCACAGAAAACAATCCAAAAGGGCCTTCACTACTAAGCGTTCCGCTTATAAAATAATAAGTTGGTTTGGTGAAAAACCTACTGACGAGCTCACGGAGCAAGAGAAAAACTCTCTCCGGTGGGCGAAAACCCTCATTAAAGGGTTAAAAAGTGATCCTCCTAATGCAGGTGTAGGCAGTCCTAAACGGACGGCATCCTCTGCAGCGCCTAAACGGCAACGGTCAGAGGAGGACACTCTTCCAGAAACAAAACGTTCCAAACACATGCCTCCACGGCCACAACCAAGATCCTACAAGGAGGTGGCTAAGGACCACCTTATTTGGGCGATCATTGACCGCAACTCCAGCGATGGCACCATTTCCTCCGGCAACTGAAAATTGGTTGTCATGGCTCTCAATGGGGTGTTCTTAAAAGTTGTTCGGGACAACCCGGGACCACCACCCCAGTGCGAAGATGCTGGCTGGTACCAAGGCCACATCAAACTCATAGCCTGTACAGACGAGCGTTTAGCGCAGCTGTACAAGACCGCCATAGAGTCCCTTGGGGAAGTATGGTCTGGCGCGAAGCTCGAGGCAATACCTCTCGCCGATGTTCCACAAAGGCCGAGATCTATTGCCAAGATTGCCGCAATACCATCCGACCCAAAGGAGATTCTGGAGATTATGCACTGCTCTTTCATCGGACATTGAAGACACCCAATCGGTCTCAGGACTAGTGGGGGAATTCTTTGATAAGATGGAGGTGGCAGAAGATGTAGACGCCCTTCTAGAATCTGACGACGGTTCAGAGGACGCCGATGTCACAGTCGTCCACAGCGATCAGCTACATTGAAGGTTACTCAAATTAACCTTCATCACTCAAAAGCGGCGTCAGCTGCCCTACTCCTCCGACTGTCTTCAGGCACGTAGGTTCTTATATGTGTCCAAGAACCATTGCTGTACAAAGACAGGGTTTGCGGACTAAACAAGGATGGCTACTACATTCTGTATGCAGCCGGACCAGGTAGGATCAGATCTTGCATTATGGCCAAAAACAATCTTCAATCTGAGGGCGGATTGTTCGTGGGCCACCAGCAGCAAAGAAACGCTGGAGGTTCTCATGGAGACACATTTCCCAGGCTGTCTAGAGCAGGACTCTCCTCTTGCTGTTGACCACACGGATGCATATGACATATCGAATCTACCGATCACTGAGCATCGCATAAGATGGGCAGTTGGAAGTTTCCATCCCTTCAAGTCTCCAGGTCCTGATGGCGTAATTCTAGCGGATCTACAGGAGAACATCGATATTTTAATGCCATGGCTTCTGGTGATATTCAAGGCATGCTTGCATTTATCCCATGTCCCATCAAGGTGGACATCCTATAAGATTATTTTCATACCCAAGGGAAGTAAGGCCTCGCATACAAGGGCCGGAGACTTCAGGCCAATAAGTCTCTCCTCCTTCCTGCTTAAGACTCTGGAGAGGATTATTGATGTTTATATCAGATCGTCTCTAGGACCAGAGGCTCTGTCGGGGGCACAGCATGCCTATACGAAGGACAAATCTACGGAAACGGCGCTACACGCGCTGGTTGGCCATATTGAAAATCTCTGAACTACAGGGACTACACCTTGGTCGCCTTCCTTGATATTGAGGGCGCCTTCAACAATGTCAAACCGGATTCGGTTCTGAACGCCTTGAGACAACTGGACATAGATCCTGCGGTCACCGGTTTTGTGGGAAAACTACTGAAATATAGGCGCATAGAATCAACTTTGGGCGCCTCTAGCATCTCCAAGGTGGCTGTAAATGGCACACCGCAAGGTGGCGTACTTTCTCCACTACTATGGAACATCAACATTAATATCCTGCTTAGGGCCATGGAGAATACATCCTGCATGACTGTTGCTTATGCGGATGATGTGGCTATAGCAGCTACGGGCAAAGATCCTGGACTGCTCTCGGAGCTCTTGGAATCAGCGCTAACCTTAATACTTAGATGGTGCCAGGGATGTGGGCTGGGAGTCAATCCTGCCAAAACGGAACTGGTACTGTTCACAAGGAGGTACAAAATACCGACCTTTGCTACGCCTTGGATAGACGGAGTGGCACTAGCGCTATCCGATAATGCCAAATATTTGGGTCTCGTATTGGACAGCAAACTAAACTGGAACCTGAATACAAAATCCAGGACCACTAAGGCGGCAACTGTATTATACTGCTGCAAGAGGGCAATTGGCCTTAATTGGGGTATTAACCCTAGGAACTTATACTGGCTATACGATTCTGTCGTCAGACCGATTCTTTATTACGGAGCGGCAGTCTGGTGGGTGGCGCTGGAGAAGAGAATCCACCAGGACAGTTTCGGACGTATTATGAGAATGGCTGTGATTATGATAACAGGTGCTCTTAGGACCACACCATCTAAGGCACTGTTCACTATTTTAAACTGGTTACCACCAGACATCATGGCTAGGCAGATGGATGCGGACACCGCACTGAGGCTGAATGCCACAAGTGCATGGAAGTATATGAATTATGGACATGCAAGAATTTTGGGTATGATCAATATTGGTACCTGAACCAGCATTCGACCCGGGTTTCGTGACGAATATACGGGATAGATCTGAATACGACAACGGCCTCCGACCTCCGGAGAATGCCATACAGATATTTACTGACGGATCGAAATCACATGCTGGAGCTGGATGTGGTATCTTTTCGATCCAGTTGGGTTTGGAATTGTCCCTTAGGTTACCGAATTACTGTAGCGCGATACAGGCCGAACTAATGGCTATTAGGACAGCCGCGGAACAGATTCAGTATAATGAAATATCTGGCAGGGATATTTATATATTTACTGACAGCAAGGCGGCTATTAGGTCCCTTGAGAGTGTGTACAGCACATCGAAAATTGCCCAGGAATGCCGGGTGTCTCTTGAGGAGATAGCGAGATATTCGACGGTTACCCTTGTGTGGGTTCCAGGACATGGGGATATTGATGGTAATAATAGAGCTGATGCACTTGCAAAAGCCGGTACCACCTTAGATTCGGTTGAATCCAGTTATGCTTTGGGTATTCCCTTATCGAAGGGTAAGCAGCTAATCTCGCATCAATTCTATTTGGATGCCAAGGAAAGATGGGTGAGAGAACCCACTTGTTTGGAAACCAGAAAGATCTGGCCTGACATGGATGTGCATAGGACGCAATATGCAGTGAATATGCCCCGAATCCACCTTAAGAACCTCATAGACGACTGAACATCTTCTCTGTAATTGTCCTGCATTCGGGGACCTGAGACGCCAGATTCTGGGTCAACGAATATTTGTAAGTAAAACTTGTCTTTCCGCAGTTGAACTGGGAAAGATCCATACCTTCGTAAACAGGACAGGATGGCTGAGGAACGACGGCCAGAGGACATAGACAAACGGGCGATGGTGCCTACGGTATCACAACGGGACCTTCGGAGGACCCAAGTGAGCTATGCCTTCGGGCGGCTTCCGAAACTAACCTAACCTAACGGGTAAATGAAAACTTACGTTCTTAAGTATATTTAGAAATTAATTTTTGTTTTCATATCACAGATACAATTCGTGACAACGGTTGTGAAAATCCCGAAGAATCATTAAGAATTGCCTTAAAACTAATTAAAAAAAGACATTTTCAAGCTGTCTCAATATTAAAAAAAACAGAAAACCAATGAATTTTAAAATACTAATGAAAACTAATTTTCAAACTGTCTAAATACAAAGAAGGCAAACCAAAGAACTTAAAACACATATGTATGTATGTACCTAATGTGTATATAAAATGAATATGTAAATATCTCAATATTTAAAGGAAAACCAATAAAATTTATAAGAAAAATAAATATGTTAATTGTGGGCATTTTCATTCATAAATAATGAAAATGTAAAATGACCAAGCTCACTTATAGCGAGTTAACTCTCGGTTAACTAAAAGTGAACTAGCTTTAGGTTAACTCACAATGAAATAACTTTCAGTCAACCCGCTATTAGCTAACGTTTGCTTAACTCATAATAAGGTTAACGTATGGCTAACTAATTTTGAACTAACTCATGGCTAGCTTAAAACTGAGGCAGAGTGAGTGAGTACTGACTCATTCGTAGGACATCGTGTGTAAAAACTGAATAGCTTTTAACACGGTAAATGAGCTAGTTTTTTAGTCACCTATCACTCATTTCTGGCTAACCACTGACTAGTTTTAGCTAAATTTCCGACAGGGTGGTAATACTAAAAAACGTTATTGCATGACTACACGTTGTGAAGGGTATATAAGATTCGGCACGGCCGAATATAGCACTGTTACTTGTTTCTGTTTTATTTTATTGTATATGTTGATGCATTTTGTTTTATTTAGAGATGAGTGCGTGAGTGATTTCGGTCACTTAATCTCACGTACAAAATATTGTATCACGCACAATTTACAGGAAGTAAACATATTTTTAATACTTTTGGCTAGATTCAAGTGGTTAAATTTTAATTTAATCATGATCGCAAATGGTTTACGCACGCTCACGAACTTTCTCAAACGTACTTTTCGTAACCAAAAGCTATTATTACCATATACTTTATGTTATATTAATTTTATTTAATAATAATTTAAACAAACAAGTTTTAAAATTAAAGTTACACACCTTTATTAATTTATTCTCGTCTCTACGATAACGCTTGATATCTGAAAAAATATGTCACGCGTCCATCTCTATTCGGATTTTGTTTTCTTTGTTTCGTATTTTTGTTATATTATTTGTTGTTCAAAATGTAAATAGTTTTTAATGTATTTTGGATAAAATTAGGTATTCGGTACTTGGTAAAGGGGAAATCGAATAAAATCTTTTTTAGGAACAAGCCCCAAAACCATCTTTGTTTCTCGCATCGAATTTTACAATTTTATGAAAAATACCGAAGTAAATGAATGGAAAAACAAAATTAGTGTTTAGAATAAAAGTCATTAAACGTATAAACCCCTCTAATATTAAAGATTTTGATCAAAGATTTAAGAACTTCATTATCGACTTTAAGACTCGACATAATAAAAGTCATCATAAACATGAACGCTTTTTGAGCTTAAATAAGGAATGGTTAGATGCTCCTATATCGTTTGTTTCACCACCACAAAAACGAGACCGTAAAGAAATTTCATTTGAAGAATGTAATGAGAAAACTAAAGCAAAGAAAAGTAAAAGCATTAGAGATAGCACTCCATTATCTGTTTAAGAGTTCCGGAAAATTTGAGGCATCAAAATTAGTTATAGAAACAAGTAAGAGTGCTATATTCGGCAGTGCCGAATCTTATATACCCTTCACAACGTGTAGTCACGCAATAATAATAGTTTTATCACCATTCAACTCATATGAAATACGTACATACATAAAAAACAAACATACATATATAAACACATCCCGTGTATTCACGCAATAATAATAGTTTTATCACCATTCATCTCATATGAAATACGTACATACAAAAAAAACAAACATACATATATAAAAACATCCCATTGTAAAATTATAAGTTTACGTATGTATGTAAAAAAAAAAAATTAAAACAAAATTTAAAAAAAATAAAACAAAAAAAAAAATACAAAAACATATAAAGTAATTAAACAAATATTAAAAATATAAGTAATAAATATAAAATTTAAAATATTAAAAAAAATATATAAAAAACAAATTAAAAAAATTACAAAAAAAAAATTAAAAATAAATATTATAAAAATAAGAAAAAAATAATAAAATATAAATAATATATAAAATAAAAAAAAAAATAAAGTTTTTTTTTTGGCTCAGACGGTCAGGGCTTAATCGACTTCTCTATTCATAAGCTTTCAGAAAATATATACTTTATGGGGTTGGAAATGAAAATTGTAGAAATTACAAACGGAATGACAAAGCTATATATACCCTTGTGCACCACAAGTGAAGGGTATAATAAAACAAAAATACAAAAAGATATAAAATAATTAAAAAAATATAAGTAACATATATAAATTAAACAAGTAAGAGTGCTATATTCGGCCATGCCGAATCTTATATACCCTTCACAACGTGTAGTCATGCAATAACAGTTGCTTGTATCACCATTCATCCCATATGAAATACGTACACGTATGTATGTTAAAAAAACGAAAAAAAAAAAATTAAAAAAAAAATTAAAAAAAAAAATTTTTTAAAAAAAATTTAAAAAAAAATTAAAAAAAAAAATTATTATATATATAATATACATATATAAAACAAAAAAGAAAATAAAAAAAAAAAATTAAAAAAAAAATTAAAAAAAAAATAATAATAAAAATATAAATAATATATTAAATAAAAAATAAAAAAAAAATAAAAAAAAAATTTAAAAAAAAATTTTAAAAAAATTAAAAAAAAATATTTTTTTTTTGGCTCAGTTGGGATTCGATGCCACGTTTTCTCTAACCAGTATACACGTTTGTATGTATGTATGTTGTTGTTGTAATGTTGTTTTTGTGAAAAAAAAATCGAGGTGGTCGTGGGTTTTTGCTCATATCTCAGTTGTTTATGCACCGATATTTCTGATTTTCAATACCGATCTACTCCCGAATATTTCTGATATTTTAATACTTTACCCGGGTCCAACCTATGTCGGGGGGCTTCAAAAAGTTGATTTCAACATACACACGGACAGACGGTCAGACGGACAGACGGACAGACTGACAGGGCTTAATCGACTCCCCTATTCATAAGCTTTCAGAAAATATATACTTTATGGGGTCGGAAATGAAAATTGTAGAAATTTCACACGGAATGACAAACCTATATATACCCTTTTTCACTGTGTGAAGGGTATAAAAATATTAAAAAAAAATTTAAAAAACAAATTAAAAAAAATTACATAAAAAAATAAAAATAAATATTATAAAAATAAGAAAAAAATAATAAAAATATAAATAATATATAAAATAAAAAAAAAAAAGATTTTTTTTTGGTTCAGCTGGGGTTCGATGCCACGTTTACTCTAACCAGTATCCACGATTGTATGTATGTTATTGTTGTGTTAAAGAAAACAGAGGTGGCCGTGGGTTTTTGCTCATATCTCAGTTGTTTATGTACCGATGTTTCTGATTTTCAATTCCGATCTACTCCCGAATATTTCTGACATTTTAATACCTCACCCAGGCGATGTCGGGGGCTTCAAAAAGTTGATTTCAACATATACACGGACAGACTGACAGAGCTTAATCGACTCCCCTATTCATAAGCTTTCAGAAAATATATACTTTATGGGGTCGGAAATGAAAGTTGTAGAAATTTCACACGGAATGACAAACCTATATATACCTTTTTTCACTGTGTGAAGGGTATAATAACAACGTCGACACCAACAAGGGCTACAAAGTATAGAAAAAGCTTTAAGCAGGTTAAATCGCAACAACTGACTGCAGAAGAAGCTCTTAGTGTTATAATACAAGCAAAATTATTCCGGCATAGTGTAATAAGAAGGGCTGCTCCAGAAAAATTTCCTATCCAAAACGAGAGTACGTACAAATTTGTAAAACTTCAGCACAAGTTAATCTTCAAGGACTTTTAAATCACACTGCTGAACGACTAGTTGCGCTTCCAAAATGTATTGGTGATTTATCAGAAAAGAAATTAAAAAATTAAGCTTTGTACTCAAAGTGGGGTTTTAATGGAAGCTCCGGACATAGTTCTTACAAACAGGCTTTCCATGGCTCTGGTGCAAGTGATTCCGCAGTTTTTATAACATCCATTGTACCACTTAAATTATTTAGTGGAAATGATATCGTGTGGAAAAATCCTCGTCCTTCCTACAAGATTTTGCAGACATCTAAAAATTGAATATATAAAAGAAACAATAATGGTTGCAAAACTAGAAAAATATAGAGTAGAGAATGAAAGCAAACATCTAATAGATTCAATAGTTTTGGTTGGAGAAAATTCCATAAAAATTCATCTCGAGTTACTATTAGTGATGATAGATGGAAAAGTATGTAACGCAATAACTGACACAAATTCTACACAGAAGTGTTATATATGTGGGGCAACAAGCAAGATGTTCAACTCAGTTGACAGTTTGGCTTTGGCAATTCGAATGACGCAAACACCGCCAGACGTTTTTTTCAGAACGCGAAAATTTCTGCTGAAATTACAAAAGTGGACTTGACACTGATAAAAAAATGCGTACAATACTAATTGTTGTTTCTTGTGGTCATGAGATCATCATTTATCATTTATAAACATCTAATTTATCAACTTCGAAATTAGAGTTAGTTTTCCCAGACATTTTTAATGAAAATTATGATAAATATTATGGTAATAAAGATAGTGATAAAGATGCTGATGATAATGATGAAGAAGATGATAATAATGATGATGAAAATATTGATGATAATGAAGATTATATTAATTGGGATCTTTGTGATGAATTTGAAAATGCAGAATAATACAAATATTTTAATATTTTTTATTAAAAAGGTAAAACGAAATAAAAGATTCCCCAAAAAGTTTTCAATTTTTTATTTTTTCAGATTAATTTTTACATTTACTGAATTTAGTGAAAGCAAAAACTGGATAATAATAGGAATACATATTATTAACTTATTCTTTAAATTTATTTTGATTTCAAAGTTACAGCTAAAATTGTGGATCATGTTTTTACGAAAAACATAAAACCCCTTACAGGTTAAAAAATTTTTTTCTTTAATTTTTTTCAAAGCTGTGTTTTTATGTATTTATGATAATTCATTACTAAAAAATTGTTATATTCTCTTTTGTAGCTTTTTCGAAAAAAATTGTATATTTATAACATTTGGAAAAAAACAAAAGTTTGATTTTAGATTAGATTTATAGTAATACAAACACATATAATATACTTATTATTTAAATTTTTTAATAAAACATTAAGTATGCTTTAATTTTCAGTTTTACTCATTAATTTATTGCTTTTTATTCCAAAGTAACAGCATAAATTGTGAACTAAGGTCTCTTTTTCCAAAAAAAACAAAAATGCGCTTAACGGCTTAAAAATTTTTTTTTCTAAAATACTGTGTTTTTATGTGCTTATAATAACTCATCAATAAAAATATATAATATTTTAAAACTACGGCGTCTATGAATTATTCGCCACTTTGGGTACTATCGAACCCACTGTGCGTCGGAACATCTCTTTCCACTGCGGTAGTGAGGACTAATTTGAAATCAAACTTTTTTGGACTGTTAATTGGATCTCTTTTGTTACAATGTGGACAATTCGAGCGGAAATAACCGGCTAAACCACAACAGTAACAGTTTAAAATTTCGTTTTAGGATTTCCCCTTCTGTCAGCTTAAATACGGTATAGCATGACTCTGACTCTGGTTCTTTTTTCTACAAAAGGAACAACGTACAGTTAGTTTTCCAGTGGCATTGCTTAAATTTGGCTTTTATTCTTTGTTTTCTTCTAAAAGCATTTCAATATCTCTAGCCTTTTGTAGTAATTCTTGAAAAGAATTAATACCATCTTTATATTTTTCATTATGTATTCTGATTAACGTTCCCTTAATTACGCGAAAAGACTTCGCTTTTTACATATAAAGCTATCGGTAGATTCAAAAACTTTTCGTTTTTGTTGATTAATTTCCAAAAAATATCCGCCAATCTGGCTTAGGCGGAGAAAGCGCTTTACGCAGAAAACCAGTTGTCATTTCAAAATTATTGGCTTCGTTTTTGACGCCTTGCCACCAAGTAGAAGCATTTCCTTCTAGTAATAACGGCAAGCTTGTTAAAGCCATTGCATCGGATACTTTTTCTGTGTTTTTATCGATTTGGGTGCTCTATTTAATGTTTACTTAGTATTTTATTTAAAAGATGTAATCACAGAATCTATGTAGAATTGTTTTCTCCTAAAATTATTCTGCTGTTAAGAATAAAGTAACGATGATTTGTGAAACTCTCCTTATATTGAAAAATAATATTTTAAGCAAAAGAAGTTATGATTTTTCCAACAACAATAATTACTCAAATTCAATAAATATAAGACAAATATACCGTTCGGATGCAACAACAAACGCAGTGAACAAATATTTTAAACCAACGAAAACGACAACAGTTTAAACAGAATTTTATTTTAAACGTTGATCTGGTTTTCTTCCTAGACAACAATAGCAAATCTGAATTTATGGAATAAGATGTTTGGATGCTTCTGGGCAAAACTTATTTAAGTTTCGAAAGACGTATCAATTTTGAAGATTTTTCCTTGTAGGTTGTTAGATGCCAATGTAGGAGATGAAATTTGATTTAAGTCTTGATGACGAGGTATATTAAAATGTGAAGAATGATAGAATAGTCCGTTGAGCTCAAATATTTTAATGTGTTAATTAATTTATTAATATAAATAAAAAATAAGGCTTACAATTTTATGCGTGTTTATTAAACAAGATTTTAGTATGGAATTAATGTAATTTTAGATTGATCTACTCTTATATTAATATTTTATGAAATGACAAAATAAAGTACAGAATTGAGTGAATGTTATAATTGAGAATTAAACTGAAACTAACACATACAAACTGTTTGTACTAACACACTTGCAACAATTTTATATTGAACTGTTGTTACCGGGAAAAAATGCATAAGCGAGAGTGAGACAGCTAATCTGTGTTGAATTCTTGACGTTCAAAACAAAAATTTTTTGTAAAATAGTGTTAAATTTTTTACATTAAAATAATATTAATAGCTTTTCAATAATTGGGATTTTTTGACGAGTCTTTGCAGAAAATACACAAGAAGTAAACGGTAAGTAAAAGAAGTAGCAGAATTATATTTATTTATGTATATCCACATTTTCATAATTTTTAATTTTTTAGTAATCCCAGCCGTAATACAAAGGACGCCTTTATCATGCACAAGGATTTAAATGAGCCGCCCGGAATCATCGACGATTAAAAAATATTAATACTTAATATAATAATTAATTTAAAAAATTAAAATTGTGTTTTATTAAAATATGTATACCCGTCATCTTTGACCAATATAGTCATCTAATATGATTTGTCAGCTATGACTGGTATATATATCAGGTGTGATTAGTCAAGTGTGACTGATATTTGTATCATTGCTGATTAGCAAAGAGCAGTGTAGTGAGCAGTTCATTTACATATGTATATGTTCAATAGTCGATATAACTCATAAGTTAAAGGGAGATGCAAAATCACACGTACACAAAAGTTCCCATCAATTTTTTCATTTTGCCCTTAATAACTTGATAGAAACTTTTGAAACTTTGACAGTCATATGACCGGTCAAATGACTGTCACTGTTCTTGTAGGGAAAATTATGTTTAATGTGCTGATTTTACAAGCCGATTGAGTGATTGTCTTAGACGATTTATGTGTAATTTGTTTTTTGTTACAATAACAAAATACACATAAATCGTCCAAGACAATCACTCAATCGGCTTGTAAAAACAGCACATAACACATTAAAAATCAAATAAGTGGAATTTAAGTACGATATAAATGATATAAATTTAAGAATTACACTCAATAATACTTGTTAAAATAAAATACAGTAAAGGCAAAAATAGTCATGACACAATTAAACCAAAAATATAAACAATAAATAGTTATAAAAACAAATATAGTGAATATAATAAACCATAAAAACTTGATTTAATATTTAAATAATGAACATTCACGTTACACTAGCTGGGCCAATTCAAAGTAGACTCTCATATTGTACTATGTCATATAATTCATATTAATGTATACAGAAAAGAAGAAAATAGAAAATATTCTCTCTGAGAGGTGAGAAGTGAAGAAATTCTCTCTAAAAGACAGTACGTTTAAAAATATGACATAAACAATTTCTTATACATAAGAAACAAATGTGTAAAGTCATATTATTTATAGTACAAATATGACTGATATGCAACCACTTTGAATTGGCCCGCTGTTTCATACTCTTCCATATATTCTGCGGTATTATAAAACTAAATCCTTAATTTCTCGCCACATTTGTTTTTGTTCTTTTGCATTATTTATTTTATTGTTTATGTATTTAAATTTCTCATTTGCGATTTCAACCTTGTAAAGGTTTCTAATTGAATAATAACACAGTACAACAGCCAATCTGGGGGGTGAGAAATTCCAAGTACTAGGTCAGTATAGTAAAACCCTCAAAGGGTTTGGCGTTCGTATGTGTCAGTTTTTTTTATGACATTTTAAATTTTTTCCTTATCTTGATGTTTTTTCGCTTAGATGTAACATTTTGGCAAAACGTAGTTTTACATAACAGTTTAAAAAATTTAGAAAAATTAAGAATTACAATTTCTTTAATCCGTTCATATAACATTTTTCTTTATAACCAACAGTTTTGCCGGTAAAAATAAATTTGTGGAGAAAAAAATATTTTTTTGCCTAAAAATTTAAATATTTTTTTTAAATTCATAAAAAATCCAAAATGGAAAAAAAGTGCCAAAACTAATTACTTTCGCGTAAAGTCACATAACTCATGAGCAAAAAAAGGCATATATCATGAAAATCGATGCACGCGTTTCTCATTTATTCACAATTAGGTAAATGTATGAATTTAAAAAATTTGCTCCAGATATGCACACATTACTTGGAGAAAACATTGACACTCACAAGCCGAACTCTCTCATATTTTTCTACGGTACTAAAAGAGAAATATTGATGTGGCAACACTGATTCTGTAATGTTCACATAAAACATGCATTGTCATTATACTTCTTCTCTTTCTCACACTGGTTCTGTGATTTTTGTCATTCAACAAGTGTCGACGAACGCGATCAGTAAAAGTGATTTTTCTCCAGTTTTTTAAAAGTGAACAAAAGAGAACAGAATATGTGACTGTGCAAGCCAGATATAAATAGCTTTTGCTACTGCTGTGGTCAATATGTGTCAACACATAAAAAAAGGGGAAATTTCAGTACTGATTTTGCTCAAACATACGAGATGTACTTCAACCAAAATGTTATAGTGAACGAAAATTGGGTACCAAATATAGTGTGTAAAAGCTGCTACAACCGTCTCACAGAGGAGTATTTGACCTAAAAAGCTGGCCAAAAAGGCAAAACTGAATTTTAAGAAATCTTAAAAACTTAGTACGCAGCTCGACAGACAACAATATTTTACATTATATTGTAAATTTTGAAGACTTTTAGTTGCGATTTGTAGCTCTGAGACCCTGCTAAAGTCAGGAAAGTGAAGAAAAATATAAGAGATTTAAATGTTTTTTTTTCGGTTTCTGGATGTCTTCATGATATTTTTTGACAGCTAAACGAATAGAGGTTTAACAATAATGTTTTTTTTCGCTGAAAGGTTTGATTAAAGGTTGTTTAAAAAATAAAAAAAAAATTTAAATATGTTCATGTTGAAACAATTCGTTCAAAAGCTAAAAAATAAAAAAAAATTATACACTTTTTTTTGCAAAAAAAGAAAAAGAAAAGGTTTTCAAAAGTGAGGTTAGCATCTCTACGAATTATGTTTGATAACACAATAAAATTTGGAATCTCTTATTTTAGAAAAAAAAAGTGTGCGGAAGTTTGCGCCATTATTTTTGACGATTTTTTAAAATTTTTTACATTTTTTCTATTTTTGCTTATCAAGTACTTTTTCTAATACATTTATATCGTCATTAACTTTAATATATTTTGAATTATTATTGATTTCAACTGTTCACTTTTAGCACTTCACAATGTTAATACCTGCCTGTAATTATAAATTTTAAAAATTCTTTATTATCCATAATAGTTATAAGGGAATGTCCCACACATCCCCATAAAATATATTTTTATATACCTGCTCTACAAAACATTATATGTTAAAAAAATAAATATACGCACCTAATAAGAATAATTATTAAAAGCATTAATCACAAAAATAAGTTTACAAAAAATAAATACAAGTACAATAAAAATACATGGGCACCCAGGTATCAAGCTACCATCCAATTGTCAGAAGAAGCTCCCGAGACCAGAAATAAGCCCTTACGATTATATCGTACGAATTATTCGAGGAAATTCAGCAGAAGCGATACAAATCGGGATGTTTTGAATATGTTATTTTTAACCAGTGGGCCTTTTATAAGCTACAGTACGCAAAGAGAACGGAATAATAAAAAAGCTTTTTCATCAGAAACCATCACACTTCTTCTTTCTGACACCGATGATGCAGCTAATGAGGATATGCATACGACATAATAATTATTAAGGAATTTTTATTAGTTTAACTTTTCCGTATATTAAGTATTAAATAATATAAAATAAATATAGTAAAGCCTTTTTTCATAAATAAACATTCTGTTTTATAAGAGCCTTACAGTTTTCAATTTTTTTTTTTAATTAGACCGTAAATCATATGTATGCTTGTACCTACAGTCTGTTAAGAATGAGTTTAAACCTTTAAAATCAACATTTGTTAATTGAGTTTTACTATTTATACCGACTTTTATTTCTTAGGAATTTGGCTTTTGGAAAAATCTTAAAAATTTAAACTTTTTCGTTCTTTAATTTTTTTATTGCATTTTGAAAACAGAAAACGTCGACGAATTTTGCAAATTTTTTTTCTACATTAAATTTGTAATAACTCCGAAATAGTAATAGATAGAAAAGAAATGTGTTCGGTTAGTTTAAGCCGAATTTTCCGGTGCATCTTCTTATTCTCCTGCTATTAAAATCCGAGAACCCGTTTTCAAGTTACGATAAAATATATTAGGCAACCCAACGATTTAGGGGGTGAAATATGCCACGCCTTTAAAAGAAAATACTTACGTAGTAGAGAAAAACCGAAAACAGATTTGAATTAAGGGCATCAAAATCCATATAGTCCACATACTTTTATTTCTAGGGTAGACAAAAATTTTTTTTGTTGCGCAGTGTACTTTTGTTGCGCAGTGTAATTTTTTCAAAATCTGCCATTTGACTTTTTATATCATACTACACCTGAAACTAGCAAAAAACTAAAACTTTTAATTCAAAAAACACGTTTAATAATTTTGGCCAGCTTTTCAGGCCAAATACTCCTCTCTGCGTCTAATGGATTGGAAAAATAGAAGACGTGAAAGTATGCTATTCGGTATCCCAATGACTTTGACTAATCCTGGCGAAGGTCACAATCCATTGAATTGCAATGAAAATAAAATATGAAGCAGATGACTGGAAATTATTTATTGACAGTTCAAAACTCAGCTTGAAGACGGTTTTACTGCATAAGACCAATAAAAAACCTTCAGTTCCAATCGCCTATGGTACAGAAACGAAAGAAACATATGATGCACTGGAAAATATTTTAAAATGGTTAACTACGCCAAACATATGTGGCGCATATGCTGCGATTTAAAAGTTGTAGCAATGCTTTGCGGTCTTCAAAGCGGCTATATAAAATATATGTGCTTTTTGTGCGATTGGGACACACGATTTTCCGGTGACCAATATGCATGCCACGGATGGAAACTCAGAGAGCACAGCAGGTTACAAACGGCCAATATTATTCGTGAGCCTCTAGTGCCGAAGGAGAAGATATTGCTGCCTCCACTACATATTAAACTTGGAATTGTTAAGAATTTTATCAAAACTGTCGCCAAAAGAGATGAAGTTTACTTGTGTTTGAAACTAATTTACCCGAGACTCATCGAAAGTAAAATTAAAGAAGGTAAGTTATAATATCACATTCATTTCCCATGATTTTCCATCTTAACAAATTAATTTTTTCCAATCAGGCGTACTAAATGGTCCAGATATACGAAAGCTGATTAAAAGTGACGCATTCAACAATATTTTGATTGACGCTGAATTGAATGCATGGCAGGCAATTAAATAAGTAGTAGAAGGCTTGTTGGGAAAGCATCGTTCTAACAACTACGATGTTTCTGTCGCAAGGATGTTAAGAGCATTCTCGGAAATTGATGTCCACATGTTCTTGAAAATCCATTATTTACATCATCATCTGGACTACTTCAGCAAACAATTGGCTACCGAATCTGATGAACCAGGTGAACGCTATCATCAAGTTGTTGCGAAAAAGTCTAGGCAATATTTATTAAAATAAATAAATAAAATAAAAATAAAAAATTATAAAAATGTTTACTTAATTTTTTTAGTAGTTTATGGCCAGAAGTCTGGAGTTATTGGGGAAAATTTATAAAAAAGGCGATAAATGACACTGAATAAAAACAAATATCAATATTCTTGTCAAAATGGGATACCTTCACTTAATTGTAAATAAAAGCAGAACGCGTTAATCGATTTCTATGATCTATGTCGCATTTTGTTTATAGGTTATGTGACTTTACATGAAATTAATAACACTTGATCCTTTTTTCGATTTTGGATTTTTTATGAATTTAAAAAAAAAAATATTTAAATTTTTAGGCAAAAAAATATTTTTTTTCTGCACAAATTTATTTTTACCGGCAAAACTGTTGATTATAAAGAAAAACGTTATATGAACGGATTAAAGAAATTGTAATTCTTAATTTTTCTAAATTTGTTTCATCAAAATAGGACAAGTGGTTTTAGAGTTATGTTAAACTACGTTTTTGCCAAAATTTTACAACTAAGCGAAAAAACATCAAGATAAAGAAAAAATTTAAAATGTCATACAAAACTGACACATACGAACGCCAAACCCTTTGAGGCTTTTACTATACTGACCTAGTACCATCACCCTGACTTTGAATTTCTCACCCCCCAGACAATAATCCCAAAAATGTTCCACAGTGTAATTTGCCCATACTTCGTTACTGTTTTCATGTTATGCTTTTAGGTATTTGATTATTTTCTTTTTTTTTTTTGGTAAACCTAATTCATCGTTAAACCATTTTTTACATAATTATAATTATTTATTGTTTTGTTTCTGTACTGTGTCTTCAAGGCATTTATCATAAACATAATTATGTACATATATCTCGAGTAAATAAACTCTTTTTATATATAAAAATAGTCGACTTATATTCTTATATTCGTCTTTACATGAATTGTACCAGTATTTAGCATCTATTTTATTTTCAAATTATTTAGTTACATTCTACTGCTTTTTATAATATAACACCACCAGTTCTTGTGGAATTTGATAAAGAAATTACTTGGTTATAATCTTGTAAACGTATTTCTTTCTCATATATGTATATCCTCAGTGTGTTTCGGATAGTATAAAAAAATCTGGATTTTCTGTGGCAGCAGTAATTTCAAACTGTATGAAATTATTAGTTATGTCTTGTATATTTGTATATGAACTAAATATGTTATGTAATTGTTTACATGACAAACCAATTTTTTCCATTTCATGTTTAATTTAATATCTTAGGTAGGGCGAAGTAAGTAGTTTTTTCGTTCTGACACGTACAGCGGATAGTAGGCTCAATGCAATCATTGGTCGCTTTAGAGCTAACATCACTTTCAATAAAATTACGAAATCAGTAGATTTCTTTCTAGTACCAACACTTAAACTCTTACTATTCCTTGGTTAATACTATGCGAAAATTCAATTAACTTCGTTTTTAAATCAAAGCTTTGTCAACAAAGGGTGTCAAACTGGATGAGCAGAATCAATAATAAGAAGTAATGAAAATATTTCCCTGCTACATTAGTGATGCACCAGCAACGTGGTTCCGGTGAAAAAATTACTATCCAGTTTCACCAGCTGTATAGAAAATGATGTATGAGGAACTAAACAGAATGCTATCTTTTGAAGTAACTGAGCCGAACAAAAGCCTGTACAATAATAGGGTAACTTTCGTACAAAAAGGTCAAAAGGTAAGGATCTGTTTAAACGCTTCCCGACTCAACGAATTAACAGAAAAAATGCATGTACTCTCCTCATATCGAATGGCTGTTAAGTCAATTAGGTGACACCTATTTTAGACCTAAAGGATGTCTTCTGGAAGATCCTACTGGAAGAAACGGCCTTTACCGTTACCCTTGTACCATTTTACGGTAATACCTCTTGGCTGTGAATGCAGCTCAAATGTTGTGCCGCTTAAAGGAAAAAGTAATTCCAGCACGTTTAAGAGAGAGACTATTTGTTTACCTCTACGATTTGCTGGTGGTATCACCCGAATTTTAGTAGCACCTGAAAAAAGGTAGCACAGTGCCTGGACAAAAGAAATGTGCCCAAAATTCTGCTGTAGAGAGCTTAAGTATCTACGAAATAACGTAGGTGAAAACAAGGCCAGATCCGGAGAAAATATATGACATTCTGAACCTCTAATACCACACGACTCCAAAACAGGTGCGTGGTTTTATGGGCACAATCGGATGGTACCGACTCTTTATCCTAGAGTATAAGACGATTACGGCTTCGATCACCGAAACTTTAAAGAAAACTAAGAAATTTGCTTTTATGGGGGAGGCCAAGGCAGCTTTTAATAAACTTAAAGAAAAAATTTTTTTAACGTAAACTATGCACAAAATGTCGCCTTATTTTTGGTTTAAAGAAGGGTAAACCCAAGAAGAAAATTTTTGACTTTATAAATGGGTTATTAAAGGTTTATAAGTCTATTAATAACTTATGAATGCAACAATAGTGAATTTCGTTTAAAAGCGACTTATAAGTCTGTTATAAGTTTTTATGCATATGGCCGTAAAAATACAACTTTGCTTTCAATAATTGCAGACAAAGGATGTACGTATAAAGAAAGCATTACAAAAATTTAAGAATAATTTTAAGAATATAAACATGTAGAAAAATAGGATAGGAAAGACAAATTTGGAAATAATTATATGATTCCCAAGTTCTAATTTCAATAAATTGTAACATAAATAACCGGTTTAAATTGCAAATGATTATACTTATAAAGAGTGCTGAGTCTGCCAAAGCTTAAAATGCGGTTGTATTAATGAGTGAGTTCAAATATACTACAGCGTTATATACTCTTAGATAACACAAGTCAACAAAATAAAAAAAGTTAAATGGTACCGAGAAACCGTTAGTGGTTCTGTAACACTCGGATTAACAAACCTATATATAAGGGTGATCGATTCGGTTTTACAACCGGTGGAAAACCCGGTTTTTTTAGTTTTTCACCTGGCGTTTTTTTCCAAATGTTAATTTTTCGAATGTCGAATACACCGGTTTTTTACTCACAGAAGGCGGTTTTTTTTCATTTTTAGTTTTATGTTCATTTATTTTTGTAACCAAACGTACCATAGTATATTTATTACTCAAACAATTTCGAAAAATCAGAAAATTTATTAAATAATCTTCCATAATATTGTAAGAAATTTATTTGTTGTTTTAAAAACAAATGTAAAATAAGAAACATAATTAAGCTTAAATATTATTTGTTAAATGGAGAGCAGGTATTTTTTACGTTGTTGCGCTTATAATTTGCTGTGATAATCAGCTGTTCAGTTAAGTTTTTTGACCAAATTTTTGTACTTTTTGATCTAATTTTCGAATTTCATAATATTTTGCTTTTACGAAATCTAGCGACTTGTACTAAAGACTACTAATATCTCTGATAACATATGACTTGTATACAGTGTTGCCAATTTAGCTATTTTATGACTAGATTTAGCCATTTTTAAACACGCTTAGCTAGGAAAATCTGCGTTTAGCTATAAGCCATTTTTTAGCCATTCCTAGATATTTTTTTAGCCATTTCTTGTTTTTAGCTGCTAAGTTTTGTTGTTGTTTCGTTTCCTAAATAGTAAAAAACGTTTCTATAAAACAATGTTTTTTTAACTACTAAAAGTTGCATCGATGGGAACCACTTTAAAATAGTACATAAACAAACAAACAATCAATCAGTAAAAAAATCAACCAAGCATGTGTATTTAATAAAATTAATAACAAAAGAAATTTAAGAAAAATAAACAAAATATTCCCAGAAGCTTATGAGGGAATGGTTATCCCACCCATAATTAAAAGAATAGATTACAGAAGTTAAAAAGTTTTTGTAAATATTGTAAATGTAAATTAATGCAAAATTATATGAAAAACATGTCAATGGTATTGGATATACATATTATCGAGACCAAGCCTTTACTTTTTAATCCAATGAATTTAAAGCTACAACAGCAGAAGAATACATTAGCTATGTAAAAGGTTTTTCAATAAGAGTAATATGATTTCTTCAAAAAAAAAATACACTTATTGTTAAGGAAATTCAAAAGTTTTTATTTAATGTTAAGACAATCGATACAATTAAGTTTTAAATATAACGGCCTCCACGACTTCTTCTGTAGGAACGAATTCGATGAACGCAATTTTCGAGCATTTTTTCCACTAGCTCAAGTCGTATGTCATGTTCAATATTGCCTTGTAAAGATTGTAGAGAGTTTGTTTGGTTTATTTCGAAAGACCAATATTTTATTTTTTCTATATACTCTTTTTAGGATACGACTTAAAAAGTATTGATAAATGCTGTTATCAATATGAAGTAGTATCTTAAATTGATAGGATCTAAAGAAAGTTAAAATGACAATTACAATAATAGCGAGCTAGATGCTGATGATAATTGGTCCTTTTAACACCATTATAACAATTCTTGTACTTTATAACTAGTCAAAGATGTATTGAGTATATTACAAACGGTCTTAGATTTTATTATTATTCTTTTAAAACAAATTTTTCTTATTTTTTTATTCAAATATTGAAAACTTTCTATTTAAAACATTTAGCCATTTTTTAGCTAGTTTTTAGCCATTTTTTTCAGAATTTTAGCCATTTTTACTAATAAAGTTCTGGCATCACTGATGGTATACTAAAACAGTTTGGCACACAAAGGGTCATTATTACATTTTGCCTATAAAGTTGACTACCGTAAGCAGTGAAGTGACTTTTTTATATTTTTCATTATTAAAACCTCCTTGTAACAAAGGTTTTTTTTATATGGCAGAACCAGAGCAAATACCGGTTATTTTTAACAAATTAATTTAGTTCTTAAAAAAATGTAGTGGCAAGAATGTAAATTTATAAATTTTATTAACAAAAAGAAATACAATTTTTATTGACTTATCTACTGTTTTGTGTTAGCATTATTGTATTAGAAAATTAAAACTTAAAATAAAAAAAATTAGAAGTCGAAGTAGACAAAAAATATAAATCACAATTTAGTTGCCATATTTTGTTTCTTGTAGAGAAACAATGGCATTTTTAAATTTATCAACCTATATTTAAAAGTTCAAGGTAATTGAAGCATAAACTTAACTTTTCGGTCACTTTAAGGTAAAAAGTGTCTGTCCTTTAACATCTTTATTTTATATAACGGCATTTTATAATAATTCCATTGAATGTGTGTCAACTTAAAATGCAATTAAACCATAGAACAAACTAGTTTATACCTATATACATACATATGTATCTCTATCAAGGGTAAAGGAAAAAAATATATTTTATGTATTCGACCGGTTAACCGGTTTTTTCAAAAATTTTCAAAAGAGCAACCGGTTTTTTTTTTTTTAATTCTGAATTTCAAACTATTTGAAAACCGGTTTCTTAAAAATGTCGAATAATCGATCACCCTACTATATATACCCATGCACTCACTGTGAAGGGTATAAAAAGTAGATGTTTTAGTGGTATATTGTTTATAAATTTGTTTATTTATTTTATTTGTTTTTTTTATAAATTACAAATAAAGTTTTTAGTTTCTTAATAAAATTATTTTTTTTATATTATACTTTTGTGTACAATTTTAGTTTTTTCCTTAATTTTCACTTCTACGTTAACATTATTTAAGTTAATCATATCATAAGAACCAATGTATGTATGTTGATTCATTCTTCTTTCTAATTTTATTAGAACTAACAGTAGGTTTACATGATGAATTTTATGACGTCCAATTTTGGACGTCATTTTTTGTTTGGTAGCAAGCGGTGTAGAGAAGAAAGGGGGGTAGAAAAATAGACATGGTTTCTGTTTTCATGGTTTTTTTTTGACACTTCGCTTTACACTTTTTTCTCTTCTTTCTGTTACGTTTTATTTTTATATTCTCATCAACTGGACTGTGCTTTTTGACTGATAAAAAACAATATTAAACAGTAATAAGTTTTTTCGACATTCAAAATAAAGAAAATAAAAAATATTAAAAATATAAATTTAATAGTCTACAATATAAATTAGAAATTAGACGTCTAAAAAAAACCATCGTATAAATTTGAGTAGTTTTTGGTAACAACTTCAAAAGGGAATTAAAAAAATTAGACGTCATAAAACTCATCATGTAAATTGTGTGTAAGTCTCCTTTTCTAATGTGTTTATTATTTATTCTATTGTATGATTCTAGACTTATTTTCTCTCTAGAATTATTCAATGAATTCTTTAATCTCATTCTGTATTCATTTGCGTAATTTTCTAAATTATATACTTTATCATTTGTCATTATGTTACCACGTGGTAATTCGGGTAATCCACCAAAAATAATGGCGAATAGTTTGTTTTTACATGTGGTGTTGTATTGTATGCGAAATCATAATGAGTTATCGAGTCACGCCAACAATCATCTCTTACGAATGACAAAAGTATTCATTCAGAACCCTGTGATTTATTTATACAGTACCTTACGTTTAATGGTGTTGATATTCTGTGTTCTATTCTCAAAAATCACATATTTCTCTCATCAATTCGTTCACAAACCTTGTGCCTCTTATCAGATTTTAGAGTCTTGAACAGTCCATATTTCATTATCAAATTTTCCGTCAAGCACCTGGTAATAGATTTTGCTTCTTTTGGCCATTTTTAGAATGCTACACATATGACGCTATATAGGTATGGTGGTCCAAGGAGTACTTAATGACACTGCATTAGTGTCATATTTGAAATAATTTTGGAACTTTAGAAAATTGAATTAAAAAAACAAAATAATTAAATTTTAAGACGAATTCTTGAGAAGATGATCTTTGGATGATTTTTTATATACATATTTTTTTAATTCAATTTTATAAAATTCCAAAATTATTTCAAATATGACACTAATGCAGTGTCATTAAGTGCTCCTTGGGCAACGATACCACCATATTTGTTTAACCCTATCAATACAGTTAACTTCTTAAAAATTCAAAATCAAGGTTGCCATCGGAAATAATAAAGAAAAATGGCGTATAATATGAAATATAGGTTAAGCTACGATGTGGATTTATACCTATGTACATGATGGTGAAGGGTATTATAAAATTCGACACGGCTTAATATAGCACTCTTACTTGTTTAGTCTCAAATTGAATGAATAGTTCCTAATTTCAAAAATCTACAATCATTGACGTATAAAGTACAAAAAGTAACATACAATTGCAAAAAATGTTATGGTCGCCCATAACTTTTTCGATCTCAACTTGGATTAATAGTCCATAATTTAAAAAAGGAACAAAAAACTGCAAAAAAGTACCTTTTTAGTTGGCCATACATTTTCAGTCTCACCTCGTATCAATAGCTTCTATTTCAAAATTCTAGCTTCAGGAAACTAGAATATACAAAAAGTACCATATATAAAAAAAGTACCTTTTTGGGCTTTCTATATCAATGTTTGTAAGTGTGATAAAATGTTTATGTCCGGTGAAAGCCCTATTGAAAATTTTATGCAAACAGGCCCTGTTATTGGGAATGATACATATTTTTTGGTATTTTTTTTCCTCTTGGTACATATTTTCATCCACTAAAAGTTTTTAAAAATTTTACCAAAATAATTGTCCATATTCTATTACAATAATAATTATCAAATTATATAATAATAATATAGGATTTTTTTAAGTACTAAACATTCGAATTTGAAAAAAGTTCCGAAATCCTTTAAATATTTTTTTTTCTTGTTTGACTAATACAATATAATTTTTTTTTTCAAAAACGTATAAAATTATAGTTTTACCATGTTTTTTTTTATTAGGGGTTGAAAACTGAAAAAGGCCACACACATGTCAGCTTAGTTTTTGAGCAGACTACAATACATTTTTAAGATAATTTGTGTAATTTTTAGTTAAGTAGAAGGTTACTGATTTTACCCTTTTTTACCCCCTTAAAATCCCATTTTTACTAGATCTAAACGTCAAAAGAGGAACCCATTATCTGAATTTCATGTCTCTAACGTTTTGTGTTTGGGCGGTGCGATGATGATCAGTCAGTTAGTGAGTCACTCACGTTACTCATAAATATATGTATATTATGGATTGCTGTAAAGATCTAAATAATAAAATGTTTAAATAAAAAATTACATAAAACAAATTTACTTTTGATTTCCGGAGAATTTTTTTACGAATTTCATTAGATATTTTTTTAGATTTCTCTAAGAATGTCGCTTAATACATCAGAACTTTACCGACTTGCCTCAAGGATCGTTGCAGCTTTTTACGCTTATATTTTAATTAAATATTTAGGAGTAGTCCTTGACAAACAAACTTTTATTCAAACAGCGCACAGAGGAGTATTTGGCCTGAAAAGCTGACCAAAGAGGCAAAACTGAATTTTAAGAAATCTTAAAAACTAAGTACGCAGCTCGACAGACAACAATATTTTACATTATATTGTAAATTTTGAAGACTTTTAGTTGCGATTTGTAGCTCTGAGACCCTGCTAAAGTCAGGAAAGTGAAGAAAAATATAAGGGATTCAAATGTTTTTTTCGGTTTCTGGATGTTTATATGATACTTTTTTTGCGGCTAAACGAATAGAGGTTTAACAATCATTTTTGATCAAAAGTTATTTAAAAAATAAAACAAAATGTTAAATATGTTGAATATTCATGTTGGGACAATTTGTTCAAAAACAAAAAAAATTATACTATTAAAAAAAAAAAAAAAAAAAAAAGGTTTTTAAAAGTTATGTTTAATACCCCAATAAAATTTGGAATCTTTAATTTTAGGTACAAAAAAGTGTGCGCAAGTCGCGCACATTATTTTTGACGATTTTTTTTAAATTTTCTATTTAAATAAGAGTAAATATTAATCACAAAAAATAAATACAGGTACATAAAAAATACATAGGCACCCACCCAGGTATCAGGCTACCATCCAATTGTCAGAAGCTGCCGAGGCCAGAAATAAGCACTTACGATTATATCGTACGAATTATTCGAGGAAATTCAGCAGATGCAATACAAATCAAGATGTCTTGAATAGGTTATTTCTGAGCAGTAACCCTTTTATAAGCTGCTGTATGCAAAGAGAACGGATTAATAAAAAAAAAGCTTTTTCATCAGAAACCATCACACTTCTTCTTCCTGACACCGATGATGCAGCTAATAAGGATATACATACGGCATAATAATTATTAAGGAATTTTTATTAGTTTAACTTTTCCGCATATTAAGTATTAAATAATATAAAATAAATATAATAAATCCTTTTTTTATAAAAAAAAATACTGTTTTATAAGAGCCTTACAATTAAAAAAAAAATTTTTTTAATAAGACCGTAAATCAATATGTATGCATGTACATACAGTCTGTCAAGAATGAGTTCAATCAACATTTGTTAATTGAGTTTTACTATTTATACCGTCTTTTATTCCTTAGGAATGTGGCTTTTGGAAAAATCTTAAAAATTTAAACTTTTTGGTTCTTTAATTTTTATTATTGCATTTTGAAAACAAAAAATTTTACAAATTTTGCAGGAAATTTTTTTTGCCATTCAATTTTTAATAACTCCGAAATAGTAATAGATAGAAAAGATATGTGTTTGGTTAGTTTAAGCCGAATTTTCCGGTGCATCTTCTGATTCTCCTGCTATTAAAATCCGAGAACCCGTTTTCAAGTTACGATAAAATATATTAGGCAACCCAACGATTTAGGGGTAAAATATGCCACGCCTTTAAGAGAAAATCCTTACGTACTAGAGAAAAACAGAAAACAGATTTAAATTAAGGGCATCAAAATCCATATAGTCCACATACCTTTATTTTTAGGATAGAGAAAAATTTTTTTGTTGCGCAGTGTATTTTTTTAAAAATTTGCCACTAGACTTCTTATATTATACTACACCTAAAACTATCAAAAAACTAAAACTTTTAATTCAAAAAACACATTTAATAATTTTGGCCAGCTTTTCAGGTTATATACTCCTCTGTGCAGCGTGTTAAATACATTTGTGAGAAGGTAACTAAGTGTGCCCTATACCCCTTGATTAGCCGAAGATCTTAACTTAATATAAACAACAAGGTAGTTATTTACAAAATGTGTATTCGTCTGATGATGACCTATAAAAATTGCAAATTATTCAAAATAAAAATTTGAAAATAATTAACAATCTTCCTTTTAGATACCACTTATTTTCTACATAGAAACTTTAACGTAAAAATGTTTAATTCATTGACAAGGGAATTAAATGACCCTGTCATATAATGAAAAATGTAGAACGTCAAATTTTGAAATAATAAGAAATTTTAATGATTGTTTAAAATTTTTTTTTACAACCTCTAAGTTGATACGAGATTTTTAAAACTGTGATTTTTGTAGTTTCTTAATTTAATTAATCAGATGTTAATTGTTGTAATACTATTTGTAAGTTCTCATAGCTCTGCTAATAATATTAGTAAAAGTAATAAGTTTTACTAAAGCGTCTTTTGTTTAGAAAGACCTCAGAAATTTTTCTGCCTTTTTTTAAACAGATTTCTCAGGATTTGTGGCAACCAGTTCATACGTTTTTCGGTCAGAATTTGTATAGAATACTTTCAACAGATTTCGGACAAATTTGCTTGCATGGAAGCTACGCTTATGAGGATTAAATTACAATTTTAACGTTTAACAGAAATAATTCAACGTGCCTAATTATAAATTTAAATATCAAATGCAGTTAAAAAACTCAGTTTTTTTTTTATTATTTTAATTGTTTAACGTGAAGCCTAATTAACTCAATGACTACGACCTACTAAGTATGTATATGATTACTTACTATGTGCAATACATACTACATACATATGTATAAACAAACTTAATTACAGTTAATACAAACATACATACATATGTAGGTATGTACTTACTAAGTATCATGAATAAAGAAATAATTAAGTAACTTAGAACAATATACATATATGTATATGTACATACATACATACAAACATGTATAAGTAATAGGTATACAAAATAATGTGTCGATCAGAAAATGCACAAATTGCGTTCAGACGTGTATGTAGTATATACTTACTTGTATTGAATGGAATTAAAGAGATTGTTCTTCGCATTAGGTGTTATTGCAGGTGTTATTTATTCCCACAATTATACGATAATATAATTTAAAATAAAAAATCTTAAGTAAAAAAAAAAAACAAAAAACAAAACATTGATACGTCATAAGCAGTTTTATCTTTATAATTTTAATGACGACTAAGAGAGAAAAATAATGTTCCTCTACGGGGCAGCAAGTGCTACCGGTTTAACGTTGATCAACTGAACAGATAAGTATTTATAAAAGCATCGGTTTGTGTTTTATTGGAGACAGTCCGACAACCAAACGATAACTGTTAGCATCATCATTTTTAACACTACAAACTAGAAAAACATTGTCAAACGTATTCTAATACTAACCTATTATAGTCGTTCAGTCGATCAATTCATAAATCACGTTTTAGAATAAACGTAACAAACTTATTAATTATCGTTGTTATTTTTATTGTACACAGTTAAAACAAATTTGCAATTGCTGTTAATTTTAATTAAAATGCTCGCCAGCGATAATATTGTTCGTAACCATCATCATCGACACAATCAACAACAGCAACAACATAATAATCACTATAATGATTCTATATATATACAGCAGCAACAAGTTTTACGCGATGCTGTCGTCGATTCTAATGTTTTGGCACGGAATACTAGCGTAAATACATTTAATTTATCACATCCTCTATTGCCTTCACCTACTAATGTAACCACCCTTGACAATGACACACTGAATGAAAAGTGTACAAATAGTGGCGCTTTGTCGACGGAAGAGAACAGAGCCAAATTTGTAAAACCACTTAATAAATATCAAGATAAATTCGATAAAATGAGCTCGAACTCGGTGAACTGTATAATCGCTAGTTATCCAAGTGAAAAAAATGAAAAGTTTATTCGCGAGTGTGTTGATGAAATTATAAAATCGGCCGTCTTCGATGGAACTAATCGTTCTAATAAAGTGGTGGAATGGCATTCGCCTGAGGAACTCGTAGAACTTTATGATTTTAAGTTGAAAAATGAGGCCGAATCGAAAGAAACTTTGTTCGATTTACTAAAGAAAACAATTGATTTTTCAGTGAAAACAGGTCACCCATACTTTATTAATCAACTGTATTCTGGGGTCGATCCCTATGCCCTTATTGGACAATGGCTTACCGATGCTCTAAATCCTAGTGTCTATACGTATGAGGTCGCTCCTGTATTTACACTAATGGAAGAAGAGGTTTTATCCAAAATGCGACGTATAATTGGTTTTCCTAATTTTGGTTATGGAGATGGCATATTTTGCCCTGGAGGTTCGATAGCAAACGGTTATGCAATTAGTTGTGCACGTTACTACAAATCACCCAATATAAAGGTAAATAAATATTATTTTTATATTTATACATATATGTATATATATATATGTACATATATGTACATATATATATGGTATATCTTCTAGTATATAAGATTAATTTTGTGCATGTATGTATATATACATATACATATGTATATACTGATACTATATATTTGTACACACATACATATACTCATACGGACATACATACATACATATGTATGTACACAGAATTTAAAAGTTTTTGTAAATGCATACATATCAACTTATCACGAAAAACAACTTTTTATTGCTAAAAATGATTATTTTGATTTTCCCGAACTATACGATTCTTTAATTTTTAGTCTTTTCGAATATGAAAGGATATTTACAGGTTACTGACGAAAATCGTGTTGTTATAAAAATATAGTTTTGGTATTTTACTATATTTTGAAAAAACCATCGATCATAAAAGTCAGAGAAAAAATATGGCAACAACAGGCAAAAGTTATCCAAATTCAATAAAATGTATTATCCATCGTAGTCTCTCATGATAAAGTGTAAAGTTGTTGCCATATCTCAATACTCCATTTACCATTCTAGCTGTTGATATTTTAACAGAATTTTGAACATTTATTTTAAATAAAAAGTGGGTCTCTGAAGAAAAATTTACAATAGGCCTTTAATGTTCACATAAGACACATATTTAACCAAGGTATAGTAATAAGGTACTCGTATCAAATCAGCAAACTGTTTTTTTAAGCATTCACAAGTAGTGCCAAGTTTATTTTAATATGTCACGTGTTTGCATTCGTCAAAAATTATTTTTTTTTATGTTTTGTCTACGATAAAAAATTTGCAGTTTCAATTTATTTAAAACGTTTTAAAAAAATACCAAAATGAGAATACATTGTTTTTAAAAATTTATCAAAACTAAGGAAAGAATATAAAAAATTATGTGACACATACAGGCATTCATGTTTTTTAATTGTTGTGTTTCTTGCATGCATATACTTTATGAATATGCCTCCTATTTAACGAAATAAATATAATCACCAAAATATATTCATTCCTCCCCAAGGTATATTAACTTCAGGTAGACGCACCGTGTATTTTGTTGCTACAAAAAAACTTCCTAAATGTCATAACAAACTCTTAAACAGCTGATAAAAAAAGTAGCAAAATGTTAGTAAATAAAATATATTTATGATACAAACACGTCCAGTATAAAATAATGTATGTAAACCAACTAAAAAAGGTAAACAAATTTTGACATTTGGCAAGAGAAATGTATAAACAAAACAATGATCAGCTGTGGACTTAAGTCTACCTGGAGTTAATATACCTTGTTCCTCCCCTAGCAAGGTATATTTATAGCAGGTAGTCTCGGAAAGCCAGCTGATTATTTTTTTATTTGCTTATTTTGTGATACGAACTGTCTAATGTTGTTTATGTTTTTTTCAACACGTGTTAAATTTCTAGCTTAAAAGTAAACAAGTTTTTTTAATCAAAGTAAAAAGTGATAAATTTCAAAAGCAAATCAAAGTGATTTATAATAAATAACAATTTTGGATAGACTTAAATATATAATTAGAAAAAAGACTAATTTAAAGAAAAAAAACATGAGAAAGTGTAGTGTATGCCAAAAAAAACAAGTAAGAGTGCTATATTCGGTCATGCCAAATCTTATATACCCTTCACAACGTGTAGTCATGCAATAACAGTAGTTTGTATCACCATTCATCATTCATATGAAATACGTACATACATACATATAAAAAACATACATATATAAAAACATTCCATTGTAAAATTAAAAATTAACGTATGTATGTTAAAAAAAAAAATAAAAAAAAAATTTAAAAAAAAAAATAAAAAAAAATTATTAAAATATAAATAATAAATATAAAAAAAAATTTTAAAAAGATAAAATAATAAAAATATAAATAATATATTAAATAAAAAATAAAAAAAAAATTAAAAAAAAAATTTTAAAAAAAATAAAAAAAAAATTTTCTTGGCTCAGCTGGGATTCGAACCCACGTTTACTCTAACCAGTATACAAGTTCGTATGTATGTATGTTGTTGTTGTAATGTTGTTTTTGTGAAAAAAAAATCGAGGTGGTCGTGGGTTTTTGCTCATATCTCAGTTGTTTATGTACCGATGTCTCTGATTTTTAATACCGATCTACTACCGAATATTTCTAATATTTTAATACCTCACCCGGGTCCAAGCGATTTCGGGGGGCTTCAAAAATTTGATTTCAACATACACACGGACAGACTGACAGAGCTTAATCGACTCCCCTCTTCATAAGCTTTCAGAAAATATATACTTTACGGGGTCGCAAATGAAAATTGTAGAAATTTCACACGGAATGACAAACCTATATATACCCTTTTTCACTGTGTGAAGGGTATAACAAACAAAAAAATGGAAATGGAACTTTTTTCTCTGTTCCACAAAGTGTTTTTATGTTTGATGTTCATATAAATATTAAATACAAAACATATTTTCTTACAAAATTAACACACATCACAAATTTTTCTTACGAACTTTAAAAGTAAGTTTATTAAATGATAACAAACAAAATAAATCTATTTTCGTTTAATGGCGTTGTTTATTGTTTTTTTTTTTTCATTTGTCTTTTATTAACCCCTTTGCTGTTTGGCAGTTCTTATCACATAACAACAATAAAAAGGCCTGTTGTTTGTTTTATTGTACAATTGTTGTAATCTCGCGGCTACCTGCTATAAATGTACCTTGTCCCCTAGTAAGAAATGCTTATTTAACTAAAAATTTAAGTTTGACAGATTCAGATTCAGACAAATTATTACACAAAGTTGATACCATTGATAAATTGTAACACAAAATATACTGATTGGATACAGGTACCTTTTTAATTTGTCTAAATGAAAGGTTTTAATAATGATTTCGAAAAATATAACTTTAAGACTTAGAAAATCCCCGTTATATTTAGTTTTGACTACATTTTTTTTGACGCCAACTAGAATTGAGAGTCTATCTCAAAAAAAAATTTTATTATCGAAAGTATCGATTCCGTTACTACTTTTAATATTATTTATTTGAAGAAGATCAAAAATATTGCCATATTTTAAATAATTTGTCGACATTATTCGATCTTCAAACCCTTTGTAAAAACAATTTTGGCAACTCCGACAAATTTGTACATTTTTAAAAAGCCTTCACCTTATTGAAGAGCAATTAAAGTAAAATCGATTTAGCAATATCCGTCTGTTAGTTGAAGTCACTTTATTTTGTATATAAATATTTATTCGAATGTAATATTTCACATTTAGAAAAATTAAGGAAAAAGAGGTATGGCAAACCGGCAAAATCGTCCAAAAACTGCTGCACAGAAAAAATTACATTGTCAAAACGTGAACAATATTCTTGATTGTTTTTATAGCTTTTTGCACCGTGAATTCCTGTAATAAAAAACAAAATAAAACTTTCAGCTTTGCGTATAACGTTCGTTCAGTTATTTACTGTAGTTTTGATTAAAAATAAAAATTAAAAAGGACATTCAGTTTTTACCTACATACATTCGACTAATTTTTACAATACTAAATGAGAGTTTATTTTTTTTAGGTCTTCAGCTCAATTTCTCGAACTACTAAAAGTTAGCCTGTTATTTACCAGCTGCTTTCAGAAAATTAATCATAAAGTTTAAAATTAGTGTAAAATGTATGTTATTTCAAATTTTTTATACCAAATTTTCTTAAAATAGATTTTAAATACATTTTTTATTTATACTAAGAAATATTTAAATTTTTAAACAGGCGTAAGTTCAATTTTTAAGCATTCTTATTTTTACAAAGAATTTTTTTAATAATGAGATAATGAAAGAATAATCTGGAAAATTATTTTTTTACCGACACTAGCCGAGTGGAATGCATTTTCGAAACCAGCTACGATTTCATCATCAGCAATCTTTGATCGGTGATTACGTGTTGGTTGTAAATGTCATCTATTTAACTCCCAGGTTTTTAAGTAAATTGAATTCGGTAACTAATATGTTTTTTTTTTCATATTATCTTACCACAACGAGTTAGATCGAAATTTACCAGCAGCAACCCTTTTTCTTTTATATTTATATTAATATGAGCCATTATTACAACTGTAATATAGCTGTTAGTTAAAGGCAGGATTTTTTCGGACCGATAAGTGACTTTGCCTTCATTTATTACTTTTTTATCCATTACATATGTATTATTATTTTTAATATTTATTTGGTTGTTGGGTTTAAGCTGGTGTTTTTTTCAGTGGTATAGAACTTCGAATTGAAATAACACACAAGAAAATCGTTTTAATGACCATCAATTTGGCTTTATTGGAAGGATAATTTTATGCCATTAATGTTTAAATATGATTTCAGGCATGTGGCCGCCGCGGCTGGTTCGAATAAAGCCAATTCTACAGGTCCAATTTTTAACCACTTTTTCGAGCATATGGGGCCGTATGTCGGCAATAACGCCACGAATGTTGGCTTCCAATTCCCCTACCGTTTCTGGTTTGTTGGCGTAGACGAGCGACTTCACATATCCCCAAAGAAAATAATCCAATGATGTCAAATCACACGATCTAGGTGGCCAATTGACAGGTCCATTCCGCGAAATTATGCGCTCATCGAATGTTTCCTTCAATAAATCGATTGTGGCGTGCGCTGTGTGGCATGTAGCGCCGTCTTGTTGGAACCACAACTCATCCACATTCATGCCATCCAATTCGGGAACAAAATAGTCGGTTATCATGGCTCTATACCGGTCTCCATTAACGGTAACTGCCTCTCCAGCATTATTTCGGAAGAAGTATGGCCCAATGACTCCACCAGCCCATAGAGCACACCAAACAGTCAGTTTTTGTGGATGTAATGGCGTCTCAAGGGTCGCATGTGGATTCTCTTCACTCCAAATGCGGCAATTTTGCTTGTTGACGTAGCCATTCAACCAAAAATGAGCCTCATCACTGAAAAAAATTTTGCGATGAAAATCAGCATCGAGATCAATCTCAATTTTCGAAATAAATTTGCAAGCGTTGTTCTTTTGTCAACCTGTTCATGATGAAATGACAAACCAAACTGAACATAAATGACATTAGAGTTGCCAGATTTGACCACAAAATGCCAGTTTTATCTCTATTGTAATAATGGCCCTTTAAGTCTGAAAGTTTACATTTTGTTTTTTTAACGAACATACATATGTATAATATATATTTCCATTATTTGTTAATGTTATATTCATAGTATGTTTTGAATTAATAATGTCAATATTAATATCGTAATACATATATATTATCTTTAATATTAAGCAATGCATAAGAATAAAAGTGATCGCTGAACCTACAACTAAATAAAAAAGTGTTAAAATTTTGTAAGCAGTGTAGACATCATTCTCTTACCGCATTGAATCCATGAAAATGCTTAAACTGTTTCCATACGAAAGCACAACAAAGTATATCTTCTGTACTGTTTATTATTTCAGCAGTAGAAAAAAGGACACATATTTATATCAATAGTTTTTATATTTCTCCATTACTTGCTGCTACATTTTTCAGCAGTGAGTGAGGGGAAGGCATGATAAAGCTGTTCCTGGTAGATCTAGTAAGTGGAACACGCATATAAAAATCATGTCTTCTCTTAGAAGCAGGAAAGCATTAAGTAAGCGATTTAAGAAAAGCTTTTTGGCAATGAAGCTTAATGGTGGGATAATATTAAAATTAATACCATATCGGCTATTTTCAATTTAGTATATCATTTTATATAATAAAGAAATCACTGTACAATTTTAAAAACCGGTCATTCATAACAGTATTTAAAATTTTTTGTAATGTTTTTTTTTTTTTTTTAATTTTAATTTCGTGGAACTTAGATTAAATACGTATAGCCCACATACTGTCATGAAAATTTGAACATTGAAAAAGAGTTATTTAAATGGAATCTCATAAGAACTTCTATTGCTAGATTCTAGAATAAATTTGGATATATGTATAAAATTCTAGAGATTTAAAAAAAACTTTTCCGTAAACCATGAAAACTTACCAAATCAATTGCTCTAAAATCTCAGCAATCGGTCATTTCTTTAAATAAAGAAAAAAAATTCCAAGATTGTCTCAATAAATTTGTTTTTATTAATATTCTCTGTGCGCAGAAGACAAAAAATTATTTTCAGCCGACAATGACAGCAATACAATATCAAAAAATTGGTTTATTTGTTTGTTGCTATATTAAAGGAAAAAATTAAAGGGTGGTTAAATTTTAAGGGTCGATGTTGAGTGTGAACCACATCTAAACGTCAAGTTTTTTTCTGCATTTCATTGGACATTTCTCAATTTCAGACTATCTCAATTTGAACCATGGAAAGATAAACATATACTAGTGAACCACCTGCATACTTCGTAGTGCAAAAAAAAAATAAAAAAAAAATTAATTTGTCTAAAATCTAATCGTAATGAATTTAAAAACGAATTGCATTTCAATTTTTCAAAATATTAACTCAAATATTTTCAAATATTTCGAAATGAATGCAGTGTTTACTAAAATGGCTATAACTCATGAATTAATACACATACAGAGACCTTAGAATCTCGATTCTTGGTTGGTTTGTTACCGTGGTAGTTCGCTGCACGCAAACAGTCAAGTAAAGTCTGTATGACTCCGTTTTGACAGTACCACATCACTCGTCAGCTCTAATGTATCTCAGAATAAATACAAGAGTAAGTAAGATACTAGATCCACCCCGTGTCCGTGAGGTATCTCTGTAGATAATTCAGTCAAACTTCAGATATCGCAGAGAGGCCATCCAGTACATGTTCGCTCAGAAATCTGTGTCTTTTAGCCGCCAGTGCAGGACATTCGCAGATAAGGTGGAAAACCGATTCCTCCTTCTCTCTATACCGACAGCTGCGACAATGGTCGTTCGATGGAAGTTTGAGTCGACTTGCATGTTTACCTGACATCTAGTGACCCGTCAATACCGCCAGCAACCTCGATATGTCCCTCCGACTTCTACTAGTAAGTTGCAAAGTACGCCTTGCATCAAAAGAGGGCCATGTAAGCCGTGCCACCCTACACGTTCTCAGTCCACGCCACCTGTCAACAGCCTTCCGGAGAAAGTGTCTGGAGATTCTGCTTTTAATAGTCCCTTAAGGGTTTTGCAACTGCACTTGCAATAGAGATATTCAAAGCAGATCCTCTTCTGGCTTACTCATTAGCCCGCTCGTTATCATAGTGGCCCTTATGCGCAGGAACCCAAACTAGAGTAACGTCAGGCCGTTGACCAAGCCTTGACAGTTCCTTTGTACATTGGCCAACTAAATTAGACGTAGTAATGTACGACCTGAGTGACAAGAGTGCCGCCTGACTGTCGACAAATAAACCAATACTCCCGTGGATATTCCTGTCATTCAGTACCTTACATGCCTCCCTGATGGCGAGTATTTCCGCCTGAAATACGCTACAATCATCCGGAAGGTGGAAAGAGAGCTCAATCTCCGGTCCATCAGAAAAGACACCGGATCCAACACCACATTCCATCCTAGAACCGTCAGTATAGATCCTGGTGTCAAAGCTCCCCAAAATGTCACCTCCATTCCACTCATTCCTGGAGGAAATTAGAACCCTGAACGCCCCATCAAAGTCCATGTAGGGCGTAACGTAGTCAGAGGGTTGATTCACGCCCGAAGGCAGCGTGGCCAATATCCTTGCATGGCCATACGTCCTTGACTTCCAACAGCCAGATGCATTAAGCCACTAATAAAATAAATATAAATGTTTGTATGTTTAAAAGTTTTACTGCCTGTTCATCTAAATGTGAACAAAATTTTCATTCTTACAAATACGTTGAAAACAAAAACAAATTTTTAGTTTTTGTTGTTGCTTTCACCATACTTGTAAGAATGAAAATATCGTTCACATTTAGATAAACAGGCAGTTAATATTTATTTTTATTAAATCACGCGAAAAATTACTTAATGGATTTAAATGAAATTTGCCACACAGATATATATCAATCTTAATAACTACATAAAGAGGCTACCTTTCGTGCCGATAACTACGCAAACGAAGTCAAGGGCGCAGGCTAGTAAAAAATATGTGAGAATATGAACATGAAGAAAATGTCACTTGAAATGAATGAAATTTTATAAAAATTAATGCTTCGCTTCCAATTATCTAATTTCCTTAAAATGTTACATAAATAGTAGCTTTACATTTAATATGAGTATAAAGGTAAATGCTGCTGATGATGAGATCGCAGCTGGTTTTGAAAATGCGTTCCAATCGGCTGATATCGAAATAATTTTTTTGTGTTCTTTAAATTTCTTAAAATTTAATTTAAAAATGTTTTAAGTATGAAGTGAAAATAAACTTAAGGCAGAATAAATTATTTACAATAATTAATAAAATAATAATATATAATTTATTTTCAGAAAAACGGCTTGTTTGGCATGAAACGACAAATTATATTTACATCAGAAGATTCGCATTATTCTGTTGAAAAGTTAGCAATGTTTATGGGCATGGGCAGTGAAAGCGTGTGCAAAATAAAGACAAATAAACTTGGTAAAATAGATATTCAAGATCTAGGGGATAAAATAATAAAATGTATGTCGGACAATTGTGAGCCAATGATGGTATCGGCTACATCTGGAACCACGGTGCTTGGAGCATTTGATGACTTGAACAGTATAGCTGATTTATGTAATAAATACGGCATGTGGATGCACGTAGATGCCGCATGGGGAGGTGGTGCCTTAATGAGTCCGAAACATCGACATCTTTTACGCGGAATTGAAAGGTAAGATGTTGACGGTGAAATATAAAAACTTTACTTGTTTATTCAACAAAAGTGTTTTCTACCTCTATTTAGAGCTGATTCGGTCACATGGAATCCCCATAAAATGTTAACAGCTTCCCAACAGTGCTCAACATTTTTAACACGACACAAAGATATTCTTTCTGAATGCCATTCAACGAATGCCACATATCTTTTCCAGAAGGATAAGTTTTATGATACCTCATACGATACTGGCGATAAACATATTCAGTGTGGCAGAAGAGCTGACGTTTTTAAATTTTGGTTTATGTGGAAGGCAAAGGGTACAAAAGGACTGGAAGAACATGTAAATCAAGTATTTAAAATGTCAAAGTTTTTGACTCATAAGATACGTGAAAGATCAGGTTTTGAACTTGTCTTGGAAAACCCTGAATGTACAAATATTAGTTTTTGGTACGTGCCACCAAGTTTAAGAAATATGGAGAGAAATGATAAATTCTATAAAGAACTACATAAGGTGGCCCCGAAAATAAAAGAAGCTATGATAAAAAAGGGCTCTATGATGGTAACATATCAACCTTTGCACAATTTGCCAAATTTTTTCCGAATAGTTTTACAAAATTCTTGTTTAAACGAAGCTGATATGATATACTTTTTGGACGAAATTGAAACCCTTGGAAATAAAATATAACTGTTAATTTTTAATACATATAAGATTTTATTATATATGTATATGTATGTGTACGTATGTATCTAATGTATATACACCTACAAACACTTTTTTATGTAACCATTTATCAATGCGCACAACACAATCAAGTTATGTGTGTACATACTTACATACATATATTCAAAATTATTATGATTATTTGAAAATATTTAAATAAATTGAATAACTCGGTTTGGCGTCTCGTTGTTCACTATCCATTAAAAGTTTATTGATATTATCCTGTTGGTGTAATAAAAAATCTTTTTTAAAATGTTTTTTTCAATTTGTATTCATGGACAAAATTAAAGTAATTGTTTGTTGTATTAGTTTTGTGGTGCTGGTTCCCCTTTTTATACCCTTCACACAGTGAAAAAGGGTATACCTATATAGGTTTGTCATTCCGTGTGAAATTTCTACAATTTTCATTTCCGACCCCATAAAGTATATATTTTTTGAAAGCTTATGAATAGGGGAGTCGATTGAGCTCTGTCAGTCTGTCAGTCTGTCCGTCTGTCCGTGTGTATGTTGAAATCAACTTTTTGAAGCCCCGACATAGGTTGGACCCGGGTAAGGTATTAAAATATCAGAAATATTCGGGAGTAGATTGGTATTGAAAATCAGAAACATCGGTACATAAACAACTGAGATATGAGCAAAAACCCACGACCACCTCGATTTTTTTTTCACATAAACAACATTACAACAACAACATACAGACATACAAACGTGTATACTGGTTACAGAAAACGTGGCATCGAATCCCAGCTGAGCCAAAAAAAATTTTTTTAAATTTTTTTTTTAATTTTTTAAAAACTTTTTTTTAATATTTTTTTATTTTTTATTTAATATATTATTAATATTTTTATTATTATTTTTTTTTTAATTTAAATTAAAATTTTTTTTTTTAAATTTTCTTTAAAATTTTTTTTTTATTTTTTTTGGTGACACAAACTACTGTTATTGCATGACTACACGTTGTGAAGGGTATATAAGATTCGGCACGGCCGAATATAGCGCTCTTACTTGTTTTAAATTAAAAACTTTTATTATTTATTTCATTTTAATTTAGTTTTATTTTCTTTACTAGATTGTGCCCGCGCGACTTCGTCTGCGTAGTTATCGGGACAAAAGGTAGTCTCTTCATATAATAATTCAGGTTCTTATCTACCGGAGCGGCAAATTTCATTTAAATCTGTTAAGTCATTTTTTGCTAAATGTTGATGTTTTTTTGAGTAAAAAGATCACAGAGTTTAAACATACAAACATTAATATTTATTATATTAGAAGAACAGCCTTTAATGCAAATGTTTGCGACAAAATACTTCTATCGATTTTAGACACTCGAAACCCATTCGAAAGCATTCACATCTATATATATAAAAGTGAAACTCTGTGTTAGCTATAGACTCCGAAACTGTAAACCGATCGGACTCAAACTTTGGCAAGTTGTTGTACACATTCCAGGGAGTGTTAATGGGTGGCAAAAAGTGGGCGTTGCCAAAAGTTATAATTTTTAACTACTTGCACTAGATCGATTTTTCTAAAACTTTGCACACATATATTTAGCTGTCATGACTATATAATTTCGTGAATAAAAAGGTGAACAGGGCTACGCCCCACAAAAAAAATTTATAATTTTGAAGTACTTGCTCTGGACCGATTTTTGTGGAACTTTGCACACACATATTGAGTTTTCGTGACAATACAATTTCTAGTTTATTATATCTGCGGAATTTAATGTTAATTTTAGTTAAGAATTAATTTAAATTTAATTAATTTACATTAACTTTGTTTTAAGTTAGTTTTTAATATGTAATTATTGTTGTCACGTGTTTTTATTATTATTCACTTTGAGCACTGTTTAAGTATTATTGTTCAAACTTAAGTATTACAATGCCACTGCGTAGCGGTTTGCCAAAAATGATAAGCAAAAAATTAAAGAAATTTATAGTAACAAAATCTTTTTCAAGTAGCTTTTGAATAATTTAACTCCAGTTTCTTATAGTCCACTCATGTATAGGGCTTCAGGGGAAATGAATTTCCTATCAATGTTTTGATGACAATAATGTTTAATTACGCGATTTTAAAGAGTTTTTATAATAAATGAGAGCTGGACATCCACGACTTCCAATGAGAAGCATTAGAGCAGCTAAGAATGATTGGGTTGACAAGTTGTTTGCTACTTCCAAACGAATGTCTTTGGTAGCGAAACATACAAAACGGCAAACATATCCTTTTGTGAAAAGATATGTTCTTTCGATGAAGTTTCTGATATCAAATAGTCTTAGGATATCTATCCAGTTGTAGCAAATGGTCTAGTTATAGCAAATGGACAGACAGTTGTTGGTGTAAGCCTTTTTACTGTTTTTGATTCCAAAGCACCATACCCACCACGAAAAAAATGGTAGGTATTCATTTTGTCATTATGTTTGTAACACATCGAAATTTCCATTTTAGACCCCATAAAGTATATACTTTCTGAATCCTGGTATCATTTTAGAACGATCTAAATATGTTCGCCTGCCCGACGAACAAAAGTTGAAAGCACGATAGAGCTCGAACAATGGAAACTTAAGGTGACACTTTAACGCTTACCTCACATATAACGCTTTATCTTAATATTATATAATTTATCTATGGACAAAGATTTTGGAAGAATAAAGGACTCTATATGTGACGCGAAAAATAGAAAGGGACCTAAGGGTAAAAAAAAGGTTTTGTTCAGGAGAGCCATTTTAAAGATTTAAATACGTGTATCTTTGGTGTACCATCACTGAGCGTGTTGGTCTCATTTGAAAGCGACACATCTCATGACGTCACGAACGTGTTGGTCAACCTTGAAAACGCGCGTAGGTCGTCCCTACCTCGTGTTTTGTGTTGTTGGTTTTTACTATTTTCTACCTAACGCGCTGTTTCCATGAGTTTGATATCAATTTTGCTCGCGTTTTTTCGAATCCAGCTTTATTTTCTGAAATTATTAATTGTGAATTATAATAAATACTAATTGATAATTCTTTTAAATCGTGAATATCACTCTGTTAGTACGAACATTTTTTCGCAAAACCTTATTATGCTATTTGCGAAAATAATTTAAAATTGATATCATTCTTACTGTTTGTTTTAGGATGAAATGGTGGACGAATTCGAAGAAGTAGATTTACTTTATCGCTTCCCTGATGACGAGGATGATGACGGATAGTGACTCTGAAGATGATACCGATAATATGTACCTTGATAAATCTGATCTTGATTTACGTGAAGAAAAGGTAGTTGCTCGACTGTATTGTTCAAAATACCTCCGTGCTGTTCAAATCAATGCAATGAAGTGATCCCTAAGAAGATGGCTGTGGATTTTCGTACGTCTTTCATGAACTTAGATAAGGAATCCCAAGATTTAATTATTCTCGCACATCTGGCAGCTCACCGTGACGATGCAATGCTCAGGTCAAAAGTTGGTAATCGATCGCGAGCTATGAAGAAACGGTACAATCAGATATATTATTTTCGAAGTTTGCCGATAAGCCGTGATATGTACTTCCTCCTGTATACAATGGGAATTTAACGCTACAAAAATCTAATCGAACATTACGACAAAAATGGTGTTTATCCACGCGAACATGGCATGACAAATAAAATTAATCGTACAGATGCTTAAACTACTTTGGAAAAAAAGAAATTGTTTCATTTATCAGCCGTTTTGCTGAAACTGTTGCTTTACTTTACCTGGACGTCAACCAAATCATCGTGATTATCGTTCATTGAAACTTCCAACTACTAAAAGTAAGACTTCTGTTTACACTAGATACACCAACAGCGTCAAACCGGTGGTAAAATCGTAAAACTTCGCACTTTCTAAACGCTGTGGAAGAAATACTGTCCCCACATCGTCACTATGAAGCCGGCATACGATTTGTGCAAATTGTGTCGAAATCTTGCAAAATGTGCTTTAATACAGTAAACGTTACTGAAGCTGAAAAAGAAGCAGCATTGAAGGTGTATTCTAATCATTTGCAATCTGCATATATGACAGCGCATAGAGAAAGGGGCCTAAGGAAAAAAAAAAACAATTTTCATTATTTTTTTTTTTTTTTGATGTGGACAACATGTGTCACATATATGAAAACATACATCTGAGTAACAATACCAGTTTCGATGACAAACCAATTATAATTCCGTCACCAGGGTTATCGATGAAGCGTCAATGGTACTTGTATAAAGAGATCCGGGGCTTATGTTTCGACGATTCAAAAAAAGTTTCGGTTGCTCCTTTTCCTTTGGTCTCTGGAAATGGAAACGAAGAGGAGGATTAGCAGGAAGTGGACAATCCTCAAGAAGTGGAAGCAGCAGACGTTAAGAAAAAATCGAAAAAAATAAAGGACCGGTACCGTCAAGTTTTAAGGAACCAATTCGCAAGAACCGTCGATTAAAATGATTTTTCTATTTTTTTTTAAATTGTTCATAGGAAAAAAATAAATTTTTTGTAGTTTCGTAAAATCAAGTTATTTTGATAATTTAGTAGGGGAAAAAATGAAAATAAATAAATTTTAGCATCGTCGACTTCAGTTTTATAAAACACGCATATCTCTGGGAGGGAACACTTTTGGGGCATGAGATCGGTCTCATTCGATGCTCAGATGTTGTCCACATCAAAAAAAAAGTGAAAATTGTTTTTTTTACCCTTAGGTCACTTTCTCTATGCGCTGTCACATATTGAAATATTTGAGTTGGTTTTATTAGTCGAAACTACTTGGTCACGCCTACTACAACGCTCATTTCTTACATTATTTAATGTTAATGAAATTAAAAAGCTTATAAAACCGACAGAATTAGATGTATTATGATGAAATTTTTCATTATAAAATTTCAAAATATTAAGGTGACACGCCCACCTCCCATATAACGCTTTACCTTAAAGTCATATTAGTTTTATATGGACAAAAAATTTTCAAAACAAGTAAGAGTGCTATTTTCGGCAATGCCGAATCTTATATACCCTTCACAACGTGTAATCAAACAATAACAATTGTATTACCATTCATCTCATTAATATGAAATACGTACATACATACATACATATTTGTTTCATTATCTTTATAATGACATTATCCGCTTAAAAACATCCTATTGTTAAATTATACATTGAGTTTATGTATTAAAAAAAATATAAATAAATATTTTTTGTCTTAACTGGGATCCGAACCTACGTTCATCCAGCTTGTATTGAAAGACGAGGAGGTCTAGGTTTTCTCATCATATCTCAGTTGTTTATAGAGCGATTTTTCTGATTTTCAATAACAATCTGCTCCCGAATATTTCTGGTATTTTTATACCTTACACGAGTCTTAAAAATGTCAGAGGCTTTCAACATACACACGGACAGACTGACAGTACTTAATTTACTTTCCTATTCATAGGCATTCAGAGGTATCGATAATGAAAATTGTAGAAATTTCACACGGAAATACAAACCTTTATATATCCTTACACTTACTGTGATGGGTATAAAAAATAAGTTTGTAATGGATTATCTGAGATGAGTTCAAACATAAATTATATAATTTAAAAAGTACGAGGTAGCATGTCCACACAAAGCTAATAATTGTTTTTAACTACCTCTGGGTACCAAATTACACTTTTTAGATTCCGTAAAAATACAACATTGTTGATTAAAAGAGTCAGTAGAATAATTTCTAATGTAAAAGTTCTTAATGTTTCATTGTCTAAATTACAGGGAATAAATTAGTAGCAAAGCGAAGTTACACAAATAATGTGATACATATTTTAGTACAACAAAATAATGTGCTATAAAAATACACAAAATTGGTGGTGGGTGTCAAAAATTTGCACATCCGAATATATTGCTCTTGCTTGTTGTCTCTTGGGGAGTGCATAATCGGTTGGATGGTTGCATTGTTTTGAAATAAAATCAACGATAAATTTAAAAAATCGGTAAAATCAGATAATGGAGCAAATGTTCTAAAAACATCGAAGCTTCTGAAAGAATACTGCAAAAATTGTAAAAATTATAGTGATGAGATGCTTGATATTGTATCGATAAGTATTTCAGAGTTCTTATCAGTTGTACATAGTGCTGCGCACACATGGATGTAATACAATTATTTATTTTTTTATTAGTAGTAGAGTAGAGAATTCCAAAGACGAGTACTAAAGGGTCCGCCAAATAACTTTTTTTTTTAAAATGCTATAAAAAAAAGTGTAGCTTCGGCTGTGTGCTACGTAGCGCCGTCCTGTTGAAACCAAATGTTGCCAATATCCTCCTCTTAAATTTTTTGGAACAAAAATTCGTTCAACATGGCCCGATAACGATCGCCATTGACTACGGTCACTCCTTGCTCATTTTCGAAGAAAAATGGCCCAATTATGCCTCTGGACCAAAATCCGCACCAAACAGTGACTCGTTTTGGGTGTATCGGCTTTTCAATGTATGTGGGCAGGTTTTCTGTGCCCCAAATGCGACAATTTTGCTTGTTTACATTCCCGCCAAGATCAAAATGAGCTTCATCTGAAAAGATGATTTTTTTTTTGCAAAATCGGCCGAAGTAATGTCGCAATATTTCCCAGCATTGTTCAAGCGTATACACAACCATATTCGTTCAGTGGAAGGATAAAACTTATTATCTGTCACTAGTTGGAAAAAAAAACGTTAGATGGCGGACCCTATATTAACGCAAAATTACCATTCAGATACGAGATACCTTAGCTTAGGTGAAATGAGCTTTCTTCCACTTAGCGATCTGGCAGAACGTAAGTTGTCAAACAAATAGGAAGGTGTTTGAGTGTATATTATTTTAATAGTCAGAAGAAAAACTCGAATTTTGAAAAAGTTTTCGATGGAGGCCCCCAGAAGTAATTCGGCAAAGAAATAAGTGCGATCAAGTCTTCTTAGTCCAAAGACATATCTAACGATGTCACAATTACCAAAAAGTTCGCAGCCGTACGTAAGGTTGGTGATTAAATAAGATTTAGCAAGCATAATGCAGATTTTGAGGGGAGTATAAAACTGTGTTTGCCACAGAGATCTTTGTTTGCTGTAGACTTGTGCCACGAGAATTTTAATGTGATTAGTCCAAGTTAGGTAACTATTGCATATTATTCCTAGGCTCTTGGTCGATGGAACAAAATTTATCTTAACGCCATTTATCATGATGTCATCATTTATAGTTGTTACAACTCTTTGATTGTAAATAACGAGACATTTTGATTTGGTAGGATTCAGACGAGGCCATTTGCAGTCGCCTATAGGTGAATTCTATGCAGATTGAAATTTAGCTTTTCAACATTAGATTTAACCATTTGTAATGAGTCACTTAAATAAAGCTGTATGTCATCAGCTTAAATACGTAATTTTCAAAAGGATATCTGATTAGGCAAACAGTTAATATACAGGGAAAATAAAAGAGGTCCAATAGTTGATAATTGAGGCACTCCTTTGGTGAGACAAAGGAAACAAGAATTTACCATTAACAACTACTGAGGAATATTTAAAGAAGTGCTTGAGTTTCCATATTAAGGTAGCATGACCCACAGTATCGAAAACCTTAGAGTGATCAAGAAGAACCAGAAACGAAATTTGGTCATTATCAAGATTTTGACGTAAATTTTCAGTGACCTAAACTAGTGCTGTAGTACAACTGTGATTCGTACGAAAGCTAGATTGTCTAATAAACAAAAGAGTATTTTTTTAATAAAGACGCTTATATATAATAGTTTTAAAAAGTTTTATTGTTAACCATTCTTCTTGCTACATGGTAATTTAACAGTATATCAGGTGTTCTAAAATACTTCCACCTATGGTAGGCAATATCGCGTAGCCGAATTGATTGCATAATTGTGTCTGAAAACCACGGTTTGGATTTGTAAGACAATTTACAGCATTATTAAAAAGGTGTAATAAATTAGTTTCGATAAAACTTATCTGCTTATCCACAGAAGGTATAAAAAATAGATTATTCCAGTTAATATTATTAAAGTTATCAAACAATGCGTTGTAGTTAATACTATTGAAGTTCCTGTAGCTGAAATAGTCCTCTTCAGAGGGGAAGTAAAGAGTTAAGTAAGAAATATCAAATCGTGTCTAATAAACAGAATACAGAAACTTGATTGAAAAACTTTACTTTAGATATATCACATACAAAAAAGAGATCCACAATAGTGTTACTGAAGCTGGCAAAATGCGTCGGGGTAGTAGTGTTGACAGGAAAGAGTCCCATAGATGATGTTGTCTGAGAAAGTTGATTCTCTAACAGAATCTAAAATATGGATCCAATCAACTTATATGTTTACGTTAAACGTAGACTGGAAACTCGCAACAATGTTTAAAGAAATTTTAAAGCCAGTTTTAGATGCTACTATTTCGCTGCAATACAATCAGCTTGTTACGGGAGATTTTTTTTTATCGGACAAGCCTCCTGTGTGAAATCGAACTTGACGATATGTCAAGCACAATTGGTTAAAAATAAAGCTCTTATAGCTTCCTTATCCCTTTTAATTCGGTTTTTTTTAGAGGCTACAAACTTTCTTGTTTCGGCTTGTTAATTATACATAGTTTAAATAATGCTGCATAAAGGGCGTTTAAGTAAAGGATACCCAAAAAATGGGTAAATATCCTGAGACAAGGATATCCTACCAGTAAATGGCTGTGAGACACTTACTTTGCAATAGTAACATAATAAGATAAAGTCAAAATATAGGTGATTCAAATTCTAATCGTATATTTTTTAATTTGTTTTGCATAACAACCAAAACAACCAACCAAAAATTTTAAGTAAATACAAATATAACTTCATTGGAATGATATTTGAAAAATCAAATCTAGTAAAATGAAAATTGCAGAGTGTATTTCCTTCAACAAGAAGATATTCTCGAACTCCAAAATATGTTTTTGACCGGACAAAAAGGACGCCAGCATGTGCTACGACGCACAGTGGGGCCTGTAGAAGAAGTGAGGTTTCAAAAATAAAAAATTGCATGTGCCCCTAAAAATTATTGAATAAACATATTTTAAAGAATATTTTCCAACGACTTTAAATATGCTACTCTTATAGCAATCAGATTGATTTTTAGTGTTAAAAAAACACATAATTTTTTGGTAATTTGTTCCGCTTAAAGATACAGTGTCTCAAAAAGTTGATTCTGTTGATAGATTTATTTATTAAAAAAATAATTTAAAAAATTGTTCTCTTTGCGTTTGTCTAGGCAAATCGATGTTTACCAACTATCCATTTCGTCAATATTTTATTACTTTGATAGAAAATAAAAAAATATTAATTTCTATATTTTTATATTTTCAAAATAAGTTCTTTGATTATTCTTTTACCTAATGAGGTTTAATTAAAACTATGAACATTGTTTAAAAAATGTGTTGCATGCATTTTTTGACAATTTATAACATATACCCGTGAATATTCTTTATTATTGTTTCGTTCGTGATCGTTAAGATATGATTTTTGTTTTTTAATTTTCTGAGATCCTCTATTCAAATGCAGATACAGAAAGTAGGTACGAACCTAATATAGAAATTGCCTTGGCGTAAAATAATCAAACATCCAATATAGGTAAGCACAAATCTTTTTCGGACACGTGCATGATGTAAAAAATAATATAACTTGACCTAAGCCCATATATATAGATATAGATTTATTAAAAACATTTGGCTTCCTAATACAACAAGACGAAATATCTTATATTTTGCAGTATTAGGATCAGAAAAGTTATTTCAGAAAAAAAAAAAATAAAAAATAAATAATAAACAAAGTACATACATATAATAGTGAAATATACATAATATATAAAAAAAAAATAAAAAAAATAAAAAAGATGTATATAATTAAATTTTAAATTTTTCATATTAGAGTAAGCAAATCTAGTTAATAAAGTTGTATGAAAAAGTCACAAAAATTTAAATTTGATAATATTTTATAAGCAAATGTCTAAACCTATTTGTGTTGCTAGTAGTTTGCAAGTTTAATGGAAGTTGGTTCCAAAGACGGATAGTGAAAATGAAAAACTGTCTTTCAGAGGATGTATCACGATGTCTAATGTGGACAATGCTACCGGGTGTTTTTTTCAGTGGTATAGAACTTCGAATTGAAATAAAACACAAGAAAATCGTTTTAATGACCATCAATTTGGCTTTATTGGAAGGATAATTTTATGCCATTAATGTTTAAATATGATTTCAGGCATGTGGCCGCCGCGGCTGGTTCGAATAAAGCCAATTCTACAGTCCCATTTTTAACCACTTTTTCGAGCATATGGGGCCGTATGTCGGCAATAACGCCACGAATGTTGGCTTCCAATTCCCCTACCGTTTCTGGTTTGTTGGCGTAGACGAGCGACTTCACATATCTCCAAAGAAAATAATCCAATTGTGTCAAATCACACGATCTTGGTGGTCAACTGACATGTCCATTCCGCGAAATTATGCGCTCATCGAATGTTTCCTTCAATAAATCGATTGTGGCGTGCGCTGTGTGGCATGTAGCGCCGTCTTGTTGGAACCACAACTCATCCACATTCATGCCATCCAATTCGGGAACAAAATAGTCGGTTATCATGGCTCTATACCGGTCTCCATTAACGGTAACTGCCTCTCCAGCATTATTTCGGAAGAAGTATGGCCCAATGACTCCACCAGCCCATAGAGCACACCAAACAGTCAGTTTTTGTGGATGTAATGGCGTCTCAAGGGTCGCATGTGGATTCTCTTCACTTCAACCAAAAATGAGCCTCATCACTGAACAAGATTTTGCGATGAAAATCAGCATCGAGATCAATCTCAATTTTCGAAATAAATTTGCAAGCGTTGTTCTTTTGTCAACCTGTTCATGATGAAATGGCAAACCAAACTGAACATAAATGACATTAGAGTTGCCAGATTTGACCACAAAATGCCAGTTTTATCTCTTTTCGAAAAACAAACCTGTAAAAAAAACACCCTTTATTTCCTCTTGATGATCTAGAAAATTTTAAACGATCGTAAAGGTATTTTGGTTGTTTCGTTGTTATAATTTTTTGCAGAAAAACAAGGTTTTTTAACTTTAGGTAGTTATCAGAACTAATTGTACAAATATGACAGGAAAACGGTGAAATATTATCAAATTTCTTTAAGCCATACATAAATGTAACCTATAACATTATTGAATGTTGTTTTTAGTTTCTTAAAATCATTCGAATTGCAACCAGAAAAAATCTCAGAGGAATATAAAAGAGTTGGTAACAAATATGTCTTTACTAGCAGCTGCCTTATTTTCTGAAGTGTGAAATACTGCGTAATCCATAGACTTCGAAGCATACTGTAAACCTTACCACATGCTTGGTTTATATGGTTTGACCGTGTCAGATTACTGTTAAAAACCACACCAAGATTTTTGACCGAGTTTACAACTTCAATTTTTGTACCACCCAGGAAAACGTTAAACTCGAAGTTAGTTTTAATAGATTTTTTGTGAATTATAATGCATTTGGACTTTTTAGAGTTGAGTCGCAATCCATTTGCTGACGCCCAAAGTAAAACTTTATTTAGGTCAGAATTTAGTTCTACAATTTTAGAGTAAATGGAAGCAGCGGTGCTACTATAGTAAAGCTTAATGTCATCAGCATACATCTGGACACAGGAATGATCTAGTTGTATTGGCGTAAATTGCATACAATAATGGTCCAAGTATGGAGCCTTGCGGAACACCTCTTGCAACCTGTAAAGGACTCGAAATAACTCCATTGCTTGATACACATTGCCATCTATTTGTTAAATACGTTGACATTAATCTGACAGCAGTTTCGGAAAAACTAAAGAATTTTATTAGTTTTAAACATAGTATTGAGTGGTGCACCGTGTCAAAAGCCTTTGAGTGATCAAGAAGAACCAAAAACTATAATTTTCCATCTTCCATGCTACTCCTTATTTCCTCAATTACATCAATTAAGGCTGTTAAACAGCTGTGTTAAGGATTAAAACCTGATTGACGTTCTGTAAGCAACTTATTTTGATTAATATATTCAATAATTTGTTTATACATACATATATAATTTTTTCAAATACTTTAGAAAGGTAAGGGGAATTGATATTGGGCGATATTCATTATCTGTCTTTCGTAGTGGAATAATTTTAGCATACTTCCATTCTATTGGAAAGGTGCTTGTGGTAATAATTGTGTTGTACAAGTGGGTAATAAAGTGTATTGTCCACGGAAGTATTAATTTTATGAATTTAGGATTAATATCATCTAGATCGACTGCATTTGACTTAACTTCATAAAAACCTTCTGCAACATCTATTAGTGTAAGGCCTTTGAAATTGAATTTAGGAATGAATACTTCATAAAATGGGGTTTGGGCATAAAAACTAGTGTTAATGTTTGGCTGGGGTATATTAACGAATGTTTGATTAAGCATGTTGACGTCTACATCGATTGCATGATTTGTTGTTTTTCCATTTCTTGTTTGTGTCAACTACACCATAAAATTTGTTGGAGTAATATGTAGATTTGTCATGTCTTATTTTGCACACAACCGCTTTTCTTGCCGAACGATATTCAGGCGTCCTGTATCGTTTCCACATATAGTATATGTTATCACGGTGTTGAATCAACAGCTTTGCTTCAGTTGTAAACCATGGTCTTACATAGATCTTTATGGTTTTTGTTTTCAGTGGAACATGCTTATTATAAAGTTGTAAAATAAGGCATTTAAGAAAAGTTACTTGCTCATTAACCGATGGTAGGTAAAAAATTTGTTCCCATTCCATATTGAGAATATCCGACTCCAAGTCCATAAAATTAATGTACATATATATCGTTGGATAAGTCTACGACCGAAAGGTGGTGAGCCAATTAATTTTAAGACACTTACCGTTGAACAACTTTAAATTATTTGATCTGTTTAAGAAGTCAACCACAGCAAAAAATTTCGTAGAAGCTGTTTTAGAGGAACTTAATACTTAATACGGCAATATAAAGAGAAGTGAAAATATAAAAAATAATATTTTCATGATGTAGCCAGTCTAAACTTAAAATGGATAAAAGTAAACCGCACGATCGAGAGATTCAATCTATATCTATGTATATACATATGTATATTAAAGAGTAACGTGACTGACTGACTGACTGATTCATCATCGCACAGCCCAAACGCAAAGAGCTAGAGACATGAAATTTAGACAATCGGTTCCTCTTCCAATGTATAGCTCCACTAAGAAAGGGCTTTTGGAAATTCGTACTTTAAGGGTGTAAAATCGGTAATCTTATATCTGCTTAACTAAAAATGATACAAATAAAATTGTAAAAGTATTGTAATTTGCACAAAAAATAAGGTGACAGGTGTCTGGCATTTTTTTGAATTTTCAACCCCTAAGGGGAAAAAGGGTAAAAACTATAATTTGGTACTTTTTTGGTACCCTGCGTAACTTCCAAACACATAAAGCTAGGAAAAAAATTTAAACTGCATTAGTTAATCCGCGAAAAAATATCAAGAGGATTTCAACACTTTTTTCTTAATTTGTATGTATAAGGATTAAAATTTTCCCTATTTTTAGTACTTTTTTTAAAAACAAACTTTTTTAATATTATGCAGTGGAACTAAATTCAATAATTACACTGTGTTCGTGACAAGCTGGGCACCTGGCGTTTTAAGATAATTCGGGTACGCTGAATTCAGTGGTGTCCACGGTTTTTTAAGATTGGCTCTGGTTTTTGAGATATACCGTTGTTTCGAAAATGGAGGAGGTTGCACAACATATGTTCGCTTTAGTTTATTGAAAAAATTTAAAAAACCGAAATTCTACAATAAAATTTCCTTTAAGGAAAGTAAAACTTCTTTCTAATATCCGCGGTCGTTTTAGATTAGAGGTTCGCTTTAGTTTATTGAAAAAATTTAAAAAACCGAAATTCTACAATAAAATTTCCTTTAAGGAAAGTAAAACTTCTTTCTAATATCCGCGGTCGTTTTAGAAACTAATTTTTTTTTTGAAAAAAATATTAATTTTTTTATCAAAATTTCGAAATTTTTGTTTTTTAAAAATTCATAAAAAATCAAAAAATGCAGCTAGGCTTCTAATTTTTTGCAGACATAAAAAACAAAGCTTATAACAAAACAAGCCATAAATCTTTAAAATCTGTTAGCAACTTTTGATTCTATTCACAAAAGTCGACAAATTTTAGTTAATTTAAGAATTTCATAAAACGCAATATTTGTATGGGAGCCCCCCTAAGAAGTGAAGTTACCGATTAAAAAATTCTTAAAATTAAGAAATAAAGTCATAAATGCTTACAAAACCACACAAACCGGTCTTTTATTGTGCAGTCAAAACCGCACTAATCGGTCTTGTAAAAAACTTAAATAACATATTCTATTGTTATACCTGGAACAGGTAGAAATATTATTCGTCCTGGTTTTTTCTTACAAAACATGGTCATGAAGTTCTCGACAGGTACTTTGATTAAAACAATTACAGTATAAATAAGAGTTCCTCAACCCCTTCACTGTTATATGAAAAGTGCTTGCGAAAGTGATTAGTGAAGTTAAAAGCCTTTGACAGTCTTGAATCCAATCAGTTATATTGAAATATCTAAGATGGAGGCATGTAAAAAGTTTAATTACTTTTGTTATGTGTGTGGGAAATATAAAAATATGCCAAGTCACCGTGAAATCACTACTGAAACAAGTACCTAGTATGAATCAAATTTTCTTTAAGTGTTATATATGATAAGAGTTGGACACCATCAATAGTGTGTACACACTGCATTTACCATTTAAATAAGTGGGGCAAAAATGAAGACACCATGCCATTTGGTGTTCCAATGATTTCGAGAGATCCCATAGTTCATGTTGAAGATGAGTGTTATGCGTGCATAAATTATACAGCGGGTATGAACAGAAGAAAAATTACTTATATATATTATACTGAAACAGCATATGCTCGATTTCCGGTGCCACATTCTGATGAAATTCCTGTTCCGTATAGCCATATACCAACAGAACATGTTCCCTCAATAATTGATTCTGTTGAAGCGGGTGGACCAGCTACTTCAATGTATCAGCCGTCATGCATCACGGTTCCATGCCGTCGCAATGAAATCACGCAATATCGTCTGGATAGAATAGTACGGCGTCTAAAATTATCTCAAAGACAGAGCATTCTCCTGATAAAAGAGTTAAAACGAGCTAATATTTTAGCACCAGGTGTACAAATATACGGGGCTATCAATCGCCATAGACGATTTACGACCTTTTTTAAATCTATTGAGAATAATTCTATCGCGTATTGCACTGACATCCGCGGCTTGGTTTTAACAATGCAAAATGAATATAATCCTGGAGATAGGCGCTTATTTATTGATTCTTCCAAAAGTAGCTTAAAAGCAGTTTTGCTACATGTCACTGATTTAAAAAGTCCTATTCCGATAGCACTAAGCACAAATACTAAAGAGACATACGCATCAATGAAAAAAATAATGCAGTTAATTAAATATAAAGACCACAAGTGGAAAATATGCCCAGATTTAAAAGTGGTAGCTCTTTTAAGAGGCATGCAATTGGGCTATACTAAAAATATGTGCTTCATATGCTTATGGAATACGCGTTTCGATGGCGGTCAGTAAAATAAACGGGATTGGGCTTTACGTGAGGAAAGCAGATTGCATAGAAACAATGTTATTGAATTACCACTTGTGCCGATGGAAAAGATTTTGCTTCCTCCACTTCACATCAAACTGGGTATTGTAAAAAATTTTATAAAAGCATTGAGCCCAGATGGTGTTGCTTTTACCGAATTGCACCGAATTTTTTCACGATTAAGCGGCATGAAAGTAAAAGAAGTTATGAACTCTAACTACTTTATTAAATTAGATTTATATTTCATATCATAATGTTTTTATTTTACAGGAACTCTTAATGGACCGGACATTCGTCGTCTTATGAAGGACCATCAATTTGAGGTTGCATTGAATGATATAGAGCTATTGGCCTGGAATTGTGTGAAATCAGTAATAGAAAATGTATTAGGAAATCATCGGTCTGAAAGCTGGCGAATTTTAATCAAAAATATGCTAACCGCATTTAAAAACTTAAACGTTAGAATGCCATTGAAAATACATTTTTTGCATTGCCATGCCGAAAAATTTAATGAACAATCACCAGCCGAGTCTGATGAACATGGCGAGAGATTTCACCAAGTAACAGCCAGGCTCGGACACTCGTATAGCGGCAAACAACTTAATTCGCTATTAGGGGATATTCGTTGGAATCTGCAGCAGAAAGAAGAATAAATTTTTAAATAAAAACTTTAACTTTAGCTACTTTACAACAAAAATTTTTTAGTTTGGTTATTATAAAAAATTTCATCTTTTCTGAACAAATCAAAAGTTGTAGACAGATTTTAATCACTAATAGCTTATTTTGTTTGGAACTTTGTTTTTTATACGCGTAGAACTCTAGCCTTAAATTTTGCACCTGCAGCTCCTGAGATACCCCTAGACGGGCCAAATGACCAGCGCAACTTTATTTTTCATTCTAATCATTTGTTTCTAAGGCCTAGGATTTACTCCTAGGGGGATAAAATGTATGACCGACCTCCAATGTTTTTTGTTCTTAACATTTTCTCAAATTATACTTTCCCTTTATCACCATCCCTTAGGGTGGTTGTGTTTTATGAAATTCTTAAATTAACTAAAATTTGTCGACTTTTGTGAATAGAATCAAGAGTTGCTAACAGATTTTAAAGATTTATGGCTTTTGTTACTAGCTTTGTTTTTTATATGTCTGCAAAAAATTATAAGCCTAGCTGCATTTTTTGATTTTTAATGAATTTTTAAAAAACAAAAATTTCGAAATTTTGATAAAAAAATTAGTTTTTTTTTTCAAAAAAAAAATATGATTCTAAAACGACTGCGGATATTAGAAAGAAGTTTTACTTTTCTTAATTTTATTGCGGAATTTCGGTTTTTTAAGTTTTTTCAATAAGCTACGCGAACATATGTTGTGCAACCTCCTCTATTTTCGAAATAACGGTATATCTCGAAAACCAGAGCCAATCTTAAAAAACCGTGGGCACCACTAGATTCAGCGTACCCGAATTATATTAAAACGCCAGGTGCCCGGCTTGTCTGTTTTTTCAACTAGCATAGTGTTATTATTGCCTAATAGAATATGGACAATTATTTAGTTGAAATTTTTGCAAACTTTCAGGGGGACAAAAAAGGTACCAAGAAGGAAAAAACATCGGAAATGTGTGTAGTTCTTAATTACAGGACAAATTTTCATAAAATTTGTAATAGGGATTTCACCAGACATAAAAAATTATGTAATTTAGTGAAAAAAAAAACAGGGTAAAAAGGAGAAAAATCGGGAAGAGTTTGGTACTTTTTAGAACATAATTACTTTTTTGCAAAAAAGAGTAGATTTACTGACTTTAAATCATGTCTATTAATAAATTTTGTTACATAGATATTTAACAATTTTAAACTTGGAATTTGGAACTCGGACCAAAAATGTACTTTTTCGCATTTCTATGGTACTTTTTGTATTTTCTACGTTTATAAAGGTAGAATTGTAAAATAAAGGACTATTGATTCCAGGTGAGACTAAAAATGTTATGGGCACCAAAAAGGTACTTTTTTTAATTTTTATGGTACTTTTTGTATTTTCTACGTTTATGGAGGTCGGATTGTACAATCAAGGACTATTGATTCCAGGTGAGACAAAAAATGTTATGGGCGACCAAAAAGGTCCTTTTTGAATTGTTATGGTACTTTTTCTATTTTCAACGTTTGCGAAGCTAGAATTTTGAAATTAGTGGCTTAATACGAGGTGAGACTGAAAATGTTATGGTCGACCAAATATGTACTTTTTTGAATTTTTGTGGTACTTTTGGTATTTTGTACGTTTATGAAGGTAGGATTGTAAAATCAAGGACTTTTGATTCCAGGTGAGACTAAAAATGTTATGGGCGACCGAAAAGGTACTATTTTGCATTTTTATGGCCCTATTTGTATTTTCAACGCTTGCGAAGCTAGAATTTCGAAATCACTGACTATTGATACAAGTGTGACTGAAAATGTTACGGGCGACTAAAAATTTACTTTTTTGAATTTTATGGTACTTTTTGTATTTTCAACGTTTGCGAAGCTAGAATTTCGAAATTACTAACTACTGATACAAGGTGAGACTGAAAATGTTAAACGCGACCAAAAAGGTACTTTTTGAATTTTTATGGTACTTTTTGTATATTCTACGTTTATAAAGGTAGAATTGTAAAACAAAGGACTATTTATTCCAGGTGAGAATAAATAGTCCTTAAAGAAAAAATAATAATAAAAATATAAATAATATATTAAATAAAAAATAAAAATAAATTTTTTTGGCTTAGCTGGGATTCGATGCCACGTTTACTCTAACCAGTATACACGTTTTTATGTATGTATGTTGTTCTTGTAATGTTGTTTTTGTGAAAACAAATCGAGGTGGTCGTGTGTTTTTTGCTTATATCTCAGTTGTTTATGTACCGATGTTTCTGATTTTCAATACCGATCTACTCCCGAATATTTCTGATATTTTAATACCTCACCCGGGTTCAAGCGATGTCGGGGGGCTTCAAAAAGTTGATTTCAACATACACACGGACAGAAGGACAGACTGACAGAGCTTAATCGACTCCCCTAATAATAAGCTTTCAGAAAATATATACTTTATAGGGTCGGAAATGAAAATTGTAGAAATTTCACACGGAATGACAAACCTATATATACCATTTTTCACTGTGTGAAGGGTATAACAAAAACAAAATAATTCACTTAATTATAACAATATATTGTTACGTTTATACCTTTTATAAACGTTGGATTATTTCCTTTAAATAAACCTTTTGAGTTCTTTTATTGCAATCAAAAACAGTTGAAATTTGTTATAAAATTAAGAGCACTTTATTTACTTAAACACACTCAAAGATTGCTTTAATATCACTTTACTTATTACACTTATGATTATACATTTTTATTATCAAACACACTTTGATACGCACCTTACAAGCTCTACTGTAATACTGATCATGTTAGCTGTGTTGTTCGGCTATTTATATTAACTTAGTGGTGTTCGGTAGCATTCGACAAAGTTCTCGTATGTACATTCTAGTACATTAGAAAACCGTTAAATTTAAATTAAGACGTTAAGTAATATGCACGAATAATAGAAGTGCCTAAAAGTATGCTACACATAATAACAAACAACATTTTCGAACAACCAGCAAAATAAACTAATACAAATACAACTACAGTAACTTAAACTACTACAACTAAAATAAATTATAATGTAAATTAAGCTACTTAAAAATAAGTCTGTAACAATATGTATGCATCAATACATATGTATAACTTAAAAAAGTAATAATACTGTTCCCACTTAATACATTTCCCACTTTAGGAAATGGACTAGATTCATTTTAAATAGTATGTTCAAAGTGTGTAATAAAAAAGAATAATTTTCATTCTTAAAATCCCTTACATTGGCTGTTGGAGTATGTTCAAGCATGTAGTTGACGTAAATGATGCGTTAGATGAAGATGAGAAAACTCGATTTTGTCATTTTGTCTTTTTGCTTCTGAGTTTCTCTTATACAGCGTTCGTCTGTTCATCACCCTCTATTTCTTCCAACACAGACATGACCATTTTTGCCAAACAAGTCATATTTAAATTTAATGACTGCCTCGCCGATCGGAATAAAAAATAAATAGCGTTAAAAACAATTTTAAATGAGGAAAATATTAATCCGGGTTATATTCTTCTGAAAATTGGATATAAAATTTCGATCACAGGTTATATTTTTTAAATAACGCATTCATAAAAATACTTTAAGAAAGACGTGTTATTGGCTATTATTATTGTTTTATTATTTGAGATACATTTAACAGATGTACAGAAATTTGTCAAATAAGTCTTCAACAAACCTTAAATATTTTTTTTCAAAACGCTAGCTTAACTTTTTGTTCGCTTTAATAACACTGCTCTACAAAAAATCATTTTTTGTCTTCCCGTTAATTAAAACTGTGGACCATAGTACGCAAAAAATTATGTTTGTGAACACAATTTCATTTTTTTCGCTTGTTTTTTGGATTATGCTCTGAATTAAAAACGATAAAAGTTGTGAGTCAAATTCTATTTAGTATTTTTATTTTTTTTCATTCTTTTCGCAAATAATATAAAAATATTTTTTTTTATTGATTTCGTTTGCAATACAATTTTTATTTTTAAAATTCGTCGTGTTTCATTCTTCTCACAAATTTAATATATTTCATTCAAAGCAAAATTAATCAAAAACGAATAATTTGTTTTAAAAATTTCCTCTTTTTATTTGTTGTTGTTTGTGGTATGAAAAAAATCTTAACATTAAATAATGTACAGTAGCAATCATAATAATTTAAACAACACACAATGCGTTCTTAACAGATTGGATTTTGCTTATATGTATATAAATAGCTGTATCGTGTATAAATATTATATTTTATATATCCATACATACATATATAATATTTGTATCCTCATAAATTTAATTATAATTGATTTAAAGATACGGACAAGAAAAACAACTTTATAGGTCTAATAAAATAATTAGGCATTTATATAAAAAGGTAAAGTCTTAAAAGGATATGCGTATTAGCAAAACACATATATACCTGAAAATGTAAACAGAAAATTCATTACATTCCTAATTTTTTTTACTCAGTAAATTAAAAATCCTTGTTTGTCTTAAATTGTAACTCGGTATAAAAGCTACTTTATATATAAGCATATCGATGCCTTAATTCCTCAACCTCGTAACTTAAAAATACGGTTTTGAGTTTTTCATATCAAACGATTGTTTTATGCTTTAACTAAAAATGCTTAGTATATTATTACTACTAATATACATAAATACAATCAATTCCTTAATAATTGCATTTAAACTTTTTACCAAACACCGAAGTATAAAAAGATTAACCGTTTTTTTCTCCTGAAAAATTTTATTTTTTAAGATACGAGGTTGAGGAAGTAAGAAATCGATATGTGTGTATAGGTAAAAAGTTGTGTGTCACACTGTACCCAATGCCTCTTTTAACAACAACAATACCTAAAAAACAAACGACATCAATAAAAAGGTATATGTGAAAATCATCCCTTGCAAGGAATACAACACAAAAATTTTTTTCGGCGCCACATAAAAAAAATGTGTGTATAGAAAAATATGTAATACAGTCGGATTCGGTTAAGCTGCCGCCGTTTAATTGAAGAAATCACTTAACTACAATTAAATATTTTTACTATATTTTAAAGAAAATGAGTTCGCTTAAGGGAAAATCAGTTTTACAGCTTTTATGTTTTTAAAGCTACAAACTTCAATAAAGCAAACACTGCTTAGTAGAAAAAATTTCTTATTAATACACGACGAAATACAATGCTACAGCTAATTTGTTGCACTGTAGTGCAACATTTTCTCTTATTTTGTTTAAAACAATATAAAAAGTAGAAAATCTATTTAACCAAAATGGTTTCAATTTATCCAAAGTTTTTTATTAATGAAAATCTTGCATAAGCCAAAAAAATAAATCCTTCAATTATCAAGTTCCCTTACCCGAATCCGACTGTATACGTGTAATGTTTGTAAGTATGATGTTTGTGTACCGCTTAGCAGTTTAAAAAACCAACACACTATAACAAAGTATTCCGTTTATGAATGAAAGAAATACAAAACCAAAACCTACATATGAAACATTGTTTCTGCCGGCACCAAATATTAGTAAAAAAATTGTGTATGCATTTAGGTATGTATGTCGCAAAAAATTAAAAAACAAGTTGCCACAAGTATTAACCTAAGATTCTTTACAAAAAATCTCATAATAAAATTTTAACAAATTTATTGATTTGTATTAGTTTAATTTTTATTTATTCATCGGACAGTAATTCAAAAAAGATATATATATGAGTCTAAATAAAAACAAAATATATAAAAATAAATATTATATCATATGTAATTGTTCCGTGGTTTCGTTTTTTATTGTTACATATTCAATTAAATTCTTATTAAGTTTTACTAAAAGCAAATTGCTTATAGTATCTTTTGATAGCTTTGATCTCATTTTTGTTAATATTATTGAGAGAGCACTAAAAGCTCTTTCGACAGAAACTTGTGTTACCGGGACAGACAACACTACATCTAACAATGAGCCTATTTCTGCATCTGCTAGTTTTGTGTTTTTCCAATACTCCAAAATATTTGTTTCAAAAGGAACTCTTTCTCCGTTGCATAAATTTTCTAATTTTTGTTTCGTTGTTCGATCCGTAGGCGGAGTTTGTTCAATAAGCAAATTCATTTCAGCTTCTAATAAAGAAAATTTTTCAGAACTTGAGGGTAGACAGTTGTTCTTAATCAAACCGTTTTGAATGTCTGTATTTTGACCTGCCAAACGTTTAATAATTTCTTGAGTTTTTAGCAGATGACTCTGAAAGAGAAACAAGAATTTAATGATGTTTTCTCGAATTTAATTATTCTATAAAACATGTTTAAGAGTAAATACCTATGTAATTTTTAATATATAACGACTTACTTACCACTGCGATTTTTTTTTTGTTCTTCTGATAAAAATGGTGTAAGGGTGAAATTAAATCGGGGATCTAAATAAATTGCTGAAATAAACGCCTCATTTACTAACAGGTTTTGTTTTCTTCTGTTCATAGAATTTAATAAGTTTTTGGCGTAAATATTTTCATTCGCCATCTGTTTGAGTTGAACTTCACAACATAACCAATCTCTGAAGAAATCACCGATTATATATTGTTCGAGTTGGAATTTATTAGTGCACTCCGATAAAGGCATAAAGGCCTTTATAAACTTGTTTATAAAATTCCAATCTAATTCAAAAGTGTTTATATTATTAGTACTTTCAATATATTCTTTTAAATTCTCTAGCGATTTTATCATTTTATACGTAGAATTCCACCTCGTAGTATTATCAAGTAAAGGCATTTGTAAGTTGGCTGAATTATTATTCCGAACTATATTTCTTATTTCTTTTGATATTTTACGGCATTCATCTATTTCTGGCTGAACAGTTTTTAAAACATCATGAGCAGCTAGTTGAATCGTATGCGCAGCACATCTAACAACTGCCATAACGGAGGAAAGAGACGAATGAATTTCATCGAAGTTTTTGTCATTATCATCAAAAATATCATCATTTTCTTGCGCCAATACCTCCTCCTGTAGTTCTTGTAATAATTTTGACGTTTTAATAACATTCGCTCCATTGTCAGAAGTACAAGGGTAAATCTGAGAGATGTCAATTTTAAACTCATTTAAACAATTTATTATTTCTTGCTTTAGGAACTGAGCTGTATGTCGTTTTTTCAACTGAATCATGCCAATGGTATGAATTATAATTTTTGAGTCTTTGATATATTGTATATTAATACCCAGTATACTTTTTTCCATACGCGTAGCAACATCAATTTTTAAGCAGATTAATTTTTTGTTGATAGATTTTGAAATGTTTAGCTTTATTTCATTTGCAACACTGTTCATTATACACACAATATTTTTAGAGGATAAATTTGTTCCGTGAATATCTTCATAAGGTCGCAAAATTTTTTTAAAATATTCTTTATCGTCGAATATTCTAAATGGAATATTTTTGACTGTTACTAAACCAACACAAGATAATAAAAATTCATTTTTTTCTAACGAAATTTTTGCATTTTTAATTCGTTTATTTACTGATAAATCCTGTAAGCAGTTATCAGTGTGTTGTATTTTAATATTATGCATGACCTCGTAATGGCGTTTTATATTTCCAGATATCCGTCCTTTAAGCATTTTTTTACAAATAATACATTTCGATGTATTATTTTCCTTATCAAATACAACATATTTTTCTAGTTCAAATTCTCTTTTGCGACCCATTCTCTACTAAACTCATACAAACAATAAACTGAAGGAATTTTTCATGGCTGATATATTTTGAAGATACGATCAAACTACTTGTCAAGCCTTTCGTAGTATTTGTAAAAATGTGTTTGTATGTAATATACCGTCGCATTGTTGTGTCTCTTTTTATATCAATCATTATCGGTGTAACACATACAATCACATTTTTTACAAAGCCTATCACAATGCTTTCTAAGTTGCTTGAAGCATTAAATAACAGCAGGCTGGCGACTTAAATCTGTCCAAATTGAAATACATACGATGTTTGACGCCATCATAGCTGCACGGATACATTTGGCGGTGGCGCCTATATAATTTTGAATATACATGTTTTTATAACAAAAACTTTTAGGGATAAAAAAGAACGAAAATTGTATGTACATTTATTTATAAAACTAATCTACGATTCAAGTAAAAATTCCACAAATATAATAGAAAAAAATCAGATATATCAGATTCATAGTTTTTGTTTTATTATACCTAACTAAGCCTTATTTGTATTTTTAGTTGATCACTTAATATTTTACATGCATAGATTCATACGTACATACATGCATAAAATATATTAACTAAAAATTATAATATATATTCTTTAATTCCTAAAATGGTAAAATTGTTCCCATTAACACAACAAAAATGATAAACTACAATGGCAACGCTGCTAACTTTTCTTCAAGGAAAATAAAAATTGTATTTGTGAATCGATTTTTTTTTAATTTTTCGATTATGTTCTTTGAATGAATGATTCATGTAAGGAATTTTATATTTAAATTGTGGTGAGAAATTTATTTTCTATTTTTTTAAAATATCATTTGTCTCGCAACTTTTATTTTTAAAATTCGGAAAACAAAACAAATTATTCGTCACAATGTGGAAAATTTAATTCATTCAAATTAATATCATTCATGATTAATATCTATTCGATTGATTTGCGTACTATGCTGTGGACTTTATAGATTTTGATGCGCTGAACTCAAATCCGTTGTCGGTTTTTTTCCATCAGGTACGGAGACATATTTCATCCTAACTCGAGAACTAGTCATCCCATTATCAAAAATTAAGCACCAGATGTGTAACAAAATTGTATTAATTTTAGTCCAATAAAATTTTTCTCTATCTCTTATCGTTTTGGAATTATTTAAAAATTAATGGAGAAAAAAAAATTTTTCGTGCAAAATTCGTAATATTTTTCAATTTAAAAATGGAATGAAAAAAATATGAAGAAATAAAAAAAGCCATAAACCATAAAAATCTGTTAAAAATTGTAGATTTTATTGTCAATTTACCGCAGGTACCCAATATTTTAATGGAACCAGCCTTACATATGATATATGTAACATTGCGTTAGGTGAGCAGGTAATGGAACTAAAGTACAACGGTATTTTGCATAGTCCTTGGAATCATATAGTGTACTTTGTTATTGTGTAAAGAAATAAAGCAATTAAAGAATCCACAAACGCTTTCATATTACAAAATGTTAAGGATTTGTTACAAATCTCCAAATTTATTTTGTTACGTATGTGGCGATCTATTTTTAAGTACTCAACGGGAGACAATAGCTTCCAAGATTAAAAATGCTTATCGCCGTTATTTTGGGTTTCCTATCGATGATAGAGATAAAAATTGGCTGCCATAAATGTGTTGTAGTAGCTGTGCAAGTTCTTTAAGAGGTTGTGTAAAAGGAAGTCATAAGTCTTTGCCGTTTATGAAGGCAGCGATTTGGAGTGAACAACAAAATTATCAAAATGATTGCCACTTTTGCCATACTAAAACACGTGGGTTTACGAAAAAAACCAAAAATAAAGTTACATATCCAAATAGTTCATGCGTCAAACGACCAGTTTTCCAGTTTACAAGTAAATTTTTACCTCCATTGCCTTCTACAGACGATGAAGAAGATGGGCTTTCTGCAGCAACTGAATCTACTTACGCCAGCATGGGTGTTTCTTCGCATTCATTTGGAAGTCCAACGAGTAACCCTTATTTTCCGAATTAAACTGAAGATGGGCTTTCTGCAGCAACTGAATCTACTTACGCCAGCATGGGTGTTTCTTCGCATTCATTTGGAAGTCCAACGAGTAAACCTTATTTTCCGAATTAAACTGATATGAATACCTTAGTTCGTAAATTAGGGCTTTTAAAAAAAACAAGTCTGAGCTTCTTGCATCCCAATTAAAAGAATGGAATTTGATGCAAAGGACGTTAACGTCTTGTACTTTCGAAATAGAGAACAACCTTTTTTGAAATATTTCAGCAGAGCGAAAGGTTTGGTATTTTGTGATGGACTTTTGCGACAACTGTGTTTCAGTCATAAATCTGAGGATTGGCGGCTTTTTATTGATTCATCAAGTCTAAAAGCCGTTTTACTTCACAACGGCAACAAATTTCCATCGGTCCCACTCGCGTATGCCTTCTCTTCATATAAAGCTAGGCCTAATGAAAATTTTGTTAAAGCAATGAACAAGGACGGTGAAGACTTTCTATACATTAAGAGCGAATTTCCTAGAATCGGAGATGCTAAGGTAAAAGAAGGCATATTTGTAGGTCCACAAATACGACAGCTTATGAAGGACGAGGTTTTTAGAACGAAATTGAATGATGTAGAAGAAAGAGCATGGACAGCTTAAGCTAATTTTTTATTCAGTTAGGTAACTTTTTCAAATCCTAAATGTCATGATGCACTACAGTAATGTAATAATGAATATGCCCTAGACTTCCAACAACAATAATACAATAAAAACTTAAACAAGTAAGAGCACTATATTTGGCTGTGCCGAATTTTTGATACCCACCATCAATTTTGAGTACTTTTATAGCACAAATTTGTTTATTAACAGTAATACCTATTGAATAATCCCTTTATAAAATATGTATTGCTTTCATTATGCAACTTCGATTTGCGATTAACTTATTTTCTTAAATTTATTTTACAATGAAACCTTAAGTATTTCTAATTTAGAAATCATACTACTGACTCTTTTTTGTCACAATTGTGTATTTTTAGGTAAACTGAACAGTACAATTTCGTACCCAGAGCTAGTAAAATAAAAAATTAGCTTCGCGTGGACATAGGACCTCCTAATTTTAAAATTATATAATGTTTGAATTCAACTTAGATATCACAAGTCAACACTAGTTCTGGTGCCAAGGAACTAGGACTTTGTACTGATTACAAAAATAACAAAAAGTTGGAATTCTTACGTGTAGTTTTCTAGTATTTCGCTTTTGTGCATATACATACATATATGAAAAAAGTGATTTTTTTTTATAATTTTCATAAAAACTTTCTTTTCGTGGCTTTCGTTAACGGTGAGCAGTAAGAAGGTTTCGTTGCATCCCCCAACTGTAGTCAGCCATCATATGCCGACTCCATCAGCCTTGATACCTCTCTTTCATAGTTTTCAGATCCTGATGAAACCGCTCCTCTTACTCATTACTACAAGATTTTCTGGGAATCGGTCGAGATGACTATGAATGCAGTGCAATTTGATAGACATGTTGCATCCCAAGTTTATAAAGTTATCTAGCATGTCGTTAACATTTTCGCGGTAGTTGCTTGACTTGTAATTTCCAAGAAAGTTTTGAAAAAGCTTACTTCAACAAAAAAAGTCTAAGCAGACCTTTCCAAATCATTAACTGAATTTTGGAAACTGGAGTCTTTAAATGATATTTTCATTTGTGGACCAGCAAAAACTCCCGCTTTTATCCTCTCTGAGCTTAGTCCTAGAAATTTTCTCATTACACAAGAGAAACTCTGGCCATTTTTATCCAGGACTTTGAAAAACTCTTACCATATCATTAAATTCTTTTTATTTAAATGGTTTGGTGTTTGTAGATGGTATTTCTTCAAAACCACTACCGCTACTCATTTTGTCAAGGATTTCTTCAAACAATGGTTCAGTTTTAGAGCTTAATTTTGGAACAGGTACTTTCTGGGAATGTAGCAGACGTCTTTTCGCTGATTCGACGACTGGATAAATATTCTTTTTAGATAATAAATGAATGTTTTCGATCTTTTTAATTTATATAAGCAATTGTTTTTTGTATTGAGCTTGAGATCACTTTCTATTCTAAAAAATAGTTTTTATTTTATTTTCCGATATTTAGCTATCACATTGGGTAGCTTCTTCAGGGAAAGCTTTTAAAATTTTTAACAATTTAAAATATTAGAATTGTTCAAAAAATTTTTTTAAAAAAGGCGGGAAAATTTTTTTTGTTTACATTTAAAATAACAAACGAAAATTCAAATACATACATATATCATAAAAAATATTTTTGTCAACAATTTTTTTTTTTTATGTTGCACAAAACTATAGGCTATTAGTTAATAAGATCTAGAATTATGTTAGTTTTTTAGTCAGTTAGTTTTAATGTAATATTTTATATGCATCTGTATTTTTTGTTTTGTATAATATTTAACAGTTTTTGTAATTTGTAATATTTTATATGTATTTGAATTTTTTGTTTTGTATAATATTTTAAATGTTTACAAATAATTCTCCCGCCTTTTTTAAAAAAAAATGTAAAATTGTTGACAAAAATATTTTTTGTGATTGCTTATATTTTTAAATCCGCCACCAAAAAAAATGGTGGGGGATATTCATTTTGTCATTCCGTTTGTAACACATCGAAATATCCATTTTAGACTCCATAAAGTATATATATTCTGAATCAGGGTTTGATTTGATGACGATCTAGCTATGTCCGTCCGTCTGTCCGTCTGTTGAAAGCACGATAGAGGTCGCACCGAAATAGCTAGAATCTTTCTTATAGACAAGGTTTGTTTGGTATTGAAAATGGGCTAAATCGGAATATTATGAAGAGAGTTATAGCTCGTAATGCAAGAGTAGGTCGAAAAAACCGTGTCCTTCGAACATCGAATAAAATGGAATTGTGTCCAAACGCATTAACGTAGACTAATGAAAATATATTTCATGAGTAAAAGCAATAGTTTGCCCTGAAAATTATCTAAATCTATTTATTAGGAGAGAAGTTATCGATCAAAATGTACGAAAATTTATACCGCACAGTGTATTTTTCGGTATATTTAAAAACAAAAACGTCATAAAAGCAACAAAATTGGATGTACAACTCTGAAATTTTGCACACTTTGCTTTTTGGTGAGACGCTCTTTTGTAACGGAAAATCAATGTGTCACGCCCACTTTTACGCCCACCTACATATTCATATAATTTCTCTATTAATAAAGATTTTTGACTAATAAAGGGCAATATTGAAACACCTAAGTTGTACTCATTCGCAAAAATAACTTTGACACGCCTACTATAACGCCCACTTTAGGTAACACGCCTACCTCCCATATAACGGTTTATCTTAAATTCATGTAATTTCTCTATTGATAAAGTTTTTGGGAAAATAAAGGACTATATTGAAATATCTAAGTTGTATTTGTTAGCAGAAACTTTATAGACACGCCTACTTTAACGCCCACTTTCATTGAAAGACTACACTTACAGTTATAAAGAGTGGTTAAATTTTATGTTGAATTTAAATAAAACACAAATTATTTAGGATATTATTATTATTTCTTTTTGAAATTATAATATTTGTATGGTTCAATTATATATTTAACAAAATATCGGCCAAATGACCCCCCCCCCCCCCCATCCTTGGCGCCACTCCACTATCTGATGATCCAAATTTTCAATGACAATGTTGATGCTCAATTGTTGGGCATGATGATGAGGCGAGGTTGACTGCTCTTTTGCCACACTATCGCAAAAACCAGCAGTGGTTCCCATTCAACGAACTAAGAAGGCATTCACAGATTTTCTAACATTTTATACAGACCTGTTTTGCAGAAATTTTAATATTTTTTACAATTCTCCCGATTGTGGACGAATTTGTTGATCAAAAGAATTACGAAGTGCACAAAATGCATTTTGATTTGAACGCCCATTTTTATAAAAAACCTGAATAACTTTAAAGCGTTGCTCATTTGCGTATCTTTCCACGGAACAAATTGAGTAAGTTTGAGATTGAGAAATGTCAAGGACACTTTAGGCTTCAAAATAATGCTAGAGGTACAGGGTGCTACAGAAATTGCGGTTTAAATAGGACAATTTTTCCAGTTATATTTAACATGTTTTTTTAAATATAAGTTTTTTATTTGTATCGCAAATACACATTTTTATATACTTTTAATATTTAAATCTAAGTAGATTTATATTAAGTAACTAAATAGTTTAACCCGGTGCACTTTGCAATGCACATTGTTCAAATCCGAAAGTTTAGAAAAAAGCAATCTAATATAACATGTTAAACCAATATTAATTTTTTTTATTTCTATTACAGAAACACATTTTTAAATTCTTTTTAATATTAATATATTTATGCTATAGATATAATGTTATTTAGTATATATTTTATTTAGCTAGAAAATTTGGTTTTTATTATACCATTCACCTGTGGAGCACAAGGGTATATATAGCTTTGTCATTCCGTTTGTAATTTCTAAAATTTTCATTTCCGACCCCATAAAGTACATATATATTTTCTGAAAGCTTATGAATAGAGGAGTCGATTAAGCCCTGACCGTCTGTCCGTGTGTTAGTTGAAATCAACTTTTAGAAGCAACTATATGTTCCTCAGCTCTCTATATAATATCAATCTCTTGGAAATATCCAGGAATGAATTGCTATTGAAATTCAGCACAATTGCCCCATAACTTTCTGAGATATGAGCAAAAAACCTCGTTTTTCCTCGTTTTTTCACAATTACAACATCAACCTACATACATACTGGTTAAAGTAAACGTGGCATCGAATTCCAGCTGAGCCAAAAAAAAATTATTTTATTTTATATATTATTTATATTTTTTTAAAAAAATTTTTTAAAAAAAAATTTTTTTTTTTTGGTATGTTTTTTACAGGTATGTACGTATTTTATATGAGATGAATGGTGATACCAAAAATTGTTATTGCATGACTACACGTTGTGAAGGGTATATAAGATTCGGCACTGCCGAATATAGAACTAATACTTGTTAGTTAGTTCTCTTTGAAATAGTCATCAACATTGGGAGCGTTATCTAATAGATTTAACATATCGGAGATATAATTATGTTCTTCCAAATACTTTCGAGATCCTTCATGTCTTCGTGATAGGATAACTGCCAACCTTTTTAAATTATTATTGTCGACCCCAGTAATTCGGGCTGTTACGCAGACCGAATGATCCATCACATCCCCACTTATTTATCAATGCAAGCCTATCTGGAAGTGATACTGCTTCCTATTCAGGCAGACTTTAAATAAGGCGTTTGGCTGTATGATCCATTAAGTCTCGCAGTTTTACCTCTACCGATACTTCAGTAACCTTTACATTAGGTGGCACTGCTTCTTTTTTGGCAGATGTAATCTTTTTGTATCCAGGAAGAACACTCCCTTTGATTCTCTGCAGTCGATCAGTACAAGTTCTGTTACTGATCACTAGTTTTGGAAAGTAAAAATCTTACTGGCTGCATTATACAATTGCGGTAATTGTTGTACCCAATAATTAAAAAAAGGGTTTCAACTACATACCTAATTTGAGCCAAAAAAAATTAACTGGAATATATGTATACCTGCAGTCAAGGCATATTTATTCATCAGGTAATTGCAGTTCGGAGAGAATTTTTTGTTTATATTTTTTATATATGAAGTTTGACATTTGAAATAAATAAGAAAAGAGAGAAAATTGTTTTTTATTTATGCATTTTGACAGCTGAAATTTAAAATAAGTGTTGAAAAAAATAATCAGCTGGCGAATCAAGAGTACCTGATGAATAAATATGCCTTGACCTGCAGTTTATGTTTTATTCAGTATAAAAAAGTTTTAAAACTACCTGCCTACTTTTATAACAGGTATTTTTAAATTGAAATAAATAAAAAAAATTGCAATAGTTATTCCTACCTGATTGGCAGAGCAAAATATTGTTTACTATTTAAGGAGAAGCAATAAAAATATGCAACAAGTAACTTTGGAAACCCTTTTTTATTTTTTTTCACATTTTGCACACATCTTTGTTACATTCTTTAAAAATAAGAAAATATTTTTCTCATTTTCGCTATGAGGTTGTAACAGTTTTCTTCTTATTTCACCTACAACGGCAACCTACGACAGCCAAACTTAGTTAAATTATTTCAAGTATTATGTAGCAAATATGCTCAGAAAATATGGGCGAGACCATTTTTAGATATACTCTATTTTATTTGTAAAAATTACCTAAATATAGGGTGTCTGAAAAGCGGCTCTTGGCGAAAAAGTAGGGCATCTGCTGAACATTTTACTACTTATTTTAATTAAAAACAAACATACCTTAAAAAAATACCAAGAAAGTGATAATCAAACGGCAATGTTTCTGACACTTTAATTCTAAAGTGCATTTATTTTTTCAAGATCACCCTTTTTGTTTGCTTTTTAAAAAATTGTCGACTTTGAGCAGCTCCACAAACTATAATTTTTATGCAGTTAAGAAAAACGTTTTTGAATTGTGATCAGAAAGTAGTTCCTTATAAGATGTTTTCATTCATTTCACAAAATTTTGTCATGAAATTTTGTATTTTTGCCACGGGTTTTAGGAAAAGACGCCACTGTGCGACGTCTTTGACCATTCATACACTGTCTTAAATGTTTACAGCACATTTTACAAACCATTTGAGGATCCCACGGCTTATTTTTATCCTCAATTTCCAAATTATAATAAACAAGTTTTGTAAAATCCATTATAGGGTTTCTAAAATTTTTAACGGTGTAGTCACCATAAATGTAACAAAACACGTTTAGATTATTGAGATAACTTCTTCGCGACGACGACATGTTATTAAAATGAGTTTATTAAACAAAATTACATAACCAAAACTACACGTAGGAACAATTTTTTGTTTACATTTTTAGTATTACCAGTGTCGGCATGTTATAGAATCACTAACGGTTTCACAATTTAACTTTTTTTAATTGGTTGACTTGTGTAATCTATTACCGATTACTTTTTTTTTTTTAATTTTTGCACAAAAAGAAATAATATGAATTTCAGATAAAGCGTTATATGGGAGGTTGGCATTGAAGTAGGCGTGTCACCTTAATTTTTTTTTTATTGTACTTATATTGGCATAATTAAATATTCCAGAAAGCTTTATATGCGAAATTTCATCATCTAATACTTATAATTATGACGATTTTATGACCTTTTAAATTTCAATAACAATAAATCATGTGAGAAGTGGGCGCTAAAGTAGGCGTGTCAACGTATATTATACTTATATTAACGAGAAATAAATGCAAAATTTCATCATCATGCATCTAATTTTGTTGGTTTTTTTGTTTGCAGTTTGCGCTACCCTTTGTGAGTACCCTTAATAATAATCAGGTAACTGTAAACTATGCTTTAGATCTTTCCCATACAATGATAGAATTCTTTTATCTATCATCTCAACGTTTAATATTATTAAATTATTTTCTTAATGCACTTTCTGTTTATTCTTTTGGTTATCAATTTCTTATATTGAAAATTTTATTTAATATTATCTCTAATTTTTTTTCTTATAATTATTTTGCAAGTCTTTACTTATTCACGAGTTCCCCTATCAGTTACTATTACTGATGTGATGATGATGATGGCTGCTCAGCAAATATACTTAGCTTAACTTCTTAGCTGCTTTAGAGCAAAACACTATTTTTCTGAAATTTAATCAACCTATATTAATATATAAATTTGTGTATATTTAAAAAAAAAATAATCACCTTAAGTCCTAATATTGCGCTCTTAGATTTGAGTTATACTCTAAAAATAAACCATTTTTGCAATGTAAACTTTATATCCCTACAGTTTTCCATTCCAATATTTTGAGAGATTATTACTAACAGGTAAAACCACTTTACATTAAAGAAATTTTCGGAAAAATTTTGCATTCAAGTTTTTACCAAAATTACTTTGCACCATGTTTTTCCTGTAGACCTCTTATCCGGGAACAAATTTTACTATTCGTACTCTTTTATTATATGTACCTTTCGCCCTTTTCTTGTATGCTTTGGTCACGTTTTTATTTATCTGTTATCTAATGAAATAATTAGTTAATTTTTTCATTTTGTCTTACAATAACACGGTGATCTGAAATTTACTGTAAAAAACCTAAAAGTTGTTGACCTATTGAAATTGTTTTCCTCTTTTTCTAAACCTAATATTATCATAGATTTTGGATTCTTATAAATAAATAAAAATTTGAGAGTAATCAGCGAGGAATATGTAACAAAAAAACGTAATTCTCAAATTTGTATGTTTGTTTTTTTGTTTATTCAGAATGGTGTTTTGTTTCTCCCTCGGACACCTTCCATACAAAAGCATGTGTCCCCCGTTAGAATTTTTAGTAAACAAAATTAAATAAAATCCAGAAAAAAGTAAATATGCAACATTTAATGACAGTTTTCGAATTATTGAGTTTCTTTCTTGTGTTTTCATTTGTTATAGTCGTCAAAACTGAATTAGTGCGAATTCGGTGTTGCAAAGAAAGGTTGTCCCCACAATTTGCATTGAGCGTCACTTTTTTTATTATTCAAGTAATATTACTAGTTTTCAATTTGCATTTAAATAAAGTAAATAACGTAAGGAAAGTACAAACTCTAATTATTACAAAAGTGAAAAAGCGAAAAAAAAAAATCTTTGTAAAAAAGTGTGCATTTGCGTAGTTTTTATGAACACCATGGTAAGGGCGCAATAAAAATTCATGAGCGTCACGCTAATTTTTTTAAAAGTGAATATATAAAATGTAAAAAATTGAAGTTGACAATCATTGTTTACATAATTTTAACTCATTTTTTTATAATTTGTGAGTTTGAGAAATAAATTGCCTACGAAAAAAAACCAGAATAGGCAAATATTTCATGAGCATCACTTTTGATATATGATTGATTCATAGCTTAAAATGCTTAATTATGATTTTATTTTTTAATTTTTTAAGAGTAAAACAACAAAATTAATGGCGGCTGAAAGAGCATAAAGATAGCGAGAGAAAATAAAGCTCGATAAAGCGCGTAATGACGAATATACAAGAAAGAAGAAAGAAAGGTATAATCGTGGTATATTTGAGTTTAATCGTGCTTTTGCAACTTAAACCTCTGGGGGACCGGAAATTTATGCAACTGCCACAAGCTTAATTCGAAAGTGGTAAAAATTTATGAGAATAAAAAAAAACAAAGCCGCTTGTCATTTCATGAAGTTTATACAGATTAAATTAAGTTAAGTTATTGTTTTGCGTCAAATATTTACATATGTGTCTAAGTTTCTTCAAGAATTACTTCCTTTTTTCCATTTTTGTTAAAGACATCAAAGAATATGTATATGTTTAGTTTTGTATGAAAATTTTTGTTTTTTGAAGATTTTTTTTTTGTTTAGTTACTTTTTGTAAAAGAATAAACTTTTTTCGCTAAACTTGAAATTTGGCATTATTTCTTGTTTACGTGCAACAAAATCTCTTGGTCGCTACAAAATATCTTGAGCGTCACACTTAGTTCTTTTTCCTTAAAACGCTTATTATTAAATTTTTTTTAAATAAATTGCTACAAGCCTATTACTTTGCAAGTAACCTCTAAGTTCAAGTCTTTTTTTTAACAAAAATTTACATATTTTCATCTCAAATTTTAAAAATAACTAGTTACTTTAAAAAAATTAAAAATCAAGGTGAATCGTGATTTTGTGTTTATAATCGAAAAGGTGATTTTCGCAAAAGTCAATCTGGAGAAACAAAAGAACATCGTAGTAAGCTTGAATTTCAAATATTGTTGCATTTTTAGCGATTTTTTATACATATTTGATGTGTGTGACGCTCAAGATAGAAATCATAGAAAACCTAAAATAAATCAAAAAATATTGATCTTTTTGAGAGCCTAAAAGTACCACCGGAATCTTCATCAATTTCTGCATAAATTGGCCACTCTTATTGGCGAATTGAAAAAACTTTAAAAATAAGCAAAAAAAAAAAAAAACTCGATGCGTTCGTTTTTTTTTTGAAATTGACCCATATGCTATTTAAATATTTTCGTAAATTTAGTCTTTCAATGAAAGTGGACGTTAAAGTAGGCGTGTCAATAAAGTTTCTGCTAATAAATTGTTACGGATTTTTTTTTTATTAATTTTTTTCTTCTTGAAAAACCTCCTATGCCTTTCAAAATTACAAATTCGAATTTTCTGGCAAGGCCCGATAATTCTACGTTTCTTTTAAAACTTTACCCATTTGCATATACATATGTACATATACATATGCAACTGTTACGGTTGGCAACCAATTTTTTTTATATGAGTTTCGATAGACGATCAAAACGGAAAGTTTTGTCACCTCTCATGTCCTTACGTCTACTCTTACAATTGCCATCACCTCAGTTTACCGTTAAATTGTTTGACCAATAGCAGCACGACACATTTCAAACCGGTTTTGCGGAAAGAGGAATGGAAAAGAAAAAAGATTTTGCAAGTGATACCTTTCAGCGATTTGCTGATTTTGCATAATTGTTATAAGGGCCCAGTAGGCAAGATCACCTACTGGCAACTTTGCAAAAAGAAAGGATAAGAAAAGAAAAGTGAGATTAAGAAAAGTTAAAAGTTGACAGTTGACTTTAGGAAGTTGAAAAAGAAACTTGGTTTTAAGAAGTAAAAAAAAGGACGGTCGTGTTTTAAACATTGGCGGGTTTATAGGATAATTTGTTTGCTTATAAATTTGTGGTGAAATTAAATAAGTGCATTTATGTTAACAAAATAAATTATAACTTGAAATTGAAAGCAAAATACCTGTAGTGAAATGTTTATAAAGTATAAAATAAATTTTTCAAAAGAGAGATAACTAAATTAATGAACAGGAAGTAAATTGTGAAAGTACATATTTATAGTAATACGACGAAAGAAACTTAAAATTACCAGTTTTGAAAGAAATTGTTTTCAAGAAAGAAAGAAACAGCGGTTTTATTTATACCAAGAAATAGATTTATATAAATGTTCGGAAAATAGTAAAGATAATTAATGAAAATAGGAAAAGGAGACAAGCAACGGCCACCTTTTTAAACTATCCTAGAATTTTGTTTTCGAAACAACATACAAATTAACAAACAAAAGCTACAAAGTTTCCAATTTATTTAAAAGAGTATAAAAAAAAATTAATTATCATAAAGTTAATCGAAAGACATACACATGTATTATCGGTCATAATTAATAAAACATTAAACAAATACTAAAATTAATAACAAAGGAATCCTCCCTTTCTATATATAAAATAAACAACCTGAACGTCAATTCTACCAGCAACGTCAACTCTACCAGCAACAACACAACAGCAGCGACCACATGTCCACCAGAAAAACTACCACCGGCTACGATTTTTGTTTGTTAAGTATAGCCTTTATAAGTATTTTATTATCATAATTATTATTATAATTACTTTATCATAATTATTATCATAATTATCGTTATCATAGCTATTATTATAATTATTTATCGTTAAAATTATTACCACTAGTTTTTTTAATGAATGTGTATAACAATTACTTGTCAAAATAAACTTTCTCTGTAAGCTCATCATGAAATTCTAAATTTTCTTTATTCAGAGGAGGAATGTTGAAGGTAAGTGGGGTAAACTAAGCGGGTGATCACGATATTGGGACAGACATAAAATTTTAGGTACTTAGTCTGTCATAGGAGCAAATTGCGGGAGGGAAAACAATAGTACCAGGCATGACGATCCACCTGGTCATGCCAACGTTTGCATAACGACAGCGCTGTTAGATTTTAAAAGCTTTGTTTAAAAATTTCCCGTACTCTAAAGGTGTGTAGGGTACGGTCATATGTTCACGTGCCAAATACCCCGGGTTGAGAACCACTGACCTTTTTGCTCGAGCTAGCTGGCAACCGCCTTTCACGCCCTTAACCCAATATTTGGCGTGGGTATGTTTCGTTTTGATATTCTTGTATTTGGTAGTCGAAAAATACCGGCACGTCACATAGATGGCGCCCAACGCAAAGCAATTTGCACAAAGTTAATGTTAGCCCAACGCAAAGCAATTTGCACAAAGTGAGGTTAATGTTAGCCCAACGCAAAGCATTTGCACAAAGTGAGGTTAATATTAGCCCAACATAAAGCAAAACTTGTTTTTGTAAGATTTATTTTATCTAACGGAAAATAAATTTTACTTAACACGAAACGAATTTAACAATGTAAATTATTTTTTCTTCCACCTGAAGTAACACATCGTTGACGTAATGCAAACGTAAGTTTACGTAATCGTATATAGGGCTCGAATAATTAAATTTTCTTTTATTTGGCGTAAGTCATGACTTCTGGGAGACTAAACCTGGATTCATTTGCGACGCTAAAATGAAGGGAAGTTGGAAATGGTGATTGTTCGTTGACTAGCGTAAGTCATGATTTCTGGGTATGTAAACCTGGTATCATTTGCGACGCAAGATTGGCGAACAATAATTATTTCGGAGATATGATAAGTCCGAGCTGACGACAACTAGTCGAGCAGCCATCGTTGCGATCATGTCCCAATATTAGAAAACATTTCGAATAAAAGAATTATTAAATATTTCTGTAATTTCCCTATCAAAATACGTATTTTTTTTTAATTGTGATTTTTTTTGAACACGTTCTATTTTAATTGATTGAGTCATCAGTTTTTCTGAGAGAAGTAGGAAACTGATTAGCCAATCAGTAACGAGAAGAGTCAGCATACTATTGTATCTTAGCATTCTCGACGTATAGAACAATGTGATCACCGTTTGGCAACCACAGCACCCATCATTCCTCCTCCGTACGATTTTAATTTTTTTTATATTTTCATTTAAATTATATTATTCCATAACACAAATATAATTTTTTTTAGATTTAATTTCATTCAAATGACGAAAAAAAAATATTTTTTTTCCCAATAAACAAAAATTTTTATCAAAATTAAATTAATATATGTATATTAATTGAATTTTTTTTCAAATAAATTTAATCCCATCTTAAATAAGAAATATTTTTTTTTAAATAACGGGAATTTAAAATAACTTGGAAAAAACAAACCAATTTGTTTTCGCAAGATTAACTTTTTTTATCACTATTAAAATTTATTTTTCAAAACTTTTTTTCCTCACGATTAAAATTTGTTTTCGCAAAAAGAAAAAAAAGGGAGTTATTTTATCTTCTCGATTAAAAATTATCTTCATTATTATCTTCACAAGAAAAATTATTTTATCTTCACGATTAAAAAAATTAAATTTTGCAAGAAAAATTATTTTATCCTCATGATAAAAAAATTTGGCTTTGCAAGAAAATTTTTTTTTTTATTCTTCACGATTAAAATTTGCTTTCAGTTTTTTTTTCACGACTTTTCACAACATTTTTTTTAGTGATTTTTCAAAATATTTTTTTTTATTTTTTAAACCTTTTCTAAACTACCATTAATCAAGTTCCCATACGCGATAAAGGCTACATGTATAGAATCTTTTTTCTTTCCCCCCTTGCAAATAGAGATTCCTTTTTTGTGTCGCGGGCACATTATGCACAAGCCCAACACTCGGCAAAGCACTTCTAGAAATCCGCCGCGTACAGTAACTAATTCCAATTTAGTAGATTTATCCGGTAGAGGTAGAGTACAAGTTGTAAGTCGTAGTCCGTCCTCGGCAAAAGGTAGGGGAAGAGGATCAGCTTCATTAAAATCCCTTTCAGGTTCAGTAAATTCGCAATCTACCACAAGCATTAGGGCCTTGAGGTCCTCGTCTGTCTCTTCTTCATTAGTTTCAATTTCATCTGACAATACAGATACTAGGAGTAAAATTCCCAAAGGCGATACTTTTGCTCATTCATTACCGAATTTGGACGCGAGAATTTTGGGAAAATCAGTCCCAATATTACCATCCGAAAATCAAACGGAAATGGCCACCCATAACACTAGTCAAGAGGGGGACCAACAGCCTACAAATGATAATACGATTCAGACCCTGATGGCATACTTCCAAGAAGCTATGAGAAATACGCAAGAGGAATTCAGACGAGAATTCACCGCTCTTAAGGAGTCCGTAGGGGCAGCCCACAATGGAAGGTCTACCTCGGGAACTCCTGGTATTAACGTACAGCCATCTGGCTCTCATTCGAACTCATTTTCGTATGCTTCTTCTGGCGTAAATTTTAAATTGAAGGACTGGAAAGTTTCATATAGTGGCGAAGGTAGCGTTTCAGACTTTTTATTTAAGATAGACACACTTACTGGGCGACCACAATGTCCACATGACCACCTTATGTCAAATTTTCACCTGTTTGTTACTGGTAAGGCTGAAACATTTTACTGGGACTATGTCAAACAAAATCAAAGAGCGACTTACCCAATGTTAAGGGCTGCTCTTTTAAAAGAATTTGGGTCTCTCGATAGTGACCACGAAATTCTGTTGAAGATGTCCACCAGAAAACAGCTTCCAAAGGAAAGTTATGACGACTTCCACTCCTTTATTGTTCGTTTAAACCTCAGATTGTCAGATCCCTTGCCAGACACTTCCGTGATAGAAATTATCAAGAAAAACGTACTCCCCGACCTTAAAGTCATGCTTTTTATTTCAGACCCCAGGGATTTAGGGAAGCTTCGCGACCTAGCTAGAAAAGCCGAGAAGGTGGTATCCGAAAATAAAGCTACTACATTTAGTCGGCAAAGACAGGTACACGAAATTGCCGTTGAACCGGAACCCGAAGATTCCGACGCAGAATCCGATCCGCAGGTCGAGGCTTTAAAGTTAAACAAGACTTGGGTGAGGGGTGATTATTCCAAGATAAAATGTTGGAACTGCCTCCAGCTTGGGCATAGCTACATATATTGTCCTGAAGAAACTCGTCCTGTTTTCTGCTACAAATGCGGACAAAGAGGAGTAACTACTCCCAAGTGTATTGGTCCTCATGCGGGAAACAAGCGACGGAGCGAGTGGGCGACCGGGGATGCTCGTTCCTCCCATTAAATCCCGAGTTTCTATCCAGCAAAGAGTGTAAGCCTTCACAGAGGGACTTACCTCCCAGTCTGACTAACAAACCAGACGCACAATTACCTGCTCTACAACCACCTGACGTACAAACTTATTCTCTGCATGATTATAGACAGAACTTATCTTTTGGCAAGGCTACTAGCAACCCTGGAATCTCACCACAGATTCTTAAGTGCAGACAGCGTTATTGTAATAGACTCAAATTTAGGAAAATCATTGAATCCACATGTTTGCCAGATCGAAATGATGGCAGGCCTTTTGCTCTTATTAAAATTTTTGATGAGGAATTATTTTGTCTTCTAGACTCTGGTGCCAACGTATCCGTTTTAGGGAAAGGCAGTTTAGACTTCGTAAAAAGGAATAACATTCAATTAAGGGAAATTAGGTCTAACATTTTAACCGCAAACGGTTCGAGAAATGAAGTTGCGGGGTATTGCACACTACCGGTCACTTTTAAAGGGGTAACAAGGTCCATAATATTTTACATCGTACCAAATTTGTCTCAAGTAGGTTATCTCGGCAAAGACTTTTGGAGGGCATACGCTCTAGCTCCACAAATATTTTCAGATTTCGAATGCGCGGAGCTCGTTAGCGACTCCGAGTCAAATTTCCATAATTTGGACCCAGAAGAGAAATGAAGCCTCGAGCGTGTTATCGCGAAATTTCCTTCTTATGAAAAATTGGGCCTTGGGTGCACACCCTTACTCGAACACCACATCGATACAGGGGACGCCACACCTGTCAAACAGAAACACTATCCTCTCTCGCCCCCTAGACAAGCTGAGGTCTACGAGGAACTGGACCGATTACTGGCTCTTGGTGTAATAGAAGAGTCCAATTCTCCTTGGTGTAGCCCCATAGTAACCGTTCGTAAGCCCGGGAAAATAAGACTCTGTCTTGATTGTCGGAAAATAAACTCTTTGACGAAAAAGGACTCGTATCCGTTACCACATATAAATGGCCTACTCAGTCGTTTGAAAGACACGCATTATATCAGCGGCATCGACTTAAAGGATGCATTCTTCCAGATAAAGTTGTCCGAGGCATCTAAGGAGAAGACAGCTTTCGCTGTACCGGGACGATCCCTGTACCAATACAGGGTCATGCCTTTTGGTGTCTGTAACGGTCCCCAGACGATGAGTCGTTTAATGGATAGGGCAATTCCCGCGAAATTAAGGGATAACGTTTTTATTTACCTTGACGACCTCTTAGTTTGCAGTCAGGATTTTAATACCCACCTAAAATTACTTTCCGACGTTGCCCAATGCTTAAAATCTGCCGGCTTGACCATTAATGTAGGTAAGAGTAAATTCTGCCAGCGTGAGATAAAATATTTAGGTTATTGGATTGGTGGTGGAAATTTGAAAGTTGACCCAGAAAAAGTTGAGGACATTGTTAAATTCCCTATTCCAAAAACCCTAAGCAGGTTAGGCGCTTCGTGGGCATGGCAAATTGGTATCGCGCTTTTATAAGCAATTTTTCAGACCTCGCAGGCCCACTTACGGATTGTTTGCGTAAGTCAAATAAACCGTTTCGTTTATCTTCTCAAGCCACCGAATCGTTCGAGAAACTTAAATCTTCCTTGACAAACGCCCCTGTAATGGCACAACCGGACTTCAGTAAGGAGTTCGTAATACAATGCGATGCATCACGCATCGGTGTTGGGGGAGTTTTATACCAGCTCGATGACGAGGGTAAGGAGCACCCAATTGCGTTCGTTTCGCAAAAGCTGAATAAGGCACAGCGAAACTATACAGTAACGGAACTGGAATGTCTAGCGGCCGTTATTTGTGTCAAACGTTTTAGACAGTACGTCGAAGGTCTCCCGTTCAAAATTGTCACAGACCACTCAAGCCTCCGTTGGCTCATGGGCCAGAAAGATTTGTCTGGCAGACTAGCCCGATGGAGCTTAAAACTCCAACACTTTGATTTTACAATGGAACATAGAAAGGGGTCCTTAAACGTTGTACCCGACACCCTCTCAAGATTTGATGTAGATGGGCTTGAAATAAACTGCAGTCCACCCGAAGTTGATATTTTGTCCCCTGAATTTGATAGTCCCGAATACAACGACTTAAGAGATAAAATTCGTGAGAACGATAATGATCTTCCAGATTTGTGTTTGTCTGAAAACTATGTTTACAAACGAGTTAGATTCCGAAATGGTGTTACCAACGAAGGCGACCTTTGGAGACTTTGGTTACCGAAATCTTTAGTCACAAGTACAATCAAGTCTGCTCACGAGGAAGGATGTCATGGTGGCTTTAATAAAACGCTGTTTAGAATTAGACAAAAGTATTTCTGGCCGCAAATGGCTCGTGACGTAAGGTCATACATCAGACAATGCGATGTCTGCAAGACAATAAAGCCTACAAACCAAATCCTTCGCCCACCTATGGGAAAACGAATTTTGACAACCCGTCCCTTTCAGAGATTGTACTGCGATTTACTAGGCCCGTACCCCTGTACCAAAGCGAAAAACTGTCAACTGTTGATCGTGATAGACCACCTAACCAAGTTTCTGTTTCTAAAGCCCATGAAATCGGCAACATCCGTAAACGTAATAGAGTTCCTCCGGAATGATATTTTCTGCACTTTTGGTGTGCCACAGTTCATTCACAGCGATAACGCTAGACAGTTCACCTCTAAGGAGATAGAGGATTTTTTTTCCGTGTACGGCATTACCCATGTGACCACAGGATTCTATTCACCACAGGCAAATGCCTCTGAAAGGGCAAATAGGGAAGTAATTTCTAAAATTCGTTATTTTCTTAAGGATGAGTCAGATCATACGAACTGGGATAGGAAAATACCTGACATTTTACAGATATTGCGTAGCGATTTTCATTCCGCTATAGGGTGTTCTCCATACTACGCGGTTTTCGGTCAGAACATGATCACAAATGGATCAAGCTGGTTGGTTGGTTGGTTATCGTGGTAGTTCGCTGCACGCCAACAGTCAAGTAGAGTCTGTATGACTCCGTTTTGACAGGACCACATCACTCGTCGGCTTCTAGTGTATCTCAGAATAAAATCCAAGAGTAAGGGTACTAGATCCACCCCGTGGCCCTGAGATATCTCAGTAGATAATTCAGTCCAACTTCAGATATCGCAGAGTCCATCTAGTATATGTTCGCCCAGAAATCTGTGTCTCTTAGCCGCCAGTGCAGGACATTCGCAGAGAAAGTGGAAAACCGATTCCTCCTTCTCTCTATCCAGACAACTGCGACAATGGTCGTTCGATGGGAGTCCGAGCCGACTTGCATGTTTGCCTAACATCCAGTGACCCGTCAATACCGCCAGCAACCTCGATATGTCCCTCCGACTCCGACTGGTAAGTTGCAATGTACGTCGTGCATCAAAAGAGGGCCACGTAAGCCGTGCCACCTTACACGTGCTCAGCCCACGCCACCTGTTATCAGCCCTCCGGAGAAAGTGTCTGGAGATTCTGCTCTTAATAGTCCCCAACGGGATTGCAACTGCAATTGCATTAGAGATATCCAGAGCAGATCCTCCCCTGGCTAGCTCATCAGCACGCTCGTTACCATAGTGGCCCTTATGCGCAGGAATCCAAACTAGAGTAACGTCAGCCCGCTGACCAAGCCTTGACAGTTCCTTTCTACATTGGCCAACTAATTTAGACGTAATAATGTATGACCTGAGTGACAAGAGTGCCGCCTGACTGTCGACAAATATTCCAATGCTCCCGTGGATATTCTTGTCATTCAGTATCCTACATGCTTCCCTGATAGCGAGTACTTCCGCCTAAAAAACGCTGCAATCATCCGGAAGACGGAAGGAGAGTTCAATCTCCGGTCCATCAGAGAAGACACCAGATCCAACACCACATTCCATCCTCGAACCGTCAGTATAGATCCTGGTGTCAAAACTCCCCAAAAGGCGACCCCCATTCCACTCTCTCCTGGAGGGAATAAGAACCCTGAACGCCCCATCAAAATCCATGTAGGGCGTAATGTAGTCAGAGGGTTGATTCACGCTCGAAGGCAGCGTGGCCAATATACTCGCATGGCCATACGTCCTCGACCTCCAACACCCAGTCGCATTAAGCCTCACCGCACTACTTGCGGATGTGGCCAATATATGAATATCTATGGGAACGAGATGCAACATAGTGTTCAGCGCCTCCGAAGGACTAGTTCGCATCGCTCCCGTTATCCCAATGCACGCCGATCTCTGTACTCTATACAACTGGTCCACAACATACTTACGCCCTGTTGCAGTCCACCATACCAGAGATCCATAAGTGAGAATCGGACGTACTACGGCCGTATACATCCATTTAATCATGTTGGGGGTAAGTCCCCATTTCCTACCAAACATCCCACGACACGTGTAGTAGGCCACCGTAGCCTTCTTCACCCTGTGCTGGACGTTCAGCTTCCATGACAACTTAGAGTCCAGGATAATACCCAGATATTTCGCCCTATCCGATAGGGGAATTTCGCAGTTCCCCAACCTCGGTGGTCTGAAGCTTGGAATCTTGGCCTTTGTTGTGAACAGTACCAGTTCCGTTTTGCTTGGATTTACTACTAGACCGCTGTCCGTGGCCCAGTTTCTTAGTAATCTCAAGGCGTCGGACATGATATCACTAATCACGTCCGGAAACAATCCCGATATCAGTATCACAACATCGTCCGCATAAGCCACGACCTTTATTAGGCTATTGTCCAGTTCAATAAGAATCTTGTTAACAACAATAAGCCAAAGCAGTGGAGAGATCACACCGCCCTGAGGTGTACCTCTCTCCACTAGCCTTGACATAGTGGTGTTACCAAGATTAGCAATAACCACCCTTGTGCTCAGCATGGACACTAGCCAGTTGCTGATGTACTCCTCAACATCTAGACCAGTGAGGGCATGCTGAATCGCAAGGGTGGTTACGTTATTGAAGGCCCCTTCTATATCTAAGAAGGCTGCCATAGTATACTGCCCGAATTCGAGAGACCTCTCTATAGTCCCCACGACCTCATGTAGAGCCGTCTCCGTAGAGCGTCCCTTAAGATAGGCATGCTGACTGCCCGACAAACGCGTCGTTCTCTCCAGTCGCTGCCTGATATGAGAGTCGATGAGTCGTTCCAGTGTTTTAAGCTGAAAAGATGAAAGGCTAATCGGACGAAAGTCTTTCGCACTATCATGACTTCTCCTTCCGATCTTCGGAATAAAAACGACCCTGACCCTTCTCCAATTCCCAGGAATATAATTTAGAGATAGGCAGAGCATGAAAATCCTCTGGAGCCAGGGAATAACATATCCCTTGGCACTCTGCAACATACGTGGCAGAATTCCATCAGGTCCAGGTGATTTATATGGGGAGAAACTATCAATCGCTACTCCCTACTGGATCGCTTGAACATGCTTTCCGACGACACACCTATCGCGAGAAGCGACCGACTACAGCACATTCGCAACAAGATAAGCGAGAACCTAAACGCGGCTCATGAAAAAGCGTGCAAAACCTATAACACAAGGTCCAGGCCAGTAAATTTTATTGAAGGTCAGGAAGTTTTTAGGAAAAACCACTCGCAAAGTGACTTCCGAAAGGGCATTAACGCTAAATTTAACCCGAAGTTCGTTAAGTGTAGGATAAGAAAGAAAATCGGAAATACTATTTATGAGCTGGAGGATCTTCAGGGAAATTACATAGGGAAGTATCATGCTTCTGATATTCGCCCATAACTTCACCAGGTATAGACTCTAACTTAGCGACATGGAACTTGTATTCTTTTATGCCCGGCTTCGTGGGTCGTGCCACACGTTGCATACAAAATTTTTTTTGTATTTTTCTCCCACCAGTTTTTCACAAAAAAATCCTTTCCTGTTCGTTAAGCGATTGGAAATCTTAAAACGAAGCAGTTTTGTTACGGATTTTTTTTTTATTAATTTTTTTCTTCTTGAAAAACCTCCTATGCCTTTCAAAATTACACATTCGAATTTTCTGGCAAGGCCCGATAATTCTACGTTTCTTTTAAAACTTTACCCATTTGCATATACATATGTACATATACATATGCAACTGTTACGGTTGGCAACCAATTTTTTTTATATGAGTTTCGATAGACGATCAAAACGGAAAGTTTTGTCACCTCTCATGTCCTTACGTCTACTCTTACAATTGCCATCACCTCAGTTTACCGTTAAATTGTTTGACCAATAGCAGCACGAGACATTTCAAACCGGTTTTGCGGAAAGAGGAATGGAAAAGAAAAAAGATTTTGCAAGTGATACCTTTCAGCGATTTGCTGATTTTGCATAATTGTTATAAGGGCCCAGTAGGCAAGATCACCTACTGGCAACTTTGCAAAAAGAAAGGATAAGAAAAGAAAAGTGAGATTAAGAAAAGTTAAAAGTTGACAGTTGACTTTAGGAAGTTGAAAAAGAAACTTGGTTTTAAGAAGTAAAAAAAAAGGACGGTCGTGTTTTAAACATTGGCGGGTTTATAGGATAATTTGTTTGCTTATAAATTTGTGGTGAAATTAAATAAGTGCATTTATGTTAACAAAATAAATTATAACTTGAAATTGAAAGCAAAATACCTGTAGTGAAATGTTTATAAAGTATAAAATAAATTTTTCAAAAGAGAGATAACTAAATTAATGAACAGGAAGTAAATTGTGAAAGTACATATTTATAGTAACACGACGAAAGAAACTTAAAATTACCAGTTTTGAAAGAAATTGTTTTCAAGAAAGAAAGAAACAGCGGTTTTATTTATACCAAGAAATAGATTTATATAAATGTTCGGAAAATAGTAAAGATAATTAATGAAAATAGGAAAAGGAGACAAGCAACGGCCACCTTTTTAAACTATCCTAGAATTTTGTTTTCGAAACAACATACAAATTAACAAACAAAAGCTACAAAGTTTCCAATTTATTTAAAAGAGTATAAAAAAAAATTAATTATCATAAAGTTAATCGAAAGACATACACATGTATTATCGGTCATAATTAATAAAACATTAAACAAATACTAAAATTAATAACAAAGGAATTATCCCCTTCTATATATAAAATAAACAACCTGAACGTCAATTCTACCAGCAACGTCAACTCTACCAGCAACAACACAACAGCAGCGACCACATGTCCACCAGAAAAACTACCACCGGCTACGATTTTTGTTTGTTAAGTATAGCCTTTATAAGTATTTTATTATCATAATTATTATTATAATTACTTTATCATAATTATTATCATAATTATCGTTATCATAGCTATTATTATAATTATTTATCGTTAAAATTATTACCACTAGTTTTTTTAATGAATGTGTATAACAATTACTTGTCAAAATAAACTTTCTCTGT